>OY979709.1:51199813-51799813 GCA_963855925.1 Inga laurina | reverse complement strand
CTTGTCGGATGATGATGTTACTAGACTACTCCACTCCTTGTCCTGTGCTAAGTACAAGATCCTTAACAAGGAACCAAACACAAAATCAATATCTTCTACTGATTATTTTGAATTCAATTCAAAATTTACTGACAAAATGAGGAGGATCAAGGTATTTCATATTACGTTTTTATTTTCTCTACTTTATTTTTATCTTTGGTTATCTTATTCTCTCTGTGCAGTCTCCTGTGATTGAAATTTGAATGACATGATGCATCATCATGCAGATTCCTCTTCCTCCTGTGGATGAGAAGAAAAAAGTAATTGAGGATGTAGACAAGGACAGAAGATATGCCATTGATGCCTCAATTGTACGCATCATGAAAAGTCGGAAAGTTTTGGGTTACCAACAGTTAGTTATGGAGTGTGTTGAGCAGTTGGGTCGCATGTTCAAGGTCTGTATGGTGTTGCTTATATCAAATTGTATCTCCCCCTTATCTGTCTCTCTCTAATGGGGTTGTTGATTTTGTAATTTTACAGCCTGATGTGAAGGCAATTAAAAAGCGAATTGAAGATTTAATCTCTCGAGACTACTTGGAAAGAGACAAAGATAATGCTAATTTATTCAGGTATTTGGCATGATTTTGGTCTTGGTTGACCAAATGAGTGGCGAATGTTTGCCACAATTAGCAAAAAGGAGATGATCATGTTTGGCCATATCGATGAATTGGGTCCCTCTTAAGTTCCTTGTTGATGGAAATGCAAGTGCTTGTACATTTTGCCACCATGCCGAACCCAGGTATGGACTCTGTAGATGCGTGCTCCTCTTGTAGAGTATACTATTCCAGCACACCACCGGGACCTTCGCTGCCTTTTGATTTTGATATTTTGTTGCAGCTCCATCTCATGACATAGTCGGTCCTTTTGTTAATCTTCTCTTACCTCCCCCAGAAGAAAATAGGCATTGTGAGTTTATCTGTAGTTCCGTTCCAGAGAAATTGTATTTTGATTGTCAGTTCGGAAACTAAGAAGTGAATGGCCTGCCTTTTGAATACAAATCCTGCAGTTATATGGTGCTTTAATTTTGTTGCTCGCAATCATCTTTTACAACAGTGTACAAGGTCTATTTGTAGAGTCCGACCTAGCCACATGAGAAAACCAGGTCGTATGCTTCTGTTGCGTCAAGGATTCGCTGGCTTTATATGATTTTTGCTTTCATTTGCTATATTTAAATTTTATGGCATCGATTTGTATCTCGCACTTATGTGAATGGTTTGCCCCTTCGGATGTCCCATAACAAGATAACTGTGGACTTGCAGCTTTTTTTTTCTTGGAGTGCATATATCTTCTGCTCAAACGTGCAGGATTTCACATTTGCGCCCCTTATGGGCCTTTTATTTTTTAATTTTTTTGGTGCCACCGAAAGTTAGAGCGCTTTTTACCAAAATGAAAACTCTCTAGGTGGTCACCATTCTTGTATTCTTCAATCATGTATACTTTTTGTCCAAAAAAACTAAACCTTTTTTTTTTTTTTTTGCTATATAAAAAATATCTAGTGGTTAATGGTTATGATCTATGAAGCCGTTGATGTTATGAAGGGAAAAACAAATGGAAGTTAAATGTGTTTAAGAAGCTCGTTTGAGTTTCGTTAGCTTGGAAGCATCCCTCATTTTCCTTTATTTTCGTATTCTCAGTGTCCAGGTTTAATATTGGGAAAATTAATCTTAGACCTCCAATTTTTAACAAATTTATAACTCACTTCCCTGACTATGATTCTGTGCGACTCTCGTCGATAACTCAATCTCTTATCTTTTAATTTTTTAATATTACTATACTTGTAATCTATGACTCACTTTGAGTTATCGTATTAGGCATGAAAGCTAGCTGTAAACTTGCTTCCACATAACAAAAGAAGGAACCACTGGAGCGGACGGACGAAGAAGAATCTGAACTTCTGAGGCGAAAACTGGGTTCGACGACAACGTCTGCCTGGGCAACATCACAGCCTCACAAATCTGCTCTGATCTTGATTTTAAAGGTTCATGATCCTCTCTTTCCCCCCAGCTTCCGTTCCTTCACTCCTACTCTCACCCTTGGTTTTTTCCCCTCTGCAAGTCTTAAACCCTTCCTCCTTTTGAATATAAGTTCTCCCACTTTCTCAGTCTAAGTGGGTGTTTTGGAAACCACAAAACTATGGTTTCAAAAGCAATTTTTTACTAGTCGAGATAAAACTTCTTTTACGTACATACCTTGTAAATTGTAAAAGCTATTCTGTAAGATCTAATCCAAATATGAGAGCTAATCCAAACATGCACTAACTTTCACTCCTCTTCATACGTACCCCTCTCTCTCTCTTCCTTCATAACCAAACAACATCTCGTTTAAAATCTCATTCACAGGCTTTCCTTTGTTCCTCAACTTAGTTGCTTAATCTTATAATTTAGAATCACCTTGACTGACCCACACAAAAGCTCTGTTATTACCAATGTTCCTGAACCTGGTTTGGCCCGGAAACTGGCAAACCGGCCGGTGAACCAGTCCAGTTCCCGGTTTGGTTTGGGTTCACATTTAAAAAAAAAAAAAATTAAATTTTTCCTTTAGAATTTCATACTATAAGTCTAAAATTTTCAATTTCTCACCAGTTTGGTCCCGGTTTAGCTTCGATTTGGCCCCGGTTTGATCCACTGACCCTTAACCCAGTACTCCGATCGGTTCAATACTCGGTCTGAGTTTTAATACCTTGGTTATTACGGCAGAAACATAGACGTTCTCTCTTTCCTATTTATGCCTGTACCTGAATCTCAAAACCCAACATCGCATATTTGGCCATTACAAGGTATATCTTTGATCTTTCGGTTTTGTCTCTTTCCAGCCTGTTTTTGCCTTCTCTCTTGCAAGCCTTTGTTTGTTCGTCGTCCTCTCCAGAAGCAAATTTCATGCAGCATAGGATGACTCAGTGAGTTATAGATTATAAGGGCAATAATATAAAAAATTTAAAGATAAAGGACTGAGTTAGAGACGAGTCCAAAATCCAGAAACTGAATTACACTGAGTCATAATTAAAGGATTGAGTTATAATTGAGTTAATTTTTTTTTTTTTTCATTTGATCAAGGGTTTCCCCTGCGACTCTTAGAGATCAAAGAGTTAAAACCTTTTTAATAATGAAGTTTTTCACCTTCTGGCACAATTCAGTTTTAAAATGTGCAAATTGTAAAATTAACAATATTTTAAAAAGGAGTAATTTTAAAGATTTCATTTAATTGGTCCACACCCTTATAATAAACGTTAGGGAGAATTTAGTGGAATTGTTAAAATTATGTAGATTTTAAAAGATTGTGTCTATTTTTGTATCTTAAACGCTCATGACAAAAAACATCGTTATTAAAATTACATCATAACCAGTTATCTATTAAAAATTGGATGAAGGTGCAATTTTAACAACAATGTTCTATCTCAGAGGCATCTAGCACCATCAAGTTTTTTAGGGTTTTAAAATACACATAAACTTTATAAACCGGAGCAATTTTACCAAACTGTTAACTTGAAGGAAACAAACGTTATATGTGGGTCCCACACGTATTTTTTTAACAGGTGAAGGTGCAATTTTAATAACTATGTTTTATCTCAGAGGCATCTGGCACCATTAAGTTTTTAAGGGTGCTAAAATACACATAAACTTTATAAACTGGGGCAATTTTACCAACTTGTTAACGGAAAGCAAATAGACGTTATGTGTGGGTCCCACATAGTGAATTTACTGCTTCTTGCTCCTGCTCTCTCCTGCAATTTCTTACCCAATCTTATTTGTAACATGCAGCTCTTCCTTTAAAATCTTTAACTATTCGCTCACCTAGTTTCATCTTTCCCATTGTTGAAACAGGTAAACTGTTTTTCCCAACAGCTTTAATAATTTGTATACTTCAGTAAAAATATAAAGTTAAAAGCTATCGGGCTTGTTCTGCAAATTATGATATTCATTGAAAAATGCTTTAAAACCATGTTTTTCAGATGGACAATTGAGCACAATGTAAACATTATTATCTACTGCTCTTTGTGGAATTATCCACTCGAGAGCAGGAGCAAGAAGCAATTGCTTTTTTTTAAAAAAATACGTGTGGAACCCGAATATAACGTCTGTTTCCTTCAGATTAACAGTTTGGTAAAATTGTCCCAGTTTATAAAGTTTATATGTATTTTAGCACCCTAAAAAACTTAATGGTGTTAGATGCCCCTGAGATAGAACATTATTGTTAAAATTAAACCTTCACCTTAAGATTTTATACAGAACAGGGAATTGGATGAAAAAAAATACAAAAAACAAAAGGAAGTGTACGACGTAGAATTTGATTTGGCGTGGTCGGAACTGTGTGGGAACGGGAAAGTCGTAATGTAGTCCGAATCTGAACATTCACAGGACCAATAGTGTTGCCTCTACGATCATTCTGGAGCGGCAGCAGGGGGAAAGCACCGTGCAACTGCAACCAAATATGCCATACTTCACACCCCAAATTATTTCATGCTTTTTACTTTTTGTGTGTTCCACTCTTCTCTTGTGGGATGTTAGTTTCAGTCAACTCAACGCGCATCATAATTCCTTTTAATATGTAAGCTTTTCAATATTATTAAGTTTTTCATGAAATACCATAAACAATTGATTTCTCGCTCAATATATGATCAGCATGATTTCTCCATGAACAATTTGATTCAGTTGCTGTCAACAAATATATATATATATATATATATATATATGATTTACAGTTGCCATTGAATAATGTGAATAAATCACATAGAAGCTTATATTCTTTCTTTTTTTTTTTTTTTTTTTTTTTGCATTCTGTGCATAATAGAAATAAAGCAGAAGTCACAGTTACAATTCACTATTTTTTTTTTATTTCTTTTTCTTTTGGTCGCAAACACAATTAAACATCCCTATTCTTCTTGGTGACTCATGTTATATGAAGTTTGTTGCTTTAAAAAAGTAATTATTTTCATAAATAAACAATATTACAAAAAGTCAACAAGGCATAAAGAAATTGAAGTGCAAAAAAAAAAAAAAAAAAAATCCTAACTCCAAACTACACGAATTAAATAAAAACAAAACACACCACCAACGTATACTGTAATCCAAATTGTGAAATAGGAAGTCAGTTGTGTTGCCACCATCAAAATGGATACGGAAACTCCGATAAACACGTTGGGAACAATGAATGAGAATTCATTAAACCACCCATTTAATCAACAACGGATTTAAAAGGGGCTCGGTGTTTGAAAATATATGGATATTTGTAGGGGTGCTCAAATCCCGGGACGGGACCGGGAATACCCATTCCCGGTTCCCGTCCCGGGATTTCCCGGGACTGGGATCTCATTCCCGGTCCCGGTCCCGGTCCCGGTCCCGGGAAATTCCCGGGACAATCGGGATCGGGAATTCCCGGTCTTAATAATATAATTATATTAGTTAAATTTTTTTATAATCTAATTTTTAAAGTAATTATTTAACACCTAATAAGGTCATAAAAATCACATAAATTGAGTTAGAATTGAAAAATAACATATTATTATCACATTCATCATTTTTGTTATTATCTTTATACATTATATAGTTAGGATTTGTATCACGATATATACAATTTAACTCTAACTAAATATGTGATATACATTTTATCAAATGATAACTTAATTTATGGGGTAAAAAATACAAAAATAAAATAATAACATATTTTTTAAGGAAAAAAGAAAAAAAAGAAAAAAAAACCCGGGACCGGGAATTCCCGGGATCACAAGGTGTGATCCCGGTCCCGGTCCCGGTCCCGGGTTTTTACTTCCCGGTCCCGGTCCCGGCCGGGACGGGAAATTCCCGGGATAAAAAATCCGGGACCGGGCCGGGATAACCAGGACCGGGATACTTTGAACACTCCTAGATATTTGAATGAAATAAATTTATTATAAATAAAATAAATATTATAATTGGGCGTAGGAAAACATCCAAGTCCAAGATTATTGTTTGATGGAGTGGGAGAAGAAAATTTTGCAGGGCATTTATGCATATGAGATTATTCAAAAAGGTGGACTAGTATTTTCTTTTTGGGGGGGCGTAAAGAGAAGATACATGATGGTTTATTGAATGTAAGAAAATGAAAAATGATAAAGATAGTGATAAGGTGGCATTGTGAATGAAGGAAGGTAATGGTAGAGGCACTTTGACTGATTGAGTTGGTCATCATACCAGAGACATGGTTTTGTGTTTGTGGATTTGGTGACTCCATTTTCATTTTGTCAAACTTCACCGTTTTCGGAGTTTTAAAAAAGTTTGTTCCCCACTCAACTCCTCCCCCTTCTTCTTCCTCATCAATGCCTCCCCACTATCCCATTTTGCCCCCCATCCACTCACCCCCCACACACCAAAACAATCTCTGCTTGCTTTGGATCCACATTACATGCTCAGAGAGTCATGAGTTTGTCATTGGGTCTCTTGAACAAAATGACGTCGTGTTGCGGGATGAGCTCATAAACCCGCTTAGGAGGTAATGCGGGCTCCATCCCCTTCATCTGATATTGAAATAATGGAACTGCTAAAATTAATTAAAAATAATAAATATGTAAAAAATGTTTTTTTTTAAAAATACAGTATGCTTTTGTTTATAAATGGATAAAAGAAAGAAAGTAATAATGAGAAATATAGTGAAAGATGACATATGAAAAAAATTAATTAGAACTAAAATTTATAAAAGAAATTACACTGGTATTTAATACCCAGACCATCCCAAAATGAATTTTATGAAAAGAGACTAAAAATTATTTTAAGATACTACATAGTACTTAAAAAATATTTTAAGATACTACATACAATCAAAAAAATATTTTAAAATACTAAATATCATTTTTTTTAGGAGAAAAAAAAATTTCAGCCCCCTTCTTCTCTCAAAATTACACCAAAACGGTGTAGTTTTTAAAAAATGGAAGGCAGCGGACGGGACCTAGCAGTGGAGAGAAACCAGGTCCATGGATAACACACTTCTAAGACAAGCACAGCCCATAGAGAATCAGCCCTCTCACTATCCACAAACCAAAATGTTTACACCACGCACCAAATAACCAAGACAAGTCCAATATATATACAGTCCTTGCACTTGCCGTATTTGAGATGATACGATATCAAGGTCCGTATATAGGTAATTAAATGCAAAATACACAAACATTCTATTTCTAACAGACCAAGACCCTTTGAGTCAACATAGGTTAGAAAGGGACAAGATTGACAGCCATATGGTGGAGTTTGTGACTCATGTCGGGTAATATTTCAAGCTGTTTGCTTGCCAGTTAATTCAAAAAAAAAAAGAGAGAGAGAGAGAGAAGACCAAGACCCTTTGAGTCAATGATTTGAACGCGCCATTAATAAGATGAGATCGTTTGTTCATTGCAGATCAGATGAAGCTTCGTGTTCTGTTGAATGATCAGGATTTGAAGTGATCCATATATAATACTATCTCCGGTCTTAAATATAAGATAAAATTTTTAATACAAATTACATTACAAACTATGTCCTATATTTAGGATGGGGTAACTAGCTACATACCTAACTCTTAATCCGTGTATATCCCACACTGTAAATCCGATCTATATATCGATAAGAGAGATGGGTTTATTGAACTCGCTGCATTTGAAACTGGCATTGCTGGTCACCGTTGCGGCGGCTGAAGCCCAGATGAAAACGGGTTGCAACTATCATTGTGGGAACGTGAGCCTCACATATCCCTTTGGCACTAGCAAGAACTGCTACAAAGATGAAAAGTTCTTCCTCAACTGCACAACCACCACTTCCCCATCATCTGGAGAAGCCACAACACAATTGATTTACGGCTCTAATACACCAGTTCTCAACATCTCCCTGGATGCTCCTGAATTGACCGTTTCCGGAGACGTCTCCAAGCATTGCAGTAAATCAAAGGATGCTTCATCCCTGTTTACAATGCGGTTCGATAAGTTTTCTATATCACACACCAAGAACATATTCACTGTGGTGGGCTGCGACAAGTTGTCTCTCATCTGGGACCTGGACGGCACGGTTATAACTGGCTGCTCTCCGAGTTGCAGTAACGAGACAAGTGTTGGGGAAGGTGCTTGCTCTTGTGTGCGATGCTGTGAGATCAGTTTGCCTCGAGCGATCAGGAACTATAATATCACCATAGATAACTTGGGCAACTACTACGCGGACGTGCGTGACTTCAACCCTTGCGGCTATGCGTTTATTGCCAAGGAAGGATCCTTCAACTTCTCATCTCGAGATGGGCTTGATCTCAGCAACAGAACACAATTTCCCTTGGTTGTGGACTGGGTTGTTTCCAATCAGACATGCGTTGATGCCAAGAAAGATGCAAGCAGATATGCCTGCCAGCAAAACAGTAGATGTCAAAACTCAAATGGTGGGTACTACTGTGTATGTAAAGAAGGTTTCGGAGGCAACCCCTACCTCGATACAGGCTGCAAAGGTAAGCCTCAATCACCTTTTGCAATTTTCCAAACAGAGCTAATCTGTTTTCAACTTTCAAAACAATCACCACTTCCGTCATCGTCCCAAGACTTTTTAGGATCTTGGGATGTCCTGTTCCGGGGTATTATTTAATTTTTTTTAGAAAAATAAATTATTAGTTTTTTAAACACTTTTGTATTGATATTGACAGCCCTATTAACTATAAGTGTGTGTGTGTATGGGCAGTTAGGGGCTTAGGGCCCATTTAGTTCAAGGAAAAACAGATGGGGGAAAGAGAATTGGATTGTTATGTGGCGGCGGTCGTTTGGTTCACCATTTCCATCAGAAAATATTTTTCCATCTGAACCCATTTTCATTTATAATGGATTCCCACCAATAACTTAAGGAAAGTGAAATCTTCCATGTAAAAATTTTGTGAAAGTAACTATTTGCCCATGTTCTCGTTTCTACTCCTAGTCAACCAAATCGACAAGGAAGTTGGAGGAATAGAGTGTGGAAGGTGATCATGAGGAACCAAAACAAGAAAATTTACTACAATCTAAATTGCACCCAAAATATCTTGTTTTCTAGTAACTACTATTGTTTAATTTTAGGGTTAATATATTTTTTAATGCTTCAAGTTTTGCCCCTATTTTGGTTTTTAGGGTGTGTTCTTATTAGCTTTTGGAGAATAGATTCTGGAGAGAATAGCTTTTAGGAAATAGATTATAGGAAAATAGATTATGGGAAAAAGTGATTTTGATAAAATGAGAGTGTTTGGATGATTTTATCAGAATAGCTTTTTTCATGGTCAAATGACTAAAAAGGACATTAACTTTAATGATAATTACATATAAAGGATAAGATTATATTTTAAGTATTATTTGACATTAAATTGCATAATAATTACAATAAATGAAATAAATTTGTCCAAAAATTTTTAAATTATAACATTTGTCAATTATGTAATATAAAAAAATAGATGCAAAAATTATAAAATTATAACATTAGTCAATTATGTAGTAAATTACAAAATTAGATCAAACGTACATATTGAAGGAGTACACTATATTAATTTTCATCTCCTTTCACAACCTGGGTTATCTTTTGCCAAACCTACTATATCATTATTCATTATTCATTCTTCATTAAATTTTAGAAAATGGAAAAATAACAATGAACAATTAAAACCCCTAACGGCATTAAAAATGATGTATCTTAACCCATTATTTAAGAATGATAAGAAACAATTAAAAATGATGTAAATTTAACAAAACCGTTAAATTTGACCTAACGGCGTTAAATTATAAAAGAAGAAAACCCCTGATGGCATTAAAAATGATACATCTTAACCCATTATTTAATATTAAATTTCATAATTAATACAAAAAATGAAATAAATTTGTCTATATATAATTTTAATTAATTTAACTAATTTTTCTAATATAATCAAATTAGATAAATATATCTTATATTAAAAATAGGAGGGAGCACAAAAATTTTAAAATTAAAAAAAAACAGATGAGAGTGAATAGAGAAAACATCGAAATTTAAAAGAAAAAAAAAAAGATGAGAGAGGGAGAATGGCGTGGGGCCCACATGAAAAAAGAGGAAAAGAATAGATTTTGCCAAAACCAAGGTTTTGACTCAAAAAGCTATTGTGGCAATATCATGAGTGTTCGGCAGATATTTTACAAAACCAAGGTTTTGTTAAAAAAAGTGCTTTTCCGCTGGATGCCGAACACACACTTAGTATCTCTAATTGTAAACTATGTTTTTTATCCTGTACGAGGCCAAATAGTCTATGTGTGTTTAGGTTCCAATGCAAAAGCGCTTTTACAATCAAAACCAAGGTTTTGAGAAATTTTTGCCAAACACCCTACAAAATGCTATAATCCCTTTTTATCCAAAACTATGGTTTTGGCATAATCTATTTTTTTTTCTCTTTTTCTTTATGTGGGTCCCACACCACTCCCTCTCTCTCATCTTTTTTTTTTTTTTGAATTCAATGTTCCTCTGTTCTCTCTTCGTCCTTTTTTTATTTTTTTAATTTTAATGCTCCCTCCTATCATTAATATAAAATCTATTTATCTAATTTGATTATATTAAAAAAATATTTAAGTTAATTAATATTACATATAGACAAATTTATTTCATTTTTGGTATTAATTATGAAATTTAATATTAAATAATGGGTTAAAATGCATCCTTTTTAATGTCGTTAGGGGTTTTCTTCTCTTATAATTTAACACCATCAGGTCAAATTTAACGGTTTTGTTAAATTTAAATCCTTTTTAATTGTTCATTCTTATTTTTACCAGACGCACCTCAGGAAAAACTTAGCTATTAAATTTGGACCTTAAATCTTAAATAATACATAAAATATAATCTTATTCTTTACATGTAATTATTACAAAAGTTAATGTCCTTTTTAGTAATTTGACTATGAAAAAAGCTATTCTAATCACAACATCCAAACACTCTCATTTTATCAAAATCACTTTTTTCCCATAATCTATTCTCCAAAAGCTATTCTCCACTTTTTCTCCAGAACCTATTCTCTAGAAGCTAATCCAAACACATTGGGTTTTTATTAAATTATAAGGACTAACATTTTATGTTAAAGTGCAATTTTAAAAACCAATGTTATTTTTTTGGTACAATTACGTTTTAAAAGATGCAAAAGTAGACAAAATCTTTTTAAAATTAGTGCAATTTTAGCAATTTCATAAAATTGGCCTAAATGTCCGATATAAAGATAGAGGGAGAATAAGTGGGACCCACATAAAAAAGAAGATATCTACGTTTGGGTTAGTTTAACGGAATTTTAAAATTATTCTGTTTTTAAAGATTGTGTCTACTTTTGAACGCTTCAAAACTTAATTGCACTAGACACTAATGGCGAAAAACTTCATTGTTAAAATTACAACTTAATCCAATTTTTAAACGGAATAATGCTTGAGAGAACAAATATTATATTAACCCTTAATTTTAAATCCGCTAAGTTTTTCTGAGATATAACATCTAGAACAAGATTTTAATATTTATTATAGCTTTGCTTGGAGATATGTATAACCAGCTTAAAGATTAATTTTGCAGATATTAATGAGTGTGAAAAAAATCCTTGCAATTGGAGATGCCGCAATGATGATGGAAATTATACTTGTTCATGCCCATAGGGTTATAAAGGCAACAACTATAAAGATGGGTCAGGCTGCAAGTTCCCCATCCAAGAAATTTCACTGGGTAAGAATATCATAGTAATTAACCCTTTATCGTTAGACTCATCTTAGCTAACGATGTTAAATTGACCCAATTTTGATTTAGATTTAAAAACAATTTTGTTATCCCATTCCTTGAATAAAAAAAAAAAAAGGCAGTCACCAATTTTGGTATTATATTTTTAAAATAACACATGTAGCTATATGTTACAAATCAAAACATTTAATACATTAGCAGCTTTATAATAACATGCCAATATCTTTTTTAAGCTGTGTCAATCGCAGAACAATTTATTTCAGTTGTGTCTCAATGGTTAATTTGCAGGCCTCCTTTCCATATTCAGAGAAACTTTTGTTTTCATTCAAAGCATTACCAATTTGAGTTCAAAAACCACACACAAGTTTCTTTATCTCTCTATCCACAAGACTCACCTGCACAAGAGAAAATCAACATCATTGAGCCGAGAGATGATGGGGAATAAACAAAGCATCACTATCATGTGGTGTTCAAAACTAAGGTTTATTGACAAACAACACCACTCACTAGCAACTCTGGATAATATTTTGAACATTGTTTGCTGGCATTTTTGTAGGCTTGCTTGTTATCTTCACATTGGTATTTACTCTATGCTGGAGAAACAAACAAAGAGCACTAGAACAACTTAGAAGACAATATTTTGAACAAAATGAAGGAAGTTATATGCAGCAGCAACTTCATCAACAACAAGGATACACTGATAGAACCAAGATGTTTACTGAAGATGAGATGAGAGCAAAATTCTAGGTCGTGGAGGATAAGGCACGGTTTACAAGGGCATATTACCGAATAACTCACTTGTTGCCATTAAAAAGTCCGGAGTAGGAGGTGACCCAAGACAAGTTAAAGATTTTATCAATGAAGTGATTGTTCTTTCCCAAATCAATCATAGGAATGTGGTTAAACTCTTTGGGTGTTGTCTTGAAACTGAAGTTCCCTTATTAGTTTGTGTTTGTAGACAATGACACCCTTTTTTATCACATAGACCCACTAAAGAATGAGTACTCTCTTTCTTGGAAGACTCGATTAAGGATAGCTGTAGAAACAGCCGAGGTCATTTCATATTTACACTCTGCTGCTTCTATTCCAATTATTCATCGCGATGTTAAATCTGCCAACATACTCTTAGATTATAGGCATAGAGCAAAGTTTCTGACTTTGGAGCTTCAAGATTTGTTCCTCTTGATGAAACTCAAGTTACCACTGTGGTTCAAGGGACTCTAGGATATTTGGATCCAGAGTACCTCCACACAGGTCAACTTAATGAGAAAAGTGATGTATATAGTTTTGGGGTCGTGCTTGTGGAGCTAATCACTGGCAAGAAAGCGGTTGAATTGACAAGGCCAGAGCAGAGAAATTTGGCTATGTATTTTGTATCTTCAATGAAAGAAGATAACTCCTGGGAGATTCTTGGCAAGCGAGTGTAGCCGTAGGGGTGGAAATAGGCTAGGCTAGGCTAGGCTTTGTCTAAATAGGCCTGGGCCTGCAACAGAAATTCAAAGCCTGGGCCTGGGCCTGAGCCTGTATGTAGGCTTTTTTTTAGGCCTGAGCCTGGGCCTTCAAAAGGCCTGATAAGGCCTGAAGCCTGTTTAAAGGCCTACTTAAATAATATAAGCTTTTAAATAGCCTTTAAAGCCTATGCCTCCAAATTCATATATAACCCTTCACAGTTATATACAATCCTACATTATATCTTAAAAGCCTAATATCCATTCTCATAGAAATATTAGGGCTTAGTAAGGAAAAGAAAAGAACGTCTAGTGACAACAATTGTCCGAGCAAATATGAATAAAAAAAACTAATCGTCTGTTGACTAATGAGATATATTTTCTAAAATTGACTAAGCATAACAAATAATATACAAAACTAGATTCTACTTCTTTTACCTTTCCCACGTAAATTGGGACAAACTCCTCTTATTTAATTATAATATTTCATTTGACATTAAAATAAACTCATAAAAATTATTATGTTTTAGTGAAGGGTGCAAATTAGAGGAGAGTGAATGAGTTAGTGTTGCCATCTCGAGTGATCAAAGAGAAGAAAGGCAAGGGTGAATAATTTATGCAAAAGTAATGGTTGAGTGTAATGATGATATGATATGAAACTTAGAATTAAGGTTAAGTTGATAAATTTATAAAATTATTTAGATTATATTATATATACTTATGTAATAGTATACATTAAAAAAAAAAAGCTAATTAAGCCATACCTGTAGGCTTATAGGCTAGGCCTTATGAAAATAGGCCTGGCCTGTTTATCTAAATAGGCCTAACAATATGCCTGAGCCTGACCTATTTGCTAAATAGGTTAGGCTGGGTTTTATGTAGGCTAGGCCGTAGGCCCCTGTTAGGAGCCTGACCTATTTCTATCCCTAGTACCTTGAGAGTTTTCATTTTGGTGAAAAGCGCTCTAACTTTCGGTGGCGGTGAAAAGCGCTCTAACTTTCTAGTGGTCACAATTCTTGTATTCTCAATCGTGTCTCGATTTTTTACAAAAACTAAAGCCTTTTTTTTTTTTTGCCATATCAAAAATGTCTAGTGGTTAATGGTTATGATCTATGAAATCATTGGTGTTAATTATGAAGCGAAAAACAAATGGTAGTTAAATATGTGTTTAAGAAGCTCGTTTGAGTCTCGTTAGCTTGGAAACATCCCTCATTTTCCTTTATTTTCGTATTCTCAGTGTTCAGATTTAATATTGGGAAAATTAATCTTAGACCTCCAATTTTTAACAAATTTACAACTCAATCTCTTATCTTTTAATTTTTTATATTACTTGTCATCTATGATTCACTTTGTGGCGTGAAAGCTAGCTGAAAACTTGCTTCTACGTAACAAAAGAAGGAACCACTGGAGCGGACGGACGAAGTAGAATATGAACTTCTAAGACGAAAAATGGGTTCGACGCCAACGTCTGCCTGGGCAACATCACAGCCTCACAAATCTGGTCTGATCTTGATTTTGAAGGTTCATGATCCTCTCTTTCCCCCTTACCTTCCCTTCCTTCACTCCTGCTCTCACCCTTCGTTTTTCCCCCTCTGTAAATCTTAAACCCTTCCTTATTTTGAATATAAATTCTCCCACTTTCTCAGTCTAAAACTTTCCCTCCTCTTCATATGTACCCTCTCTCTCTCTTCCTTCAAAACCAAACACCATCTCCTTTAAGATCTCATTCACAGGCTCTCCTTCGTTCCTCAGCTTAATGGCTAAATCTTATGATTTAGAATCACCTTGACACCCACACAAAAGCTCTGTTATTACAGACGTTCCCTCTTTTTTAAATTATTTCCTTTTGATGCCTGTACCTGAATCTTAAAACCCAACATTGCATATTTGGCCGTTACAAGGTATATCTTTTGGCTTTGTCTCTGTGCAGCCTATGTTTTTGCCTTCTCTCTGACATGCTTTTGTTTGTTCGCCGTCCTCTCCAGACGTCCTTCTTTGAGTTGGAAGCAAAGTCACGCAGCATAGGATGACTCAAAGTGAGTTATATATTATAAGGGCAATAATATAAAAAATTTAGAGATAAAGTACCGAGTTATAGGCGAATCAAAAATTCAGGAACTGAATTATACTAAGTCATAGTTAAAGGGATTGAATTATAATTTATAAGCGAGTTAATTTTTTTTTAAATTTAATCTAGGGTTTTCCTTGCAGCTCTTAGAGGACAAAGAGTTAAAACCCTTTTAATAATGAAGTTTTTTGCCGTCTGGCATAATTCAGCTTTAAAATGTGCAAATTGCAAAATTTACAATATTCTAAAAAGGACTAATTTTAACAATTTCATTTAATTGGTCCAAACCCTTATAATAAATGTTAGGATAAATTTAATGGAATTGCTAAAGTTGCATAGATTTTAAAATATTGTATCTACTTTTGCATCTTAAACATTCATGACGAAAAACATCGTTGTTAAAATTACATCTTAACCAGTTATTTATTAAAAATTTATTATGTTGTATTTATTGTGGTTATGAATTGTTCACATCGAATTTTAACAATTTAAATTTATTTATATTAATAATAATAATTTTATAATATATTGAATATGATCTATCTATTTTTTTTAATCAAAAGGTGGATATTATGAAAAGATAAGAAATGATAGAACCAAGTACCTTTAGCGTAGTGATAGCATTACATTAAAATGCCAAACTTTAATTTGCTGATTTATTTAGGACGATCTTTAATGGTTTTTCAAGAGATAAGATCTCTATCAAGAGTGTCTACATGTGTGATATTGTCCAATTCCGCTCTCAACTAAACTTTGTTGGGAGGTGGGGACAAGGCCCAGAAAAATAAAAAAGAATAACTATACATAATATAAGAATGGTTTGGAACTTCAGTTCATACGTCATAAATAATATGGAATTAATAGTTTTGAAGTTCGCAAAATCATTTTTCCAACAAAATAGTGCAGTGGTTTTGAATCCCATCTCATCTAACAAATTATTTATCAAGTTGATATAAGTTAATGTCTGAGCAGTTGGGATAGACATAAGCATATCATAGCTACCACCCATGTAGCAAATTTTGGATCATTATCATCATTTTAAAATGCCACATGCCTTTGATCATAGGGATTTTGCGCCAAGTCTCTGTTAAGGCTTTTTGTCGTTGTTAATCAACATGTTTCTATTGTTTATCAACTAATCTTACTCGGGTCTTTACTCCTTTGGACATATATATCTCCAACTCACATGTATAATCTTTTGGGTCATTATGAATTTATGATGGCCAAATATCTAATTTGTACTACTTGAAAAAATATCCTAACTGCCAATATAACTCAATTCAATGACTGCAAGCACATGATTCTAGCACCACCAGTAACTATCGCATGACTATAACTATGCCTCTTACTTGAAAAGTATTATTCTCATATTTTCAATGTGTGGATATGGCTTAAAAAGACAGAAACGAGTTGAAGAGAGAAAAAGGAGTTAAAAAATAAAAATGTGAAATGAAATCAGTGTTTTAAAAAATTTCAGATGAGATGGTACATTAAAATATGCATTTTGATTTTTGAATGTTATTAAAAAACATGCATTTTTCATTTGGAATTATGAAATTAAGAGAATAGAGTAAAAAGACTTTGAAAATGAACAAAACAAAAGGCTATTTAATAACATGCAACCTTATAATGAGCCATTAATATTTATAGGAGTGCTCTCATGATATTACGTAAAATGTATGGGGAAAGGAAAAGATGATATGATGAAAAGGAAGAAAAACAAATGAAATTTAAAGAAGAAGAATATGAGAGAGAATAAAAGCTTTCAATACGGGTCGGTTGAGCTTTAAATGATTGATCTTTGATAGGCTCTAGTTTAAAACAGCTAGACCTAAAAAACCGTCTACCTAAAATTCATTCATTTTTTAAGTTCAGTCGGCTCTCGAAAGTGCGGGCTTTAGGTCTAGGCTACAAGATTTAATATTATCTTAATTTCAATTTTTCTATTCTAAAACATCTAAAAAAATCAATTTCATGGAATTGTTGGATCAAATTACAAATATTAATAATATAAAGTGTTGGAATATGCCTAATTTTATTTTTGGTGGATTATGGCCCAAACCTAATTGCATTGAGATCAAAATATAATTAATAGAATGTCAACACCCGTTTCTATTTCGATATACACAGAGTAATAGACCAAGTTCTACAGGCATACAGAAGAGTGCATATATACTGATAAAAGTATTCTGTTTACAGTCTAAAGTCAAACATACAGAATGCGACAATATACACCCCTATTACAAAATATTCAAAAGTATTTTAGACATAAACTATCTATAACCACAAACTTTGTATTTTCCTTAAGGCACATGTCAGTCACTTCCTTTGGTCTACATCCTTGCCTTTTGATCCACTGGCGCCAGCAGAGATATTTTATTTAGAAAAAGGAGTGAGATTCCGAAGAATCCCAGTAGAAACATGCTATCGTTCATAGAAAATGTGAAAAGTAAATATGATATGCGCTATGTATGCACCAATTAATGAACAATATAAATATATCATCTACATGTATAGATGAGTAGGGCCTAGCCCCACTAATCTGCACCGGTTGGGTTCTCACCAACTTAAGTGTAAGTGCCTCTAGCACTACTAGCCCATCTCTGGGCAAAACATGTTGATTAATAAGTGCATTTACAAACATTGGCATCCACACAATCATATAACTATGACATGATGTATGAAGGATAATGTCCCTACCTCGAAGTTCTATCGACCCTTTTTGTGTGCCTCGTGAAACGTGTCGACTTTCGGCTCTCAATTCGGTCCTAAAATATTAAATGTGTAAAAAATAGGTTATAACTTATCCAAGTATCATTTTAGACTCTTCCATAGTGTTTCTTGTGGTTATATTAGCCTATGGTGAAATTTTACCAAAATGCCCCCGAAACCCCGGCTGGCCCCACCGTACCCAACCCGATGGCATGTTTTCCCAAATTTTTGACTAGGGCTATCATGAAAAATTTTCGTCCAAGGAATCTATTTCTGGACTCAAAATTACCAAATTCAAAGTCAAATTATGAAATTGCCCTTGGCAGCCCTACTTTTAGGTTTTAGGGCCGTTTCCGTAATTATGCTTTCTCGGCTTTTTCCGAAAAAGTGCCCAACTGTAACCCCACCTAATTTTCCCTCCTGAATCCAATGGAACCATCAAATCATTGAAAATCCAACTCTAAGTCCCTCAAACATCCCTGGCCGAAATTATGGTGTTCTCCGGGAAAAATCGGGGTTTTAGATTTCGGCTCCGTAAACGCGTTCCTTTCTACTTCTAACCACTTTATTAACCATCTAATTGAGTTATAACAACCATTTGAACTAAAATTGGGTAGCATGACCCTTAGGCACACACTTTTTCAAAATTTAAAACCAATGGCAATTCAGCGAAATTTCATCGATTAAATTGCCCACAACAGCTAGAATAGTTAATATACGAAGGTTTGGAAGTTACCTCAAGCTCCCACTAGCTTTTCCACTTCTTGGATAAAACCCTAACCTTCTTAACAAGGAAAATTTAGCCTCAACAACCTTAAAGAATATGAAAGAGAAGCTTAGGAGTAGAGTTATATGCGTTAGGAGCTAAATCGTCAGAGAAATCGGCTTACCTTGCGAGTTCTCTTCTCCTTCTCTCTCTAATCTCTCTCAAGCTTTCTCTCTCTTTGGCCTGCTGGAACATGACGGAAATGGCTGCTGGAAGGAGGATATATCATATATTATATGATATTGAATTATTTATTCAATTTCCAAAATTTTCGGATTCTTCAGAAATTCCGGCAGATTTTCTGCCCTAACCTTGAAAAATTATAACTAATTCTAGAAAAATAAAATTAGAGTGATTCCAAAGCCTATAGAACCATTATTGAGTTTAGTTTCAAGAAAAAATATATAATTTTGCTATTTGGAATCACAAAATTCTCAGAATTTTAATCTTTGCTTGCTGTTCCAAAAACTTCACAGTTTTTCTGGGCTGAATTCAAAAATTCATATATTTTTGTATATAGCTCTAATTGAGTCATATGACCTATCAAATTAAATTTTAGGATGTCTACTTTCATCCTATAAAATTTCATAATTTTTTCTCATCATTTGGTTATTCAAAATCACATGAAAAACTCATTACCTCATAAGCAATTTCACCGAAAACATAATTATAGTCTCTAAAGTTCACCATTTTACTTTCTTGATACCTCAAAGATATAAGAATCATTAGGGGATAAATTTGGGCTCCTGCTAAATTGGGGTTTAGCAATCCATTGAATTTAGGCTTATTTCCAATCCTCAAATCCCAATTTTTAGGGTATTACATAGAACATCTTGGGTGCATAACTATAATATTCCATAATAATGTTGTTAAACCAATACAATACCAGGTTGAGGAAATGGTACATTGATTGAGGAAGAGGCTCCTGGAACTCCATATACATGTGTGTTTGTATAAGGGTTCAGGGTAATGTGACATAATACACATTAATGTAATTGGGTTTCGCATCGGTGCTTTAGTTTTATGTGGGTATTTCAATGAGTCAGTCAAATTTCAGTTATGCCCAAAATTTTTACATGAAGTGTCAAATTTATAAAACTAAACTAAGTCAAATAATTGTCATCAATGCTTATGTTAATAAACTATTGTTTAAACTTTGAAGGAAATATCACATACCAAAAATTTAAATAAAAACAATAAGCAAACAACCTTTTTTTTCCATCTTGTTCACGAAAACGAAAGAACTATTTTTTATTAGTAATTATTACACAATTATTTTGTAAAAAAATAACCTGTGCAAGTTTTAAAATCCTAATAAAATGTGGAAGCGGGTGAATGGGAAATGATAAGAAACAAAACCTCGATATGTATACTCAATTTAAACTTTTCATGCATTCAAAATCAATTTTCCCTCTTTTATTATTTAAGCATAAAAATCTCTAGATATTTTTCTTCTCTTACTTCTTTCTTGTTTCCCAACTTCCAAAACATAAATATCAATAATAATCAAGTCATTAGACATACCATCAATAGTAAAATAATTAAAATATTTTTCTTCTCTTCCCACATCAATAAATCATATTTTATTGAAATATATTATTGCGGATTTAGACGAGTTTCAAAGAATTTGGTTAGGAACTATTCTTATATATGTATATCTATGGAAACAAATTTGGTAGTCAGATGAACTGTCAAAGCTCCATTGAAAGGGTCTTGTTCTTTAGTTTGGGCATATAAACCTTTATCCTAGTTGCAGGGCCATTTGACGTGTGATGTTGAGGAAATTTCAAATATGCTCTTATATCCTTGCTGCGTCAAAGAACTTTTAAATACTTATTTTTCTAGTTTACTTGCTAGTTTATGGTGTTATTTCTGATTTAGTTTTGGTTGTTTTATTTTCTACTTATAAAATAAGATAACTTTATTTGATTTCAATACTATTTCTTCCTTTATCGGAAAAAAAAGTGAGAGAGAGAGAGAGAGAGAGAGAGAGAGAGAAATTTAAACGTGTTGACGACCTTTTTTATTTTTGAACTTACACTGACTGATCCTTTTAAACTCAATTTCCCTTTAGATCCCATAAAATACAAACCTGCCCTTTGATTTAAGTGGGTTAAATGGGTGTAAAGTTTGAATAATTAGATATAATTAGTTGTTTTGCATTTAGTGTCTTGTTGACTGATCTGTACAGGTATTTGTAGGGTCTGGTTTCTCTCATTGTCTATTTTCTCATCATCTCTCATAATCTCTTAATCATGTCCATCCAATAAATCTGAAACATAAAAAATGAGCTACATCATCAAGTTATTACTTCTTCAACTTTTCTCTCCTCTTCCCAATCAATGGTACAGATGGGCTACTCTTCCTAATCAACGGTTCAGATAGGCTCATGAGGGATGATGAGAAAATAAGATGATGAGAGGATCTGCTTCCGTATTTGTATTATTGGGCTTGCTGTTATGGGCTGATATGTCAGGCCCAATAGGCTTAGGCAATTGTATATAATAGTTAGAGCGCATCAGTTTATTTGTAAGAGAGATAATATTTTTCATGAATAAAGGATTATCATTTTTCCTGAAGCTTGAGTTGTAGTGTAGAGGTGAGGGCCTGGAGTCTTACATGGTACCAGAGCCATTCTTTGGGTTGTTTTTCAAGATCCTTCAAGAAAGACTCACGGAAGCCCAATGTCGTCGGCCCAATTGGTGATCAACCCTGTGGTTGTTTTCCAAGATCTTCAAGACCGAACCTAGCAAAGCCCAAGATTTCACTCAGCCTACTTCCTCCACCGACCCTGCTCCTCTCCACCATCACGTGATGGCTAGTTCAGATTCCTCTTCTCTTCCCGTCACCACCACTGACTCCCACCTCTCTTTCGATCGACAGTCACCGTCTCCAATAGACGAGAGCAAATACGCCAGTGACTCTCTCTCTTTCCACGATCCCCTCTATCTCCACCCGTCAGACACCCAAGGCATGCCGTTGATTTCACTGATCCTCACCAACGCCGACAATTATACTATTTGGAGTAGGGCGACGCTGATTGCTCTTCATAGGAAGAATAAGGTCGGTTTCATTGATGGTAACTGTACGCGAGACAAACAAGATGAACGACTGCGTACTCAGTGGGATCAATGTGACACGATTGTCTTCTCATGGCTTCTAAGTTCGCTCTCTAAGGATCTTGCAAACGGCCTCATCTTCTTTTCTAATTCACGGCTTGTCTGGCTCTTCAACAGAGGTTTGACAAACGTTCTGGTTCTCGGATTTTCACATTGCACAGAGAGATCAATTCTTTGTGTCAGGGGACTTCGTCTGTCACAGCTTATTTCTCTCGGCTTAAGGAACTCTGGGAGGAACAATCATCCCTCGTTCTGATTCCGTCTTGCACCTGCGCGACATCCCAAGCCTATGCTGAAATCACCCAACAACAGAAGCTTCTCCAATTTCTGATGGGTCTCAATGAGACATATTCCCAGGCTAGAAGCCATATTCTTCTTCTTCTCCCTCTGCCAAGTGTTAATGATGCCTATAATATGATTGTTGAAGATGAAGCGCATCGCAATATTGTTAACACCGATCGAGCACCATTTCCTGAAGGGATTGCTATGGCTGTGCGTAATCGAACCCGTGGCAGAGGACGAGGAAGGGGAAACAATGTCCCTGACTGCTCTCACTGTGGCAAGCGTGGACACACGAAGGAGCAATGTTATCAACTTGTTGGTTTCCCTCCCAATTTTTGTGGTAACAAAGGGAAGCAGTCCAGAGATTCAAGTCAAATTGGCACTGATGCGGCATATACGGCTGAAGGAAATTCTTCCCCCACCATACCTGCGGTGCCCACGTTTACACAAGACCAATACCAGAAACTTCTTCACCTTATTAACCAAGATGAAGCGCCCACTGTTCATGCCTTAACCGGTACAGGTTTGGCTGTCCCCAACTCCTTTATTTTTCCCAGTAATAAGTGGATTTTGGATTCTGGTGCTACGATACAATGGTAGGGAATTTGAGTGTTTTGAGTAATTGTAAATCATATAATGGACCTGTAAAGACCATACGCATACCTGATGGAACTTGCATGCCAGTTAGCCATATAGGTGATGTATATATTACAGATGACATAGTCATCCACAATGTTCTTTATACGCCTGGTTTGCAATTTAATTTGATCTCAGTATCTTGCCTGACTACAGAACAAAACTGTGTTATGTCCTTTTTCCTTGACATTTGTATCATGCAGGACCTTCAGGTTGGGAAGAAGAGACTGATTGGTAAAAAGGTTGCTGGACTTTATGTGCTTGATGTTGTGAAATGCTATGATTCTTTGAATTCTGTTTTGTGTAACAGCATTGAGCATAGTTCCATTGATGTATGCCTATGGCATAGTAGACTAGGCCACGCCCCAATCTCTGTAATGAAGCATTTGAGTATCATTGGGAATAAAATTGATATGAATAAAGTTTGTGAAGTTTGTGTGCAATCCAAACAAACAAAATTTCCATTTGGTTCCAGCTATATTAAGACTACTCGTTGTTTTGAATTACTCCACCTTGATGTATGGGGTCCTTATAAGACACCTACACATCAGGGTCATCATTATTTCCTTACCATTGTTGATGATTATTAACGAGGAACTTGGATATTTCTCATACGACACAAACATGAAACACTCATACATATTAAACATTTTATTGCTTATGTCTTCACACAATTCTCCACTACAGTTAAGAAAGTAAGGAGTGATAATGGCACTGAGTTTACTAATAATGATTTGAGATGTTTCTTTCAGGAAAAGGGCATAATCCATGAAACTTCTTGCCCTTACACTCCAGAGCAAAACGGAGTAGTAGAACGGAAACATCGGACCATCATGCAAATTACTCGCAGCCTCATATTGCAATCCAGTATACCGGTTCGATATTAGGGCGAATGTGTGTGCATGGCTGTGCATTTAGTGAATAGAATCCCCTCTAAGGTACTTGACTATAAAACACCATATGAAAAGGTTTATGGAGTAGAACTTGATTTAGGCAACTTAAAAGTATTTGGTTCTTTAGCTCATGCTACTGATTTGAAGGCAACTGATAAATTACAGCCTAGATCTATTCCTGCTGTGTTTTTAGGTTATCCCGAACATCAAAAAGGATTTCAACTTCTTGATTTACGTCATAAAAATATTTTTGTCAGCATACATGTTAGTTTTATTTAAGATAAATTTCCATTCAAAGATCGCTTAACTAATGACTTGCCATAAGTAGGATTGGACTTTAAAGAAATGTTTTGGTATGAACCTATTGAACTAGGAATTAAGAACATCACTGCAACTGATCATATAGATTCATGTAATTCAAACAGAATAGAACCTGAGGCTGCTGTCTCTTCTGACCATGAAAATCGACCAGTGGTCCTTACACCTGATTTGCCTAGGACAGGTAGAGAAAGGATACCACCCATATGGTCCAAAGATTATGTTTGTGCCTTAATGAAACCTGCAACAAAATGTGCTTATCCCATTGCTGATTATGTTTCATATTCAAATGTTTCTACTGATTATATATGCTTTCTTTGTACAATTGATTCTCTTTCTAAACCTAGCAGCTATGCAGAAGCTATTAGATATCCAGAATGGGTAGATGCCATGAGGGTTGAGATAAATGCCCTTAATGCCAATAGAACATGGGATTTAGTTCCCCTTCCGAAGGGTAAGAAAGCAATAGGATGCAAATGGGTTTATAAAATCAAATATAACTCTGATAACACTATTGATAAATATAAGGCACGTTTGGTTGCTAAAGGGTTTACTCAACAAGAAGGGATAGATTATCATGAAACCTTTTCCCCGGTTGTGAAAATGTTTACTGTGCGCATTGTACTTAAATTGGCAGCAATGAATCAATGGAAATTGTATCAAATGGATGTTCACAATGCTTTCTTGCAGGGAGATTTAAATGAAGAAGTGTATATGAAAATACCTCAAGGTTTTGAGGCTAAGGGGGAGCATTTAGTATGCCGGCTGAATAAGTCTTTATACGGCTTGAAACAAGTCTCTCGGCAATGGAACATAAAGCTCTCTAAGGCTTTGATAGAGGGTGGTTTTCAACAAAGTAAAAGTGATTATTCTTTGTTTGTCAATAATTGTATCGATGGAATAGTTTTAATCTTAGTATATGTAGATGACTTGTTGATAACAGGTAGTTCTGAAGTAGGCATTGGTAAAGCAAAACAATTACTTCATGAGCATTTTAGGATTAAGGACCTAGGCTTAATGAGATACTTTCTAGGTATTGAGGTGATCACGTCTAACAAAGGTATTGTGTTATCTCAACGGAAATATGTACTTGATCTTCTTGCTGAAACATGTATGAATGGATGTAAACCATTAAGCATCCCTATGGCACAAGGTTTAAAGTTGGTAAGCTTTGATGAAACAAAGGATGATCCACGAGAGCTGCTACCAAACCCAGCAAGATATCAAAAATTGGTACGAAAATTAATTTATCTAACTATGACTCGCCCTAATATATGCTTTTACGTGAAGGTACTTAGTCAATTTATGCATCTTCCCACCAAACATCATATGGCGGCAACCTGGAATGTCCTACGATACTT
Organism: Inga laurina; assembly: GCA_963855925.1. Taxonomy (NCBI): domain Eukaryota; kingdom Viridiplantae; phylum Streptophyta; class Magnoliopsida; order Fabales; family Fabaceae; genus Inga; species Inga laurina. The sequence continues at coordinate 51,774,502 of OY979709.1, read as the reverse complement.
GAAAGGGACACCAGGTCTCGGTTTGCTTATCAACTGTGAAGGAAAACCAGTTTTGGAGTGCTATTGTGATGCTGATTGGGCTGCATGTGGCATGACTAGAAGATCAGTAACCGGCTACCTTCTGAAGTTAGGAGGTTCCTTGGTGATGTTAAAGACCAAGAAGCAGGCAACAGTCTCAACATCCTCAGCTGAAGCAGAATATAGAGCGCTGCGAATGACTGTTTCAGAAATAATATGGGCTAGAGGATTGTTAAATGACTTGGGAATTCCTCATTCTGATCCTGTTCAGGTTTACTATGATAACCAAGCTGCAATTCATATTGCAGCAAACCCAGTGTACCATGAGAGAACCAAACATATTGAAGTGGATTGTCACTTCGTTCGTGAAAAATGGGAGTCAAGAGAAATTGACTTGAAGTATGTTAATTCCACAAGCCAACAAGTTGATCTATTACCCAAAGCTGTAGGAGGTTCTGTGCAGCGGTGTTTATTGTTCAAGTTGGGCACTTTTGATTTGTTTCGTCCCCAACATTGAGGGGGAGTGTAAAGTTTGAATAATTAGATATAATTAGTTGTTTTGCGTTTAGTGTCTTGTTGACTGATATGTACAGGTATTTGCATTATTGGGCTTGCTGTTATGGGCTGATATGTCAGGCCCAATAGGTTTAGGCAATTGTATATAATAGTTAGAGCGCATTAGTTTATTTGTAAGAGAGATAGTATTTTTCATGAATAAAGGATTATCATTTTTCCTGAAGCTTGAGTTGTAGTGTAGAGGTGAGGGCCTGGAGTCTTACAATGGGTCAGCCCCGATTGACACATTTTGACGTCTCTATAAGTGGATTTCAAGCCTCATATCATACACTAATACTGTCTTTAATCTTTATTATAAGATACCAACTAATAAATATTTTTTATCTTTTTTCAAAGGTACTTGCTTGTTTTTAAAGAACGAACGTTAAATTTTTTTCCCATGTAAGCCCACATTTAATAAGAACAGTGGAAGAGAGTAATAATTAATATGATATTAAAGCTTAGTGTAATTAGTAGGAGTAATATTAGAAATTAATTAAATTTTAAGATACATTTAATAACTTTAACTTTTTTTTTGTTTACGAAAATTGTAAGAAGATGCCTTATAATACCGACCACAAGGAGTATGTTTCTGGAGCCAATCCTATTTGTCCACTTGGCTTACATAGATTTATGTCATTCCTCGAGTTAATTTAGCATTCCCACATAAATGTTCTCGATTCTCTATCAGCCTACATTCAAACCCATACTTCCAAAGTTGTTGGTATTATATTTTGGATAAAGATGCATCTAGTATCCCAATCTAGTCTTGGAAGTATAATCAGCATCCTAAAATATGATTACATCATAAACTATTTTTGGAGGTGCAATCATCATCTTAAAGTATTTAAGGGCATAATCAGCTAAAGTTGAGAAGTTGGGCCGAGTCCGTCGAGTTAGCCTACTTAGGCCCAAGCCAATTAAGGGCCGAGCTTATGATTTATAGCCTCCAAAAGGAGTTGGGCCTAAAAGGGCCCGTTTACTATTTTTTTAAATAACTAAATAAGGCCATAAGGGTAACTGGGCAAGACAATGAGCAGACTTAATAACCTAACCCTCAGACAATCAGACGCTCTCACACTCCACTCAGACCTCACATATTGATAATGTTTGTGTTTTGTTTGATACTCCACTCATACCTCACATATCGATAATGTTTGTGTTTTATTTTGATTTGGACTTAAGTCTTAGACCCTATTTAGTACGTGGCATTGAATTTTGATGGATTGAGATTGAGATTGGTATTAGGACTGATCTTGGTGTTTTAAAAATATGTTTGATATGAGGTAATAATTGAAGGGAATGATTTTATTAATCTTATTTAATAAACATCCACTAATTATGAAAATACCTAAATACCCCGTACCCTAAATCCCAAACTTAATCAATCAACCGCTTTTTGATTCATGACTAGTGTATTGAGAATTGCCGATTTGGACACCTGTGAGTCTTTCACAAGTGAAGAGATTCTGACAACTGAATATAAAGTCTATCATTAACACATGTGAGTTTTCAATGTTTGGAATTGTATGTATGACTCTCCACTGATGGACTATTCAGGGTGCAGCCCTAAATAGCACCCTAGAGAATCAATTAATCTTATTCTACGATTTGTATGACTCTCCACTGGCGGCTGCAGCGGCTATTCTCTACCAGTGATGGTGGTGATTCTAACGGCCAGATTCCAAAACATCCATGAGAGTGATGATGAGCGATGAAATAAAGTATGAGTTTTAATTTAGGGTAAAATTGATAGAGGATATTTTTGACTAGAAAATATTATAAATAGGATATTTTTGTCTCTAAAATTTGCAATCCCAGGATTGAAAACGCAATACCAGGGGGGAGGTGGTTTTGCAGCAATCTCACTTTCGTGGTACTCTCAATCCCTAGTTATTTGGACTCCCTCAAACCAAACGAAATATTCTGGCTCAATCCTTGATCCAATCCCAGGCCCTACCCCTCAGTGCTTCATACCAAACAGGGCTTTAGTGTTTGTGTTTTGTTAAACATCGATAATGTTTGATGTTTTAACTTAGTTTTAATAATATTTATATTTAAAATTAGATATTTTAATCTTCAAGCATATAGGAATATAAAAGGTGTTAAATGGACCCAAGCTTGTGGGTAGGCCCGAGCATGCTTCAACTAAACGGGCTAAACCCAACAATTCTATATGTTTTCAAGCTTCTCTTATTTGATCTTCTTTTTGTCAATCTATATTTTTAGTTGGCAAACTTCAAATTTAAATTTGTCTTTGATCATTTGTTGGATTCGTGCTTCGGTGCTTGATTTTCCTATTTTATGAAGTCTGCTTGAATTGGATCTAGGTCTTAATGTTTGTATTTTGTTAAATATTTGATATTTTAACATAGTTTTGATGATATTTATGTTTTAAATTAAGTATTTTAATTTTTAAGTGCATAAGAAGCAAAAAACTCTTAAACGGGCTTGAAACCGCGGGCCTTCACCTAAATAGGTCGGGCTGCAACTTTCAGTGGTTTTTTTGTACTCTGGCCTAAACGGGCTGGACCGTTTTCCCAGTACTACAATCAGCACCCTAAACTATTTTTGGAGGTGCAATTAATACCCTAATATATTAAAAATAGATCAATTACATCATTTCACTTGGGAAATTTAATACAATTTAATATATTCCTGCATCTGTAATTGAAACTGATAATTTACTATAAATAAAAGTCTCCTCTAATTTCGAGTTAGCTTCTTCTTTTAGTTAAGTCTCAAGATTCAATAAGACCAAAGTCAAATACTTTCATCACAATTAGGGGTGTGCAAGTTTTTCCTGTCCCAGTTTTCCTGTCCCGATCTCGAACAAATCGGGACGGGAAAAGTTCGGGATCGGGAAATTTTTTTTTGGGATCGGGATCGGGATCGGGAATGGGACTTCCTGATCCCGACTTTTTCCCAATCCCAAAAAAAATATATTATGTATAATTGGTATAGAAACCATACACTCAATTTCTTAATCAATTCTCTAATGTGTTACAATGAAAAACAACCCCCTATTTATACTAAAACCAAACCCTTATAACTTCTTAAAATAATGAGAAAGTCAGTTCCGGCAACCACACACCAACCCCCTCCCTCTGTTCAAACGTCAGTGCTTACATCATAGCAAGGTCAACGTTGGCTGCTGTTCACATTCTTTCTTCTCTGTCTCTTCTCTGTTTCATTGTTCTGTTTCATTCCCCCGGGGTTGGACAGGACTCGTCCTCGAGTCAAAAACAACATCATCATCAATGAATGGAGATTGATCTGAAGTTTTATGCTTCAGTAAAAATGACTTGGGCTTATTTTTGATTTTGACGTGTTTATCTGGTGGCAAAGGTTCAAGCTGAATCTTCACATCATCCTTCTGGAGGGAATATGTGTTTGCAAACCCGTCGTATAGGGCGTGTCGATCATATTGCCAAGGTCTTCCCAGAAGAAGATGACAAGCATCCATTGGAACAACATCACACCAAACTTCATCCTGATACCTTTTACCGATAGGGAAAGTAACAAGGCATCGTTTAGACACTTTTACCGCGGTTCCTTTGTTAAACCATTGGAGTTTATACGGGTACGGATGGTTGTGAGTTGGTAGTTGCAGCTTTTCTACCATGTAGTTAAAGACTACATTTTCACAGCTTCCGTTGTCGATAATGACGTCACAAACTTTACCTTGAGTAGTGCAGCGAGTATGAAAAATGTCGTGACGTAGCCAAGGCTCTTCTTCCTCTATGGCTGTGTGCAAGCTTCGTTTAATCACAAGTGTTTCACCATAATCAGGAGGAATGACTTCTTCATCAAAAATTGGCTCTTCATCAAGGACCAGCTCTTTATCAGGCATAGAATCCTTTTCTTCTTCAAATATTGCAAAAGTTTCCCCTTCAATAATAGTAACAACTCTGCGGGAAGGACATTCTGAAGCGATATGACCGAACCCTTGGCATTTGAAACACTTAGGTGCTTTAGAGCTAAATTCTTTAGCAACCTTAAGTGGAGGCTTACTTGAAGAGCTAGGTTGATATCCTTGTGTGGACTTGCTTGAGGAGCTATGCTGATGTATTTGTGTAGGTTGATGCACCTGTGCTTCATGTCCCTCAAAAGGAATTTCAGTTGAGGAAGACGACTGGTAGGGAGATCTTCGGATCAACTGCTTCTCGATACGGATGGCTAAACGAATGACGTCGTCCAGAGTCCAGTATTGCTGGAGTTGTACTGGATGGGCGATGTTTGTATTTAACCCTTCGAGATAACGAGCTATTGTTTGCTCCTCCCTTTCTTGTATATCACATTTCATCATAAGTTTCTCAAACTCCCTGGTATATTCCTCTACAGACATAGCCTTTTGGCGGAGATTATGTAACTGAAGGAAATTATCTTGATAATAATTTTCTGGAAGAAACTTACGTGAGAGCTCGCGTCGCATCTTGTCCCACATTCGTATCTTGCTCTTTCCCTCTCTTTCACGCCTTCTTTTGAGATTCTCCCACCATATGGAGGCATGTTTCTTCAATTTGATGGCAACGATTTTAACTTTCTGCTCATCTGGAATTTCTTTGTACTCAAAGACTCGTTCAACTGTTTGTAACCAGTCAATGAATTCATCCGGTTGGAGTCTTCCCTCGAATTCAGGAATGTCTACCTTAATGTCATTAAGGCGGAATGATTGTTGTTGAGGACGGCGGTGATAGTCAGTAGACGACGAACTATTATTATCTGAATCATCTGGATATTCACTGTGAGATTCTAGCATGGCTTGCTGCGTTTGTACAGTGGTTTCCAATCCCTGTATCCGGCGTCTCATTTCCTCCATCTCAATTTCATGTCTATTTCCGCGTCTTAGAGGCATTTTGTAGTTTGTCTCACAGGTTAGGTACAAGGTAGGGGAAGGATTTGTGTATATGGAAAAGTCAGGGGTAAAATAGGAAATTTGGGTAATTAGGGGCAATAATGTATTTTTGGGCAAATCTGGGGTCAAAATGTAATTTTAGAAAATTTGGGGCTGAAATGTAATTTTGGCAGAATCTGGGGGTCAAAATGTAATTTCCTAAAGTTCAGGGGTCAAAAATGTAATTTTGGCAAAATATAGGGGTCAAAAATGTAATTTCCTAAAGTTCAGGGGTCGGAAATGTAATTTTGACAAAATCTAGGGGTTAAAATGTAATTTCCTAAAGTTCAGGGGTCGGAAATGTAATTTTGACAAAATCTAGGGGTTAAAATGTAATTTCCTAAAGTTCAGGGACCTAAATGTAATTTTGGCAATTTTCTAGGGGTCAAAAGGTAAATATCGCAAAATATAGGGCCGAAAATGGTAATTTTAATAAAATTCTGGCTGACCGTTATGCTGACGCAGTAGGAATGACACGTGGCAGTCACTGATTCGCTTAACCTGGCGTTAACTGTTGGCGTGGTCGCTGACTGGATTGGTGACGTGGCAGACGCTGACGGTTGGGCTGACGTGGCGATTTCGACACGTGGCCGTATGTGATTGGTTGACGTGGCATTGACTGGTCAGACTCTGCTGACGTGGGCGATGACGTGGAGTCGTCTTCAACCTTCTGCAGCGCGTGGCCGGAGCGTGGATCTCCGTTGACGGCACGTGGGACACAGAGGTGGCGTGAGGGCGCGTGACGGTGGTTCACGGCGGAGGCTGAAGCTTGTCCTGGGTTTTGGGACGTTCTGAAGCCAATGGCGGGGTCAGATTTCTGAAAATCCGTCGGTAGGATGGAATTTCGCACTCCCTGTTTTTCCAACGGTGTTTCTCTCAATCCTATTCCTCACTCTCTCCTTTTCTCTCCCTCTGGAACAAGGCTCTGATGCCAAAATGGTATAGAAACCATACACTCAATTTCTTAATCAATTCTCTAATGTGTTACAATGAAAAACAACCCCCTATTTATACTAAAACCAAACCCTTATAACTTCTTAAAATAATGAGATAGTCAGTTCCGGCAACCACACACCAACCCCCTCCCTCTGTTCAAACGTCAGTGCTTACATCATAGCAAGGTCAACGTTGGCTGCTGTTCACATTCTTTCTTCTCTGTCTCTTCTCTGTTTCATTGTTCTGTTTCAATAATTTTTTAAAATATTTAAGAAAGCAAGACCAAATGCACCAAATTCAAAATAAAATGTGAAAATTCCTAACACCCTCAAGGTAATATCTATTCTTTTAGTTAATTTAGTTAATTTTATTTACTATTTATTAAATAATTCTAATTTTTTGTTCTTGTCTTTGTGCTTTTTGTAGCTAAATCGACAACTTTAAGTATATATTGGACTAATGATATATTTGTATTGGACTAATTTGATACAATATGATATTAGATAAATTATATATTTATACTAGACTAAAGAAAATAAAACAAAAAAATTAATATGGGAATTTTTAAAAAATAAAATAAAAGAAATTCGAGATCGGGAAATTCCCGATCCCGATCCCGAACATTTCCCGTCCCGTCGGGACGGGAAATTTTCGGAATCGGGATCGGAATCCGGAATGAAAATCATTCCCGAACCCTTCTCAGGATCGGGATCGGGAATGACATTTCCCGATCCCGATCCTGATCCTGAACACCCCTAATCACAATGATAGGGGAATTATGATGGGAAAGATAAAACTCAAACCTTGAGTTAACATTTTATTGTGAAGGGGTGCAATTGCTTTATTTTTAATATATTAGGGCGAAATTGTACCCTTAAATACTAACAAAAAAGGGGATGAAGATGTCGAAGATAGATGAAAGAGGAAATGAAAGAGTGTGTCAACAAACAAAATTAGAATTCTATTAGGAAATGAGTATAATTGCTCCATTTTAATATATTAGGGTGCCGATTACACCTCCAAAAATACATTAAAGTGCAGATATATCTTTAAATACTTTGAGGGTGTTGAATACACCTTTAAAAAAAAATCGGAGTATTGGACGCACCTTTACCCTTATATTTTTGTCACCCTCTTGTGAAATTTAATCTAGGCCTTTGCCCTTTCGTTCCTATATGCTTAAATCACTGTCTTCAAAGGTAAGTAGGTAACGACCTCATGTAATTAATTAGTCTGACTCTTCTGCTGGTTTTCTTTTTGTGATTCGTCTTTCAGTTATATGATTCGTCTTTCTTCTTTTTCCAAAATCTCTTCTAATATTCACTCTTGTAACAACCATTCTCTGCCTTTCCCAGCTCGGGTTGAATTTTCCAGGAACAATGACCCGAAACCCATGTTCGATGACTCTCTACTTCTCCATTATCTATCTAAACGCTGGCATCAGGAAGCCCGAAACTTACTTGAAAAAACCCAAGTCGCAGATCTCCGTGAACGACTTGTTCTTTGGACTTCGTTGGTTTCCAAGTACTCGGGAGAGGGTTATGTGGACGAGGCTCGAGTCTTGTTTGACATCATGCCTTGTAGAAATATTGTTACTTACAATGCGATGTTATCGGGTTATCTCCAATCCAGGAGGTTGAGTGAAGCTTGTCATTTTTTTGATCAGATGCCGTATAAGAATGTTGTTTCGTGGACTTCGATGTTTAGTGGGCTGGCTGATTCAGGGAGGATTGAAGATGCAAGGAAGCTGTTTGATGTAATGCTTGAGAGGAATGTTGTTTCTTGGAATTCGTTAGTTACAGGGTTGATTTGTAATGGAAGGTTGCAGGAAGCAAGGCAAGTGTTTGATCAAACTCCTAATAAAAATCTGGTTTCTTGGAATGCTATGATAGCAGGTTACACCAAAAATGGTAAAATGGAAGAAGCAAGAACTTTGTTTGATGAGATGAAATACAAGAATGTGATAACTTGGACTAGCATGATAGCTGGTTATTGTCGTGCGGGCAATGTGGGAGAGGCTTATAGTTTATTCTGGTCAATGCCGGAGAAAAATGTTGTTTCTTGGACAGCCATGATTAGTGGGTTCACTTGGAATGGCTTGTATGAAGAGGCCTTGTTGCTTTTTCTCAGAATGAGATTTTCTGATGTAAAACCAAACGAAGAAACCTTCATTTCTCTCGCTTATGCATGTGCAAGCTTAGGTTTTCCGAGTCTTGGCAGGCAGTTACATGCTCATATACTTATCAAAGGCTATGATCAAGATGATTTTGATGGAAGGCTATGTAGAGGTCTCATTCAGATGTACTCTGTGTTTGGTCTTATGGATTATGCACACAAGATATTTGACAAGAACTTGACTAGCTGTGACAGTCACTCTATCAATTCTATGATCAATGGTTATATTAAGCTTGGTCTGTTACACAAGGCTCAAATTCTGTTTGATAAGGTTCCCGTCCGAAACAGAATTGCATGGACTTGCATGATTGCTGGCTATCTTAATGCAGGAGAAGTATCAAAAGCATGCCATCTATTTGATACCATGCCTGAGAGAGACGCCATTGCATGGACTTCAATGATTAATGGTTATGTTCAAAACGAGCTAATTCCTGAGGCCATAAGTTTATTTGCAGAAATGAGGTCTCAGGGTGTTTCACCACTAAATTCTACATATTCTGTTCTTTTTGGAGCCATAGGTGCAACGGCATATCTTGACCAGGGACGGCAGCTTCATGCTCTGAAGTTAAAGACAGTGTATGAGTACGATTTGATTCTCAAGAATTCCTTGATCTCAATGTACGCAAAATGTGGGGAGATATGTGATGCATATAACATATTCTCCAACATGGCTTACAAGGACATAGTTTCTTGGAACTCCATGATCATGGGCCTATCAGATCATGGGATGGCCTGTGAAACCTTAAAGTTGTATGAAACCATGCTTGAGCTTGGGATTTACCCCGATTCTGTAACTTTTCTGGGCATCCTAACAGCATGTGGTAATGCAGGGCTTGTTGACAAAGGGTGGGAATTATTTACTGACATGACTAATGTTTATGAACTTCAACCTGGTTTAGAACATTACATTAGTATGATCAATCTTCTGGGTCGAGCAGGGAAGGTAAAGGAAGCTGAGGAGTTTGTCTTGAAGATGCCTATCGAACCGAATCATGCCATTTGGGGGGCACTGCTTGGGGTATGTGGTTTGAACAAAGCATATTCAAATGTTGCTAAGCATGCTGCCAAACGACTCCTTGAGTTGGATCCTTATAATGCTGCAGGCTATGTGGCTATTTCTAATATTTGTGCAGCGAGTGGCAGGCACATTGAGGGGACAAATTTGAGGAGAGAAATGAGTTTGAAAGAAGTGACAAAGACGCCTGGTTGTAGTTGGATCATCTTGAGGGGAAGAGTTCATATTTTCTCATCAGGAGATAGATTGAATCCACAGGTGGAAGAGATGTTATTTATATTGTCTGGAGATGAGGTAGATTCATTGAACTATCAAGCGTGATTGGAAGGATATATTCTTCACTATTTGTTGGCTTCTTTGGCCAGATCTAAACGAGCGTATTCATACTGGGTCCAATGCAAAGCTTAATACAGTCCTGGCACAAGGGTCTGCAATCTTGGGATGCGTGCGGCACACATCCACTAAGCTTCATGGGGTCAGGATTAACTCGCAGCAACATCAACCACCTGCTCTAGATACTTAAGAGCTGAACTACGTGGTAGAGGTTGATGGTGCATTTTCACACTTCCTTGGTAAAGTTGCGTGTGGTGGTGTCTTAGAAGGAGGAGTGAACTCTTTGTTAGAAGGTTTTATGTTCAGATGGGAAGAAGGTGAATACCTCACAGCTGAATTGTGGGTTGTTTGATGGGGTTCAAAAGAGCCTTGGACCAGTTTCCTTAATCTAATTTCCTTAATCAATTTCGTTAATCTAATCAAATTAGGTAAACATGTCATATATTAAAGAACGGGGAGCATTCAACATTCTATACTGATTGTACAATAGGTGTAGAAAATAAAATTGCATACCAGTTTCTTTAAAATGTTGTGTTTCCAAGACTGATAAAACAATTTTAATATAGTGAGAATGATGTTTCACCGATTTCAGAAGCACTCATCTGGTTTTTATAAAACAAACCCAAGCATGCTTTTCCCTACAAGCCTTTGGAGATACTTGTGTTTGTTGTAGAAAAATCAACAATATAAGTATTATATTACTATATATAAACTAGACAATAAGCCACGGATCGCGGATATTCTCATACTAATCAATATACATATGGAGTAAACTCGCATGAGTCTCTCAAAAGCTATTGGTTTCTAAAATTCTTAATTCAGTTGTCCTTACCATGACAAGAAGACTGATCTGAGAATGAGAATGGTGTAAGAATTAAATTACTGAGGAGGTTACCGAATCTAGTAATATTTCACGCGCTTTGGCATATCATATCTGAGTGCAAGCAAGATGTAAATAGATAAAATTTAAAACAAGTCCCCAAGACTGGATGACTCCTTCCTTGAAAAGTCCCTGGACTTTATGACTCCTCCTTTAGTAATATATAAGCTAGCTAGCTAGCTTCCTTGCTTACTTTGAGCTAACTGACTATATCCATCACAGGGATCAAGCGTCTGAATGATGCTTTTCACTTGAATGAGGACCTTTGGTATCACTATATTTAGTTCTAACGAAAGCAGGGACGTGCGTGACAGCAATCCTTGTGGCTATGCGTTTGTTGCCAAGCACGGATCCTTCAACTTCTCATCTCGAGACCTCCATGATCTCAGGAACAGAACACAATTTCCCGTCGTTTTGGATTGGACTGTTGGCAATCAGACATGCATTGAAGCGCAGAAAGATGCAAACAGTTATGCCTGCAAGGAAAATAGTAGATGCCAAGACTCTGTGAGTGGTATTGGGTACTACTGTGTATGTAAACAAGGGTACAGAGGCAACCCCTATCTTGATAATGGCTGCAAAGGTAAGCCTCAATCAGCCTTTGCAATTTTCCAAACAGAGCTACTCTGTTTTCAACTTTCAAATCGATCACCACTCTTGTTTATTTGTTATGGGGTGTTCAAGCGTATCTTGTCTACTAGTAGATTTTATTATTTTATATTGATATTGACATCCATGTTAACTGATACCTATGCACTTAAGTATTTGATCAATTTTGTGCTGAAAAGAATTCGTTGGACTGATCAATAATCCATCCTATAAAGCTAGTTTACGTTTTAGATATTTGTTATCAGCAGAACAGGGCCCGTTTGTGTGAGTCCTGACCCCATATCCATCCGTGAGTGAGATAAATTGTTGTCCTCTCTTACTTTTTTTTCATTTTGCATGTAGCAACATGAGTGATGTTTAAGGGGTTGGTTTATTAATTTGGTTCAGACGCAGTTTATTAGGCCCAGGATCACACAAAAACAGATAAATTAGACTGGACGGGACGTCCGTGTCGGACAGGGACGGTTTTATTTTTTCTGCAAGACAAAATGATATTAAAATATGAAGTTAAGTTCCATACTACAAACAATAAGAGTACTAATATTTTAATTAGAAAGCCGAATAAAATAAAGAAAATATATAGTACTAATACTAACAGAGTGAAAAACAGGAATCAAAGCTAAAATTTATTGTCAGATAATGTTGGGCCTACAGGGAATATCAGGAGGAATGTGCGTGTCACTTGTTTTCTTTTAGTTCCCAAAGAAATGGCTAAGTTTGTTTGAGATGTGACATATTGTACCAGATTTTGATATTTATGAGTGTGCTAAGAGATATGTATAATAAACTTAAAAGATTAATTTTGCAGATATTAATGAGTACGAAGGAAAAAATCGCTGCAGTTGGAGATGCCAAAACGTCGACGGAAATTATACTTGCTCATGCCGGTGGGGTTATAGAGGCGACGGCTATATCGACGAATCATGCTGCAGATTCCTTATCATGGAAATTTCATTAGGTAAGATCGTAGTAATTAATTAATTAACTAATTAACCCTTAACGTTCGACTCATCTTAGCAAGTCGATCCCTGCAGGTTTTTACCATAGTCTTCTTTTACAAAAAGTTAGCATGCATGCCTGCTCTTCATATTTAGTGAAACGTTTATTTTTATTCAAAGCATATTTACCAATTTGAGTTTGGGACTCCCACAACGAGAATCAATGATGGGAAGTAAACAGAGCATCGCTAGCATTTAGTGTTTAAAACCGCTTACTAGCTACTGTGGGTAATAATTTTGAACATATATTGTTGGCAGGCATTTCTGTAGCCTTGCTTACTAGCATTTAGTCTTCACCTTGATCTCCACATTATTCTGGGGACACAAGCAAAGAGCATTAACACAACTTAGAAGCAAGTATTTTGAGCAAAATGGAGGAAATATGTTGCAGCACACATGTTGCCATCAAAAAGTCTACAATAGGAGGGGGTCACAGACAAGTCAAGGATTTTATTAATGAACTGGTTGTACTTTCCCAAATCAACCATAGAGATGTGGTGAAACTTTTGGATGTTGTCTTGAAACTGAAGTTCCCTTGTTAGTTTATGAGTTTATACATAATGGCACCCTTCTTGACCATATAGACCCACTGAAGAATGAACACTCTTTTCATGGGAGACTAGATCAAGGATAGCTATAGAAATAGCTTGAGCCATTTCATATTTACACTTTGTTGCTTCCACCCCAATTATTCATCGTGATATTAAATTTACCAACATATTATTAGATCACAATCATATAGTAAAAGTTTCTGACTTTGGAGCTTCAAGACTTGTTCCTCTTGATGAAACTCAAGTTTCTACTGTGGTTCAAGGGACTTGGGGATATTTGGATCCAGAGTACCTCTTTACAGGTCAACTGAATGAGAAAAGTGACATATATAGCTTTGGGGTTGTGCTTCTGGAGCCAATAACCGGGAAGAAACTAGTTGAATTCGATAGGCTAGAGCAGAAAAATTTGGCCACATACTTTGCATCATCAGTGGAAGAAGGTAGCTCGTTGGAGGTTCTTGACAACTGAGTGTTGAATCAGAAGAATGTAGAGCAGCCAAAGGAGGTTGCTTTCCTAGCAAGGAGGTGCATTAGAGTTAATGGAGTGGAAAGGCCAACTATGAAAGAAGTAGCAACAGAATTAGAGAGTCTACTTGCTATGGAAAATCATCCTTGGGTAAAAGGAGGGGATATGATGTCTGAAGAATGTGAAAGCTTGCTTGGTCATGCTGCTGCTAGCACTTCAGCTGGCTATGGTGGTGCATATGGGACTGCTAGTGCTAACACTTTTGCTGCATATGATAGCATGCAGAGGCAAATGGCATTTGAGATTGCAAATGGGCGATGATCATTTAATGTTACTATTTCTCATGTGTTTGAACTGCTATTTCCACTTTTTAGCAAATGTAGGAGTTTTAGACTTTTAGGATATACTATATTGAAAGACTTATAAGGATTTTCAAAATTTTCTATTTATTTTGAAAGTCATTGGCTATTAAGGATAAAAGTAAATTGCAATTATCAAGTTCTGTTTCAGCAGTTCATAATGATTAATTCATTCTCTTTTTTGGATCATCTTGAGGGGAAGAGTTCATATTTTCTCATCAAGAGATAGATTGAATTTGAATCCACAAGTGAAAGAAGAGATGTTATTTATATTATCTCTGCAAATGAGATAGATTAATTGAACTATCAAGTGGAATCGAAATGAGGTTGAAAGGTGTGAGAAGGCTGGAATATAACATAATCCATCTTCAAGCTTTATTGAAACAGCCTAATAAGGCCATATTTTCGTAAGTTCCACACAAAATATTAGTATAGGGAGAGAAAATGGAGTCATATACTTGAGGATGTTTCAGAATACTCAATTAATCATGGAGGCTTCTTCCCTGTTTGGCTGCAGGAAGAAGATGGCTTGGAAGCTTCGTTTGACAGGAGTCCGCCAACACTGACCATGAGAGTAGTATTTTGAACTTATTGTAACTGTAAAACATTCTTAAATGAATCAAATTAAAATAAAATTATATGCTGAATTCAAATATGTTGTGAGTTAATTAATTGAAAACAAAAACCCCAAAGATTTGACTGACTCCTTCCTTGCTGTCCAATCTTGGTTGGCTGGGAGTTTATTAATCCATCTCCAATGTCCTTCACCAAACATCCCCACCCAATCAAAAGTTCTCACCCATTAACTATATTAAATATATATTTCTTCGATACTTAATATAAGACATATTTACTTAATTTGATTAGATTAAAAAAATTAGTTTAATTAATTAATATGATATCTATTATCTAAAATATCCTATTCATCTCCCTTAATTTTCCTTTTTTCTTGATTATTGTGAGGAGCACTAATAGAGATAAATTATAAAAAGATTGATAAATATAAAAATTAAATGTTATATTTAAGATAAAGATTAACTGCATTGCATATCTCGAGTGTGTGTGAATAGAGAGGGAGAAGTTTGAATTTTCCATTCTGCCCATAAAGTCTGCCGAAATGAACATGATGTAGACTTTTTTTTTTTTTTAACAATTACATGATGTAGACTGAATGAATTAAATATACACCATGAAATGTTAAATTAGTATTTAACTATAAGAAAATTGTTGACCTACATTATAAAAAGCCCCACTTTCCTTTTCAAATACACGAATGAAGAAAATATCAGGGTCCTTGTATGAACACGGAGCCGGATAGATCAGACACGACCAAGCAAATTTCTGCATCAAGCGCATATATATATATATATATATTTCTAAGTTAGAAAAACCTTTACTAAGATAAGGCCGGTCTACAAACTTGTTCCTTCATCCTTGTGCGCCATTCATTACACATGAAGCTTGTTGATCTGAAAAATGCTTTTCATTTGAAACTGGTATTGTTTCTCTTCACGTTGGCCCAAACCAAAGCTGCTGATTGCAACAGCTCATGTGGGAACTTGAGCATCCCATATCCCTTTGGCACTAACAGTGACTGCTATATCGATGACAGATTCTTCATCAACTGCACAACAACAACCACCAAGTCTTCTTCATCTTCATCTGCACAACCAATAGCTTATCTGAGAGGTGGAGATATACCAGTTCTCAACATATCCTTGGATCCTCCTGAATTGACCATCTTGGCGAATGTTTCCAAGCAGTGCTATGATTCTGGTTTTACAGCTTCATGGAACGAAATTTGGTTTGAGAAGTTCTCTATATCCAACACAAAGAACAGATTCACTGTGGTGGGCTGTGACACCTCTGCTTATATCAGAGACTTGACCGGAAACAGGTTTCAGACTGGGTGTACTTTGAATTGCAATAACAATAGCTTTGAGGATTGGTCATGTTCTGGTGTGGGATGTTGCCAGACCAGTTTCCCTAGAGCCATAAGGAATTATACTATTAACATAACTACTTTTAACAACTATTGGGATGTCAAAGAGTTCAATCCTTGTGGCTATGCTTTTATAGCCCAGGATGGATCCTTCAATTTCTCAGCTCGAGAGCTACTTGATCTCGGCAACAGAACGCAACTTCCTGTGGTTCTGGATTGGGCTGTTGGCGACCAGACATGTGTTGAAGCACAGAGAAATGGAAGCAGCTATGCCTGCAAGAACAACACCAGATGCCTAGAGTCAGTAACTGGTATTGGCTACCAGTGCCTTTGTGAAGATGGCTTCAAAGGCAACCCCTACCTCTCTCACCCTCGTTATGGCTGCAAAGGTACTTAACTTTATTGACTTGAATTTAGATAGCTCAACCACTTGGCTGTAAATTTATCTGCTATCTGTAACCCATGAAGTAAGTTGCGGTTTATAAGTTCTAAGAGTTCTCCTACTCAATAGATTAGTTATTTGGGATGAATTTTTTTTTTAGACTTGTGACTATACTCTCTCTTATTCTTAATATAAGATATATTTGGGGAGTTGGTCTTGGTTCCAAATATGAGACATAATTTTTATATTTATCAATCTTTTCCTAATTTACTCCTATTGATGCTCCCTCAATAATAATTAAGGAGGAGAAGGAAGGAGGGAATTAAGGAAGGTGATTAGGGCGTTTTAGAAAATATATGTCATATTAATTAACTTCCTTAATCTAATCAGATTAGGTAAATATGTTTTATATTAATGATTGGAGGAGTAATTATGGAGGAGAGGTAAATATGTTATATAATCAGCTCTTTCTCCATATGTTTGTTTGACAAATATATGACATCTAGTAGGAGGTTTGCTTTTTTAATGATGTTGTTGGTTAAATTATCAGCTATTGATCAAGATTAAGTAACTTTGCAGATATTAATGAGTGCGAGGGAGAGAACCGGTGCAGTACGAGATGTCACAATGTGGAAGGCAATTATACATGTTCTTGTCCGCCGGGATATAAAGGCAACGGCTATAAAGACGGATCTGGCTGCAAATTCCCTATCATGGAAATTTCATTAGGTACTAATTTTCTAAACCCCCTGACCTTCCAACTCTCCAACATGTTGCAAAAGTCAACTAACAGATCAGCAGCATTATAATAACATGCCACTATATATCTTCTTTTATCAATTGCAATTTGGAAACAATTTGTTTCAGCTTGGTCACATTGGCTAGTTTGGATGCCTTCTTTCCGCATTCAGAGAAATGCGTATTTACTTATTCATTGGATTCCCAATTTGATTTATTCATTTATTTATTATTGAGTGGGGACCACACTTTTCATGGCCTCTTTATCTACCTCCCCACAATATTCTCCTACAACAAGAGAGAAATGTACGAGACTATTTGGCGATTATGGGAACTAAACAGGGCACTAGCATTTAATGATGAAAAACCATGGTTTATTGTATTGACAAACAACACCAACTTTACTAGCTACTCTGGGTAATACTGTTTGCAGGCATTTCTGTAGGCTTGCTTGTTGTCTTCACATTGGTCTCCACATTATGTTGGGGACACAAGCAAAGAGCACTAAAACGACTTAGAAGACAGTACTTTGAGCAAAATGGAGGTAATTATATGCTACAACTTCTTTACCAACAACAAGGACACACTAATAGAACCAAGGTTTTTACTGAAGATGAGCTCAAAATTGCCACAAACAACTTTGATGAGAATAGAATCCTTGGTCGTGGGGGACAAGGCACGGTTTACAAGGGTATATTACCAGATAACACGCATGTTGCCATAAAAAAGTCTAAGGTAGGTGCAGATTCCAGACAAATTAAGGATTTTATCAATGAAGTGGTTGTACTTTCCCAAATCAACCATAAAAATGTGGTGAAACTTTTTGGGTGTTGTCTTGAAATTGAAGTTCCTTTGTTAGTTTATGAGTTTGTGGATAACGGCACCCTTCTTGATCATATAGACCCATTAAAGAATGAGCATTCTCTTTCATGGGAGACTCGATTAAGGATAGCCGTAGAAACAGCTGAGGCCATTTCATATTTACACTTTGCTGCTTCTATTCCAATTATTCATCGTGATATAAAATCTGCCAACATACTATTAGATCATACTCATAAAGCAAAAGTTTCTGACTTTGGAGCTTCAAGAATTGTTCCTCTAGATGAAACTCAAGTTACCACTATGGTTCAAGGGACATGGGGATATTTGGATCCAGAGTACCTCCTTACAAGTCAATTGAATGAGAAAAGTGATGTTTATAGCTTTGGAGTTGTGCTTGTAGAGTTAATCACTGGGAATAAAGCAGTTGAATTTAATAGGCCAGAAGAACAAAGAAATTTGGCCATGTACTTTGCATCTTCAATGAAAGAAGACAACTTGTGGGAGATTATTGACAAGCGAGTGTTGGATCAAAAGAATGCAGAGCAAGTAAAGGAAGTTGCTTTCTTGGCGAGGAAGTGCATTAGACTTCACGGAGAGGAAAGGCCGACTATGAAAGAGGTAGCAATGGAATTAGAGGGTCTAATTGCTATGAAAAAGCATCCTTGGGTAAAGGGAGAGGAGATGATGTCTGAAGAATGTGAATACTTGCTTGGTCATGTAGCTGATGGATATGGGAATGCTAGTGCTAGCACTTCAGCTGCCTATGATAGCATCCAGAAACAATTAGCATTTGAGATTGAAGATGGGCGATGATCATTTAATGTTAATATATATTTCTCATGTGTTTGAGTTACTCTTTCCACTCTTGTGTTGAAAGTATTGTAAGATGTGTAAATTTAGCTAATAGCCTTATGGTCTAATAGTATATAATTTTTTTTTATTAGTGGTAAATTATGAGTTCGATCATATTTGTAGTCTCATGACTTTATTAAAGCTTTGTGTATTTGAGCTTTTAATCATTCTAATTTATTTAAACGCGCTAGCGGATCAGGTGGCCTTCTAGTCTACCTAACTAACTTTAGCTCCTAACTATATATGGCATGTTTGGGAGATTCTTTCCTAAGAGCCCAAGTCTCCCCAAATACATGTTATTGCTTAACAAGTTTGCTTAAACCCTATATGATATAA
The DNA here is from genome assembly GCA_963855925.1 of Inga laurina. NCBI lineage: Eukaryota > Viridiplantae > Streptophyta > Magnoliopsida > Fabales > Fabaceae > Inga > Inga laurina. The sequence goes on along the minus strand of OY979709.1, from coordinate 51,755,638 downwards.
TTATGTTATAAAATAGATCAAATGAAATATACACCATAAAATGTTAAATTAAGTAACTACAAAACTTGGAGACATCATGTAATAACTTAAGAAGTTAGATAAATGACATAGCTTCTAGTCTTTAATGTAAGACTGATTTACCTAATTTTATTATATTAAGAAAATTAGTTAAACTAGTTAATATGATATTTTTTTTAAAACATACTAATCATCTTCCTTAATTATCTCTATATCTCTCTTACTTGATTATTATTGAGAAAATATTAATAAAAGTAAATTAGAAAAAAATTAACAAATATTAAAAATAATTCAGGGCCAAATCAATTTTTTAGTTAGGCCCTATATATTGAAAACACCAGGGAGTATGAAATCGGGGATCTACATTATATTACATAAAGCCCCATACTTTCTTTTTAAAAAGAAAAAAGAAAAAAACACCCACACGCATGGTCATGATGACGCAAGGCGGAGAAAATAAAAAGACAAAAATGACCAAACCTCGGGATCACTGTGTGCACGGAGCACCAAAAGAAATCTTGAATTCATGATTCGGTATTGTCTGCATCAAGGGTCAGCAATGACGATATACAGAATTAATGTATATATAAACAGACAAAGTCCCTTCTCTTATGGGAAAAAAAAAATCTAACAAAAAAATGAATGTTGATGAGGATTTTTTATCGTTATCTTTTAGGTCTATAATAAAAAAATAATTAATGATTGTGTATAGGTAAATCTAAATTTTTTTTTTCTTGAGGAGTTTTTTTATTGATCATTAAGTAATATAAATGTTATATAAATGCAATGAAAACAAAAGAAAATAGATTTTGAGATTTTGTTTGAAAGTATGTAAATCCTAATATATATGCTATATTTTTTATATGTTCTTTATGAAAATGGGATGGAGTGCAAAGTATAGGTATGAAATGTATAATAAATGTTTTTGAAAATATGAATTAATAGGCTATCATAGTTCAGTTAGATGTGGGAGTAAATTTTCACAAAATCCTGATGAAAATCTTAAACAAATGTTTGGGTCTAGTGTTCTTAATTAGTGATTACTTCTAGGAATATAGTTAGTAATTATCTCTTAAGGCACTATTTAAATACACTATGTGATTAGGATTTAATTAATGTAACTTGCTTTCTCTTGATAAAAATGTGATAACACAACAACAACAAAACAAAGCCTTTATCCCATTAGGTGGGGTCGGCTACATGAATCCCACGACGCCATTGTGCTATGTCGAAAACCATATTTTTTGGTATATTATTAATCAAAACGTCTCTCTCTATGACTTCATTAAGCGTATGTTTCGGCCTTCCGCGACATCGTTTTACAAGACTCCATACGGTTTGATCCACCCTCCTTACCGGTGCATTCAACGGCCTTCGTTGAACATGTCAAACCATCTCAAACGACTTTCTATCATTTTTCCTTCAATAGAGGCCACTCCAACTCGTTCACGTATATAATTATTGTGAATTTTGTCTTTTCTTGTGTGACCACACATCTATCTCAACATCCTCATTTCGGTCACCCCCATTTTATGCTCATGTAATCCCTTTAAAGCCTAACACTCACTACCATAAAGCATTGCTGGTCTTATAGCATTGCGGTAGAATTTTCCTTTTACCTTTTTAGGTACTTTCCGATCACAAATAACTCCAATAGCTTTTCTCCATTTACACCATCAAGCTTGAATTCTGTGATTGACATCACCATCAATTTCACCATCTTATTGTATAATTGATCCCAACTACCGAAATTTTGTCACTTGCGGAATGACTTGCCCTCCCAATTTAACTTCCACTTCATTTCGACCTTGTCTCTTATCATACTTACAATACATATATTCAGTTTTGCTCTTACTCAAACAAAAACCCTTCACTTCCAAAGTCCGTCTCAAGTTTAGAATTAATTTCCTCCCTGGATTTAGCCAACAGAACTATATCATCAGCAAAAAGCATGCATTTAGGGATCTCCTCTCTTATAGGCTCAGTTAGAACATCTACCACTAGGTTAAACAAATAAGGGCTCAAAGCTGATCTCTGATGTAGGCCAATCCTTATAGGAAAGTCCTTTGTTACACCTCCAACATTCTAATATTGGTTGTAACCCCCTCATACATGTCCTGAATGGCTTTGATATATGCAAACCGCACCCGCTTCTTTTCGAAGGCTTTCCATAGTATATCTCTTGGCACACGGTCATATGCTTTTTCCAAATCGATGAAAACCATATGCAAATCTTTTCCTTTGCTCATATACTTCTCCATACACCCCCTTAATAAATAAATTGCTTCTGTTGTAGACCTTCCTGGCATGAATCCAAATTGGTTTTCAGCAATTTCAGTCTCCAACCTCAACCGACGTTCAATCACCTTTTCCCATAATTTCATTGTATGACTCATAAGCTTAATTCCTCTATAGTTTGCACAATTTTGAATATCCTTTTTATTCTTATAAATAGGAATCAAAGCACTTTTCCTCCACTCATCCGGCATTTTCTTAAATCATAATATCTCATTAAATAATTTTGTAAGCCACAAAACACCCTCTTCACCCAAGCATTTCCAAACTTCAATAGGAATCCCATAAGGCCTAATAGCTTTACTATTTTCCATTTTCTTAAGAGCTTCCTTAACCTCGCCAACTCGAATCCTGCGATAAAATGACAAATTGAGATCACCTTCTCGAGTTGTCAAATCTTTACAATCACAAGGCCCTCCCCCTCCATCATTGAACAACTTATAAAAGTAGGCTTCCCACCTATTTTTAATATCTCCATCAGTAACCAAAACTTTGCCTTCTTCATCCTTTATACACCTCACTTGATTTAAGTCTCTCGATTTTCTCTTATTGTTCTTTGCAATCTTGTAATCTTACGCTCACCCGCCTTTGTTCCTAACTCCTTATAAAACTCCTCATATGCTTTATTACGAGCTTCACTCACTGCCTTCTTAGTCTCAATTTTAGCCAAATGATACCTTTCCCAATTTTTCACATTATTACACAAGTGTATTGCTCTAAAACAATCTTTCTTATGCTTGACTTTCTCTTGAACAGTCTCATCCCACCACCAAGTCCCCTTATCTTGCCGACCAAAACCTTTTGATTCTCCCAAAATTACTTTAGCAACCTTCTGGACCTTTTTAGACATATTCTCCCACATGATATTAGCCCTTCCTTGTAACTCCCACTCACCCTCCTCCAAAAGAGTTCTCTTAAAAATCTCCCGCTTCGCCCCCTTTAACCGCCACCACCTGACCCTTGGATTTAAAACTTGTCGATGCTTTGTTTTACACACTTAATATTCACATCAAGGACCAAAACCCTATGTTGTGTTGTCACGCCATCCATAGAGATCACTTTGCAATTAGTACAAAATCTTTTATCAAAGTTCCTTACCAAAAAGAAGTCAATCTGTGTCTTGGTAGCTCCACTCTTATATGTTATTAAATGCTCCTCTCTCTTCTTAAAGCAAGTGCTAACAATATTGAGGTTATATGCGAGGGAGAAATCAATAATAGATTGACCTTCACTATTGAGCACCCCAAATCCAAAACCCCCATGAGCCCTTGCATAAGGTCCTGTCTCCTTACCAATATGTCCATTAAGATCACCTCCAATAAAAATCTTTTTGGTTAGTGGGATACTCTGTATTAGCCCCTCCAAATCTTCCCAGAACTTTTCCTTAAGATGTGCTTCTGCCCTTACTTGAGGTGCATACGCATGATAATGTTAATACTATCCTTCCCAACAATCATTTTTAAGGAAATGATTCTGTCCTCAACCCTTTTAACTTCCACCACGTTCTTTCTCCATTCATTGTTAGTGATGATACCAACACCATTCCTTCCATTGACCTTTCCTATATACCAAAGCTTAAAACCATTAATCTTCCGAGACCTTTCTCCCGCCCATTTAGTTTTTTGAAGGCGAAAGATGTTAATCTTTCGATCCTTCATTACGCCCACCACCTCCAGAGATTTGGCATTTAGAGTCCCAACGTTCTAAGTGTCAAATATGATCTTGCTCTCATGAACTAGCTTCTTTAGCCGCCTCCGTTCAGAAGAGAGCGGTAGCCCTTGCTCATTTAATACTACACCTGGGTGATGATGCAGTGACCCTTGCTCACTTATCATTGTACTCAAGCCATACAACGCATTACTTACAGGCAACAACCTAGCATTAGCACAATTTCTTCGTTGATTCATGTTCATAAGAGATTCGACAAGGTTTTATGTTGGCTGTTAGGGCCTAATACAACCCTCCTCATTTACCTGGGCTTGGGACCGACTATAACATAGGCGAAGTTAATTCAATCTTACTATCTAACGATAACACATAAAAAACACAATATCATTAAACCAATAAGAAAAATACATATATATAAATTCAACAAACTACATAAATCCAATCCAATAAGATAGGTTTAATCCACAAAATTATTCAAACGGGTAAACTAAATCTCAACAATACAAAACAACATTCTAAGAATCAGGAAATCTAAATATAAATAGAGAAAATAGATTGAATATAATAAGTTCCTTTATTTAAGTTCTAAAACTTAAGCCACTGTCACTCCCCAATAAGCAAAACGAGCTCGGCCACACATGGATTCAAATTCAACTCTAACGAGCTCTAAAACTACGGCCATGGCAAAAAAGGTGAAGATAACAATGGTGGTGATGCTAAACAAGAAGGAGGTGGTCGACTCTGGCGAAGAGAAAGGAGAGGGAGGATCGAGAGACTGTGAACGAATCTGATGGAGTAGAAAGAGGGAGACATCGACGGAGCAAGGAGGCAGACGGTGGTGAAGTGGGAAAACACCGACTGTGGTGGTTGATGGTGAAGCCTCTGCGATTCCATTCTCCCTCTCTGTCCTTGTTTCAGTTCGTTCCCAAGCTCAGCTCAGTAGTGAAGGTGGAGGATTTAGAGGGTGTTGAGCTCGATTCTGTTCTCCGATTCCTTCCTTGCTTCCTCTGTTGGAATTTAGCCCCCCTCCCAAAGAGTTTCGGATCCTTCAATAGTAATGGAGGTGCAATGGTGGTGATGGAAATGAAGGGTGGATGACGTCATTGATGGAGGTGGAGGATAGAGTAAAAGATTTCAGGCTTGCAGACATTGCTTTTCGGCTTTTGGGGCTTTTCTGCAATTTTCATAAGGTTTAAGTCTTTTCTGTAATTTTATCTGGTCCTCATCAGCATTAATTTACAGTTTTCAAAAGTTCTAGGTTTTGTTTTTTAATTTTCTCTAAAATAATCTGCAAAGAAAATCAACAATAAAATAATACTTTCACCCAAAAAGTAATTCTTCAAGAAAATCAATAAAAAGCCACCATTATACATTTTTTTTTAACTCTATTCATGTAATCACTCATTAATCTAAATTTATCATAAATAATTCATTTTTTTGTTCAATTAACATGATAAAATTCTAAAATTAATTATGAAATAACATATTAAAATACAGTACGATCAAAGAGCCAGCATTTTTTGCCTAGGTCCTCCATCTCTCAATGTGGTGCTGCGCCATCGATTTAGACACCCGCGAAAAAGCAGAAATTAAGATGAGGTCGTCAATCTCCAAGCTCGTCAATGTGGTACGGATGATGAAGCTTCCGTCGATCAATGATGGGAAGTAAACAGAGCATCACTAGCATTTAGCGTTTAAAACCACTTAGTAGATACTGTGGGTAATAATTTTGAACATTATATTGTTTGCAGGCATTTCTGTAGCCTTGCTTCTTGTTTTCACCTTGATCTCCACATTATGCTGGGGACACAACCAAAGAGCATTAACACAACTAAGAAGCAAGTATTTTGAGCAAAATGGAGGAAATATGTTGCAACAACTCTATCAACAACAAAGTTACACTGATAGAACCAATATTTTTATAGAAGATGAGCTCAAAATTGCCACAAACAACTTTGATGAAAGCAAAATCCTTGGTTGTGGAGGACAAGGCACCGTTTATAGGGGTATATTACCAGATAACACGCATGTTGCCACCAAAAAGTCTAAAATAGGAGGGGGTCTCAGACAAAGTAAGGATTTTATTAATGAAGTGGTTGTACTTTCCTAAATCAACCATAAAAATGTGGTGAAACTTTTTGGGTGTTGTCTTGAAACTGAAGTTCCTTTGTTAGTTTATGAGTTTGTACACAATAGCACCCTTCTTGACCATATAGACCTACTGAAGAATGAGCACTCTCTTTCATGGGAGACCAGATTAAGGATAACTATAGAAATAGTTGGAGTCATTTCATATTTACACTCTCGTGCTTCCATCCCAATTATTCATCGTGATATTAAATCTGCCAATATACTATTAGATCATAATTATATAACAAAAGTTTCCGACTTTAAAGCTTCAAGACTTGTTCCTCTTGATGAAACTCAAGTTTCTACTATGGTTCAAGGGATATTAGGATATTTGGATCCAAAGTACCTTCGCACAAGTCAACTTAATGAGAAAAGTGATGCATATAGTTTTGGGGTTGTGCTTATAGAGCTAATCACTGGCAAGAAAGTGGTTGAATTCACTAGGCCAGAACAGAGACATTTGGCTATGTACTTTGTATCTTCAATGAAAGAAGACAACTTGTGGGAGATTGTTGACAAGCGAGTGTTGGATCAGAAGAATGCAGAGCAGCTAAAGGAGGTTGCTTTCTTAGCAAGGAGGTGCATTGGTGTTAATGGAGAGGAAAGGCCAACTATGAAAGAAGTAGCAACAGAATTAGAGGGTCTAATTGCTATTAAAAAGCATCCTTGGGTAAAAGGAGGGAATATGATGTCTGAAGAACGTGAATGCTTGCTTGGTCATGCTGCTGCTAGCACTTCAGCTGGCTATGGTGGTGGATATGGGAATGTTAGTACTAACACTTTTGCTGCTTATGATAGCATACAGAAGCAAATGGCATTTGAGATTGCAGATGGGCGATGATCATTTAATCTTACTATTTCTCGTGTGTTTGAACTGCTATTTCCACTTTTTAGCAAATGTAGGAGTTTTAGGCTTTTAGGATATACTCTATTGAAAGACGTGTAAGGATTTTCAAAATGTTCTATTTATTGAATATATACCTTGAAAGTCATTGGCTATTAAGGATAAAAGTAAATTACAATTATCAAATGCTGTTTCAGCAGTTCATAATGATTAATTCATTCTCTTTTTTGGATCATCTTGAGGGGAAGAGTTCATATTTTCTCATCAGGAGATAGATTGAATTTGAATCCACAAGTGGAAGAAGAGATGTTATTTATATTATCTCTGCAAATCAGATAGATTAATTGATCTATCAAGTGGAATCAAAATGAGGTTGAAAGGTGTGAGAGGGCTGGAATATAATATAATGCATCTTCAAGCCTTATTGAAATAGCCCAATAAGGGCATATTTTCGTAAGTTCCACACAAAATATTAGTACTTTGTTTGCATCTGGAGAGAAAATGGAGTCCTATAGTTGAGGATGTTTCAGAATACTCAATTAATCATGGAGGTTTTTTTCCCTGTTTGGCTGCAGGAAAAAGATGGCTTGGAAGCTTCTATTGATAGGAGTACACCAACACTGACCGTGAGAGTGGTATTTTGAACTTATTGTAACTGTAAAATATTCTTAATTGAATCAAATTAAAATAAATAATATGCTGAATTCAAATATGTTGTGAGTTAATTAATTGAAAACAAAAATCCCAAAGATTTGACTGACTTCTTCCCTGCCGACCAATCTGGATTGGCTGCGTGTTTATTAATCTTCTCCAATGTCCTTCACCAAACATCCCCACCCAATCAAAAGTTCTCACCTATTTAATATATTAAATATATACTCCTCCGGCCAATAATATAAGATATATTTACTTAATCTGATTAAATTAAAAAAATTAGTTAAATTAGTTAACATGGCATCTATTGTTTAGAACACCCTACTCATCTTCCTTAATTCCCTCATTTCCGACTCACTTTGATTATTGTTAGGGAATATCAATAGGGATAAATTAGGAAAAGATTGATAAATATAAAAAGTATGTCTTATATTTAAGATCAATATCAACTTCCCAAATATATTTTATATTAAGGACCGGAGTAGTGTGTGTGTGTGTGTGTGTGTGTGTGTGTGTGTGTAAGTGGGGGGGATAGAATTTTCCATTTTGCGAATAATGTCTGCCAAAATGTGCATGGAGTAGACTGAATGAATTAAATATACGCACGAAATGTTAAATTAGTATTTAACTACAAATTGTTGAGCTACATCCTAAAAAGCCCCACTTTCCTTTTCAAATACTCATGGAGATGGCAATAATTTGTAAAAGATAGATAAGAATGAAGAAAATATCAGGATCCTTGTATGAGCAAGGAGCCGCATATATAAGACACGACCAAGCAAATTTTTGCATCAAGCTCATATATATATATATATATATTTCTAAGTTAGAAAAAGATAAGGTTTATTGGTTGTTCATTACACATAAAGCTTGTTGATCTGAAAAATGCTTTTCATTTGAAATTAGTATTCCTTTTTTGCACCTTGTTCCAAACAAAAGTTGCAGATTGCAACAGCTCATGAGAAAGAAAGACAGCGCAAGAAATGAATAATACTGAGGTGAATTTACCTCAGCCCTTTCCTGGTATATATAGCACATGGCTCTAACAAAGTTTGTTACAGATTGTTATAGATATGATCTACACCGCTACACGTATTATGTAGAAGATATGCTACAGATATTACAGCTGTAAATATTAAACCTATACACAATGCTAATTATGCTTTTACACTAACATTCCCCCTCAAACGAAGGGGTGTTGGACATAGACCAAGTTTGCCTCTCATCTGTGTAAATTGCGAATGGGACAATGCTTTTGTTAAGCCGTCTGCAATATGATGTGGTGAAGGAACATAGCGAACATCTATCTGGCCAGATAATACTTGAAAGGCAAGTTTGTGAGCATTGTATGGCTTTAAACAAGGATAACATGCATAGCCAAATGGTTTCAAACTCTGGTAATCAGGCTCTGTGTTATACAAGCGAAACAGAGGTGACATTCCATTAAGTACAGGTGTTGGAAGTCGATTAATCAAATGAACAACCATTTGAAATGCTTCAATCCAGTAAGCCAAAGGCATTTTCGCCTGTGCCAAGAGAGTCAATCCCATTTCAGTTATATGTCTATGTTTTCGCTCTGCCCTGCCATTCTTTTGAGAAGTGTGTGGGCATGTCAAGCGCAAGAGTATACAAGCTTTCATGGCTACGGAAATGAGTGGCTTAAATTCAATACCATTGTCACACTGAAATGCTTTAATTTTAGAGGAAAACTGATTTTCATCCATAGCACGAAAATGATGAAATGCTATAACTGCTTCTCCTTTGTGTTTAAGTGGATATAACCAAGTGAATCGACTATAGTCATCTACAAAATGAACGTAATAACGATATCCATGAACTGATTGAACAGGCGAAGGTCCCTAGATATCAGAATGGATAAGTTCTGACAGAGAAGAGGCATGAGATTTAGAATTGGAAAATGGTAAACGTTTTGATTTTCCACATTGACAGGCTTCGCATACAAAATTGTCATTGATTTTGACATTAACATTACAATTATTCAAAACTTGCTTTAAAATCCTATTGTTCGGATAACTGAGCTTGTAATGCCAAGTGATAAAATCATCATCTATTGAAGTAACTGCAACATGTGCCTGAGCTTGAGAAACCACATTACTCATTGGATATAGCCCCTATTTTGGTGTTCCTCTCATCAGAAGACGTCCTATGACTTTGTCCTTCATAGTACAACCATCATTAGTAAAAGTCACTGCAACATAATTATCTTCAACTAATCTAGTAACACTTAAGAGATTCTTATATTAGTAGCATGAGGCACAATCAAAACATTTTTAAGCACGAGATTAGAGTCATAACAAGGAAGAGAAGTAGATCCAATACTATAAATATGTGTCTTATCTCCAATGCAGGTATATAGATGGGGCTTACCAAATTATCAAGTTAAGTAGCATTAGGAGTGACATGATGATTTGCTCCACTATCTATATACCAGTCAGGATCAACCACAACATTAGAATTTGCATAATAGGCCTGAGGCGAGTGGGGAAAAGAAGTAGGAGGACGGAAGGTTAGATCAAAACGTTTAAAGCAATTGACCACAGTATGACCAGATCGTTCACAGAGATCACAGTAAGGACATCTACCTCCTCTGTTGTTGCCACTATAGGCATAATGATGACCTTGTGACCGACGACCACCATGAGATCCACGATTTCCACGCAAGGAACCATAGGATTGTGAATGGTCAACATCTCGAGTGGCTATATTAGCTGAAGGTTGCAAAGTGAGAGAAGAAAATTGATTCAGCTGATCAAGATGACTTTCAAAAGCAAGCAAAGTAGATTGGGCTTCTACCCAAGTGAGTCCAGGTTGATCAACAAGTTTAACAACAATGGCATTATAATCAGCATCCAAACCATTCAAAGTGTGAAGAATGAGCTCATCGGTAGTAATCGGAGCTTCAGTGAGAGCCAACTGATCTACAACAGTTTTCATCCGAGCCAAATACTCTTCCATTTTGAGAGCATTTTTCCTAGTCTGATGGAGCTCAAACTTGAACACCATGATGCGTGACTTAGAAACTGCCGAGGTCAAAGATCTAGCACCAATCCAAAGATCAAACACCAAATGGTAATGAAGCAATTGAGTGCCGATGTCCTGTGTCATAGTATTCCGAAGCCATCCAACGAGCATTCTATCAACAGCATACCAATCCTCGAATTCAGGATTGGGAGCAACCTCTTGGGTGCCTGGAATCACATGAGTCGGAGATGGAATAGAGCATGTGCCGTCAATATGCTTGATCATGGAAACAGAACACAATTTCCTATAGCTCTGGATTGGGCGGTTGGTGATCAGACATGTGTTAAAGCACAGAGAAATGGAAGTAGCTATGCCTGCAAGAACAACACCAGATGCCTAGAGTCAGTAACTGGTATTGGCTACGAGTGCCTTTGTGAAGATGGCTTCAAAGGCAACCCCTACCTCTCTCACCCTCGTTATGGCTGCAAAGGTACTTAACTTTATTGACTTGAATTTAGATAGCTCAGCCACTTTATCTGTTATCTGCATCCCTCAAGTTCAGTTTGTAAGTCTAAAGAGTTTTTCTACTCAATAGACTAGTTATTTGGGATGAATTCTTTTTTTTTTTTTTAGACTTGTGACTATACTCTCTTTGCTTTTTAATATAAGATATATTGAAGAGTTGATATTAGTCCTAAATATAAGATATAATTTTCACATTTATCAATCTCTTCTTAATTTACCCCTATTGATACTTCCTCAACAATAATCAAGGAGAAGAGGGAAGGAGGGAGTTAAGGAACGTGATTAGGGTATTTTAAAAAATATGTATCATATTAACTAACTTAACCAACTTTTTTAATCTAATCAAATTAGATAAATATATCTTGAATTAAGAACCGGATGGGTAATTTAGGAGAAGAGGGAAGGAGGGAACTAGGGAAGATGATTATGATGTTTTAGAAAATATATGTCATATGAATTAACTTAACCAACTTCTTTAATATAATCAAATTATGTAAATATGCCTTATATTAAGTATCGAAAAGAGTAACATCTTTTTTTTTAATAAAAAAAATGTATAATCAGCTCTTTCTCCATGCTTGTTTGACAAATACATGACAGCTAGTAAGAAGTTTCCTTTTTTAATGATGTTGTTGGTTAAATCATCAGCTATTGATCAAGATTAAGTAACTTTGCGGATATTAATGAGTGCGAGGGAGAGAACCGGTACAGTAAGAGATGTCACAATATGGAAGGCAATTTGATACTACTAAATTTTAAATAAGCATCGTAGGTGTACGGGCCGTTGAAATAGTATAATAGTAAATTAATGTCGTCCCACAAAGATCTAAGGTAATAGATAATTAGGCATTAAAATTCCCATTTTCATTTAAGTTGAGCAAATCAAAGAAAGAGATTGAAAGACAATTTAAATAAATGCAAAAGAAACAAATCTAATGATTTAAAGACTTTAATTGAAAAGAATAACCTAGAGTGGCTAATCCCTTCTTTAAGTTTTAGAGTATGCATTTACCCAATTAAAAGTAGTTAATGTTAAATTGTTAATCTAGAGTTTAAATGAATATAAGTATATTCCAATCACTTATACCCATCTCTCAAATTAAAATTGTTATTCCTAACTAATTTATTTAAGAGGTAATAAATATCCAAATTCACCCTAACATGATTATATAGATTCAATAGGTATATTCCTATCCTATTGGCAAATTAGAATAAATTATAATCCCATATTACTTAATCCTATGGTCCAATAAAGATCCCTCTTTCAAGGCTAATCTAAATTTCCCAAATTCATACTTAGTGGTAATTAAGCACTAAGTAGATAAATTAATACAGGATTAAGTAAACAAAAATTAACATTAAACACAATTAATGATTCATACATGCTCAAATCCCTAAATTAATTCATAACTACTTTAGATAAAAGACATTCTAGCCACACATGGCTTTAATAAATCTCATTACAGCGCATAGCATAAATGGCCAGTAAAACAATAGACAATGGGAAATAGAAAAGGGAAATAATGAATTGCAAACAGAGTGTGGCGTTGGTGGGAATTGCAGTGGGTGACTGTGGATAAGAAGAATAAAAATGAGTGATTGAAGTCAAGCTCCCTCTCCTTTCCCTGTCATTCTTTAGTTCAGCTCCATGAAAGCGATCCTCACTCCGCTCTGTTCTCGCTCTCCGAGTACTTGTCGGACTTGGGGAAGAAGATGCAGAGCTGAGTTGAAATCGCCTCCCCTAGGTCCAGCCTTGAAGTGCATTCCTTTCCCTCTCCGACTCTCTCGCTACTCTTCCTCTGGTTCCCCCTCAAAGGAAGATGATGCTCTTCAATTTGTCGGCTCCCTTCTGTTTCCTTCTTCTTTTCTGTGCGGCCCCCCTCTTTCTCTAGGTCTTCGGTTCCCTTTTTCTCTAAGTCTTCGGTGAAGTCCAGCCCAAAAAAAATACCGAGATCTCCTTTAGCTTAGGTTTCTATTCCTCCAATTCAGCCAAAACACTGTCGTCTTCTTCTTGGCTGAGAGGAGCTTCCTTTTTTAATTTGAAAAAGTCATCTCACTTCTTACTCCAACCATGTCATCTTATCACCCAAGAAAAAAAAACTATTTAATAATAATAACAAAAACTAACATAAAACTAAATAAATATAATATAACATCTTTTTATTTTTTTTTTATTTTCAAAATATTGAAAACTATAATATTTAAATTAAAATCCCTGAATAATGCACTAACTGATATCTTATAAAATTTCAAGAAAATTATCTTAAATTAGTATTGATAACTCCTTAATTATATCAAAATGTTTATCAAATATATTAAAAATGGGGAGTTATCACAATTATACTCATGCTTGTTTGCCGGGATACAAAGGCGACGGCTATAAAAAAGATCCCGCTGCAAATTCCCTATCATGGAAATTTCATTAGGTACTAATTTTCTAAACCCCCGACCTTCCAACTCAGCAACATGTTGCAAAAGTCAATCAACAGATCAGCAGCATTATAATAACGTGCCACTATATATATCTTCTTTATCAATTGCAATTTGCAAACAATTTTTTCAACTTGGTCACATTGGCTTAGTTTGGATGCCTTCTTCCCGCATTCAGAGAAATGCTTTTTTATTTTTTCAATGGATTCCCAATTTGATTTATTCATTTATTTATGTATTGAGTGGGGACCACACTTTTAATTATGTCATATTAATTAACTTAATCAACTTCTTTAATATAATCAAATTATATAAATATGCTTTATATTAAATATCGAAAGGAGTAACATCTTTTTGAAAAAATAAAATATATAATAAGCTCTTTCTCCATGTTTGTTTGACAAATATATGACATCTAGTAAGAAGTTTCCTTTTTTAATGATGTTGTTGGTTAAATCATCAGCTATTGATCAAGATTAAGTAACTTTGCAGATATTAATAAGTGCGAGAGAGAGAACCGGTGCAGTAAGAGATGTCACAATGTGGAAGGCAATTATACATGTTCTTGTCCGCTGGGATACAAAGGCGACGGCTATAAAGATGGATCCGGCTGCAAATTCCCTATCATGGAAATTTCATTAGGTACTAATTTTCTAAACCCCCTAACCTTCCAACTCACCAACATGTTGCAAAAGTCAATTAACAGATCGGCAGCATTATAATAACGTGCCACTATATATATCTTCTTTTATCAATTGCAATTTGCAAACAATTTGTTTCAACTTGGACACATTGGCTTAGTTTGGATGCCTTCTTCCCGCATTCAGTGAAATGCTTATTTATTTTTTCAATGGATTCCCAATTTGATTTATTCATTTATTTATTTATTGAGTGGGGACCACACTTTTCATGGCCTCTTTCTCCCCCACAATAGCCTCATACAACAAGAGAGATATGTACGAGACTATTTGACGATTATGGGAACTAAACAGAGCATTGGCATTTAATGATAAAAAACCATGGTTTACTGACAAACAACACCAACTTTACTAGCTACTCTGGGTAATACTGTTTGCAGGTATTTATGTGGGCTTACTTATTGTCTTCACATTGGTCTCCACATTATGTTGGCGACAGAAGCAAAGAGCACTAAAACAACTTAGAAGACAGTATTTTGAGCAAAATGGAGGTAATTATATGTTACAACAACTTTATCAACAACAAGGACACATTAATCGAACCAAGATTTTCACTGAAGATGAGGTCAAAATTGCCACAAATAACTTTGATGAGAGTAGAATCCTTGGCTGTGGGGGACAAGGCACCGTTTACAAGGATATATTACCAGATAACATGCATGTTGCCATAAAAAAGTCTAGAGCAGGTGGAGATCACAGACAAATTAAGGATTTTATCAATGAAGTGGTTGTACTTTATTAAATCAACCATAGGAATGTGGTAAGACTTTTTGGGTGTTGTCTTGAAACTGAAGTTCCTTTGTTAGTTTATGAGTTTGTGGACAATGGCACCCTTCTTGATCATATAGACCCACTAAAGAATGATCACTCTCTTTTATGGGAGACTCGATTAAGGATAGCCGCAGAAACAGCTAAGGCAATTTCATACTTACACTCTACTGCTTCTATTCCAATTATTCATCGCAATATAAAATCTGCCAACATTCTATTAGATCACACTCATAGAGCAAAAGTTTCTGAATTTGGAACTTCAAGACTTGTTCCTCTCGATGAAACTCAAGCTACCACTTCAAGGGACATCGGGATATTTGGATCCAGAGTACCTCCTTACAGGTCAATTGAATGAGCAAAGTGATGTTTATAGCTTTGGAGTTGTGCTTGTGGAGCTAATCACCGAGAATAAAGCAGTTGAATTAAATAGGCCAGAAGAACAAAGAAATTTGGCTATGTACTTTACATCTTCAATAAAAAGAAGACAACTTGTGGGAGATTCTTGATAAGCGGGTGTTGGATTAAAAGAATGCAGAGCAAGTAAAGGAAGTTGCTTCCCTAGCGAGGAAGTGCATTAGAGTTAACAGAGAGGAAATGCCAACTATAAAAGAGGTAGCAATGTAATTAGAGGGCCTAATTGCTATGAACAAACATCCTTGGAGAAAGGGAGAGGAGATGATGTCTGAAGAATGTGAATACTTGCTAGATCAAGTAGCTAATGGATATGGGAATGCATGTGCTAGCAATTCAGCTGCCTATGATAGCATACAGAAACAAACATCATCTGAGATTGAAGATGGGGGATGATCATTTAATGTTAATATATATATTTCTCATGTGTTTGAGTTCATCTTTCCACTCTTGTGTTGAAAGTATTGTAAAGATTTTAAAAATGTGTAAATTTAACTAATAGCCTTATGGTCTAATGGTATATAATTTTTTTCTATTAGTGGAAAATTATGAGTTCGATCATATTTGTAGTCTCATGACTTTATTAAAGCTTTGTGTATTTTAGCTTTTAATCAAAATGTGCTTGTTTGGAATAGTGATTGGAATATTCAAAAGTAACTTTTCAATCATAATTTACGGTATATAAGGTAAACATGTGAGATGAGTGTTGTCTTGACTTATGTACGTAAACACTTTTGGGATCCCCAATTGTGATCCCAAACATGTTTGAGAGATTCTAATTTATTTAAACGCTCGAGCAGATAAGGTGGCCTTCTAGTTTACTAGCTAACTTTAGCTCCTAACTATATGGCATGTTTGGGAGATTCCTCTCCTAACAGCCCAAGTCTCTCCAAATATATGTTATTGCTTTAAAAGTTTGCTTAAACCCTATATGGTATAATTATGTTATAAAATTGATCAAATGAAATATATACCGTAAAATGACCAAACCTTGGGATCACTGTGTGGACGGAGCACCGAAAGAAATCATGATTCAGCAAAGTCTGCATCAAGGGTCAGCCATGACCATATACAGAATTAATGTATATATAAATAGACAAAGTCCCTTCTCTCATGGGGAAAAAAATCTAACAAAAAAATGAAGAGTGACGAGGACTTTTTATTGTTAGCTTTAGGTTCCTAATAAAAAATTAACTAATAATTGTGTATAACTAAATCTAGAATCGTTCTCCCTTTTTGAGAAATTTTTTATTGATTTTTAAATAATTTAAATGTCATGCGGATGCTATAAAAACAGAAGAAAATAGGTTTTGGGGTTTTGTTTGGAAGTATGTAAAGGTGGAGGATTAGAGGGTGTTGAGCTCGATTCTGTTATTCGATTCCTTCCCTGCTTCCTCTGTTCGAATTTAGCCCCCCTTCCCAAAGTGTTTCAGATCCTTCAATAGTAATGGAGGTGCAACGGTGGTGATGGTAATGAAGGGTGGATGACGTCATTGATGGAGTTGGAGGATGGAGTAAAGGATTTCTGGCCTGAAGACGATGCTTTCCGGATTTTGGGGCTTTTCTGAAATTTTCAAAAGCTTTAGGTGTTTTTGTAATTTTATCTGGTCCTCATCAGCATTAGTTCACAGTTTTCAAAAGTTCTAGGTTCTTGTTGTAATTTTCTCTAAAAAATCTGCAAAGAAAATCAAGTGTAATACTTTTCACACAAAAAGTAATCATTCAAGAAAATCAACAAAAAGTGACCATTACACCTTTTTTTTTTTTTTTTTAGGGAGAATAACAGTAAAGTCCTAAGGAAGAGGAGAAATGAAGAAATGGTCCTTATAGATTGTAAAATGAAAAAATGGTTCCATGGAGTTGTCAATACAGGCTCCTGGCGTTGTCATTAACAACTCCAGGAGCCTGTATTGACAACTCCATGGGACCATTTTTTCATTTCGCAATCTATAGGGACCATTTCTTCATTTTTTTCCTTGCATGGGAGCTAAGTGTAAATCTCCCTTTTTTTAACCCTTTTCAAATAACGACTCATTACCTTAAATTTATCATAAATAATGTATTTTTTTGTTCAATTAACATGATAAAATTCCAAAATTAATTATGAAATAACATATTAAAATATAGTACGTTCAAAGAGCCAATAGTTTTTGTCAAGGTCCTCCATCTCTCAATGTGCTGCTGCGTCATCGATTTGGACACGCGTGAAAAAGCAGAAATCAAGATGAGGTGGTCGATCTCCAAGCTTGAAAATGTGGTACTGATGATGAAGCTTCCGTGTACTAGAATGATCAGGATTTGAAGCGATCTATATATATATATATATAAACCTTGCTGCCTAGCTTTTAAGAATGTGTGGTGGGGAGAGAATTAGTCATCAAATTAACAAAGAGAAAGTGAAGATTAAACAATACCAGTCATTCAATGGTCTAAAACTGAAATGAGCAAACAACAAAATAGTTTGCAAACAACCTCCCCGTGTGTCTCTTATAAAAGCGAACATGTCATATCCATAAAGCGTCTTTTATACTCTTCAGATTTTATTTACAAGATATTTTTAACATGTTTTACATAAATTAATTAAAAAAATTTAAATTTTATTAACTCTACCATAAAATTTAATAACTTTTTAATTTTATCTCTGTCTAATATACATTAGACCTCTTGACAATATAATCAATATAATAATAAATAAAGAGGGAAAAAGTACATTAATGTGATGCCTGGACCAAAAAATTTTCTCCCTTTACGGGAGGAGCAATAAGCAACCAAGCGAGTATATATGAGTATATATATGTATGGATATATAAACAGTCGAAGACCATTCCCTAATTAAAAAAATCAAACAAAGAAATTAAGAGCCTTCGGTTTTTGCCAAGGTCCTCCAGTCGGAATATCCCGCTGCGTCAAAGATTTGGACGTGCTATGCCAAAAGACAGAAATTAAGATGGTCGCCGATCTCCAAGCTCGTTATAATTAATTCCTTCATCCACGTGCGTTATTACAAATGATCAGGATTTGAAGTTATCTATATATATATAATACCTCACCACCTAGCTTTTAACAATATTCCTGGATATATCAATGAAAGAGAGAGTGATGGGTTTGGTGAGCGCACGGCATTTCAAACTGATATTTCTGGTCTGCACGGTGGTGGCCACGGCGGCCCAAACAAAACCCGGTTGCAAAAAGTGTGGGAACGTGAACATCCCATATCCCTTTGGCACTAGCGAAAACTGCTACATCGATGAATTTTTTTCCGTCAACTGTACAACCACCACGTCACCATCTGGAGAAGCCACAACACAATTAATTTACGGCTCTAATATACAAGTCCTCAACATATCTCTGGATCCTCCTGAATTAACCGTGTCAGCGAACGTTTCCAGGCTGTGCTATGATTCTGCTTTTACTTCTGTATGGAACAATATTAGGTTCACTAAGTTCTCTATATCCAACACAAAGAACAGATTCACTGTGGTGGGCTGTGACACTTACGCTTATATAAGAGACTTGACGGGAAGCAGGTTTCAAACTGGATGTACTTTTAAAATATCAATTCTAGTCACAATCCTAACCCCAGTCACAATCCATCAAAACTTAAGCCCACATACTAAACAGGGCTTAAGACTAGAAAGGGGAAACCCTTGAGTAAATAATAATAATAATAAAAGAATACTTATAAATTTTAATATATTAAACATGATTTGAAATGAAACATTAAGGCAAGGGAGAATATCATTTAGTAATAAAATAAACAAAGGGTGGATAAAGAAAAGAATAATTAGATATCCTCTTAATTTTTCAAAGGAAGTGCAAACAGTTTAGAGTGAAGCGGTGTATTATTGATTTGGATTTAAAAATAGCTTATCATCTAGGTATTGACAATTTTGAGATGATATATTTTAGAAATATACATGTAGCTAGCTACAAGTTGCAAAGTCAATAAAAAGATCAGCTCCATTATATTGAGAACGTGCTACCATCTTTTTTTATAAATATATGGCAATTTGCAAACAATTTGTTTCAACTGTGTCACATTGGCTTGTTTGCATGCCTTCTTCCCGTATTTATTCAATGGATTCCCAATAAAGAAAATTACTGAAAAAACCCTCACATTTTAAAATTTATTATCTAAAAGTGTCTGAAGTTTATTTAAAAACTCTGCAAACATCTTTAGCAGGTACAACTATTCATAAGTTATATATAACCTATCTTTAACTAAGTATAGAATGGAAGACATTTACATATAGTTGTTGCATACTATTAATGAAAAAGAGTTGCACCTGCTCAAAAACTTGGGTACTTAGTTAAGTATATATGGACAATAACTTTACAATGGAAGATTTTTCAGCAAATCTCCCATTCACATTTCGATTTTTTTAGTGGGGGGCCACACTTTTCGTGGACACTTTATCTCCCTCCCCACAATATTCTCCTACAACAAGAGAGAAATGTACGAGACTATCTGGGGATGATGGGAAGTAAAGAAAGTCCTTGCATTTATTGTTCAAAACGACGATTCAATGACAAACAATGCTAGCTACCCCCTGAGTAATATTTTGAACATTTTTTGCAGGCATTTCTATAGGATTGCTTGTTGTCTTCACATTGGTCTCGACATTATGCTGGGGACACAAGCAAAGAGCGTTAAAACAACTTAGAAGCAATTATTTTGAGCAAAATGGAGGAAATATGCTGCAACAACTTTATCAACAACAAGGATATAATGATAGAACTAAAATTTTTACCGAAGATGAGCTCAAAATTGCAACAAACAACTTTGATTAGACTAGAGTCCTTGGTCGTGGAGGACAAAGCACTGTTTACAAGGGTATATTACCAAATAATACACTTGTCGCTATTAAAAAGTCCAGGATAGGTGGGGATCTTAGACAAATCAAGGATTTTATCAATGAACTGGCCCTGCTTTCTCAAATAAATCATAGAAATGCGGTGAAACTTTTTGGATGTTGTCTTGAAACTGAAGTTCCCTTATTGGTTTATGAGTTTGTAGACAATGGCACCCTTCTTGATGTTAGCCTGGTGAAATGCATATCAAAATGGCACATTTACACTCAATTTATCACACTTTCTGATTTATTAATGGGTTTATGAGGATTGAAGTGTGAAGAAAATGTGTCCAATGAGTGTTTGGTTAAAAGGAGAATAATTCTTTGATTAAATGTGAGTATTTTGCTATCATACATCACCCTTTGTTTTGTATAGACTTCATTGTGTTTATAGGGTCACACTTGAGACACTCAAAGAGCCAATGGAAGCACAAATCATTGATCAAGAAGTTGGGAAGAAAGCAAAACACCATTGCAATGAGTGCGTCATTGGGAAAAACTGAAAAAGTTGAAAACAGATGCTTGGCTACAGCCAAGAAATTGGCTGGCTGCAGCCAGAAGACCTCCAGAAAGTTTCTGGCTGCAGCCAGACGACAGACAGAGACAAGAATGCGTTTTCTGGCTGCAGCCAATAATTTCTGGCTACAGCCAAAACGCGAAAACAACAGCTGTGCGTTTTGTTTCTAGGTCATTTAAAAAGGCAAAAAGCTAAAGTACAAAGGGAGTTCGACATTCAGAATTTTGGAGGCGGCTAAGGAGCATTTCTAAGCAAGGAAGAGGGGTTTTTCTCAAGGATATCAAGGGGGATTGAAGATTGAAAGAGATTCCAACTCCATTTCTCTTGATTTTTCTGTACTCATTCCCCTTCTCCATTGTGATTCTGATATGGCTGGACTGAATGTTGATATTTGTGATTTGTTTTTGAACATGAGTAGCTAGGTTTTTCATTCTAGGATTGTTCTAAACCTTTGTATGGATTGAACTTAATTCCTTCTTTCTTTTGGTACCCAATGGTATATGTATGTTAATTCTCCCATGTTTTTGCTGATATCCGTGACTGGCCAGCACAATGGATCATTTGTTCAATTAGATTAAGCTTGAGAGAGTTAGTTTAATTGTAGAACTTGGGGAGAGTTATGCTAGACTTGAAGTTTAAGAATTAAATGGATGGTTAGTTAATAACATAGAGATATAGTTATTAACCTAGCATTGTCAAAATTAAGGTGGTTATTTAAAGATTATTTTCCCTTAACTATGGCAAGAGATTGTGTATGTTAATGGAGGGTATAAATGTGGTTATGACTTGAGAGAGCTTAATCACTTGCTAGTGAATCTTAGGCTGACATATATATAACCCATGAAAGTATTCTTATAGAGGAAGGAAATTAAGTTTATGAAGTGCAAAGGGGATGAACAATCCTAGGTTTATTAAAATTGATTGAATTCACAAGAAATAGATTTTTGTTCAGTAATTTTTAGTCTTTATCAAAATATCTTTTGAAAGTTCTTTTTCCACACTCAATACTTTGTTTTGGCGCAACTTAATCAAACTCACTAAGACTATTGTTCAACTCATTTGTTACTCAAATCCTCGAGGAAACGATCTTACTTATCACTTTATTACTTGACGCGATCCGTGCACTTGCGGTAGCGAACACTTGATCATATAGATCCACTAAAGAATGATCACTCTCTTTTATGGGATAACCAATTAAGAATAGCTATAGAAATAGCTGGGGCTATTTCATATTTACACTCTACTGCTTCTATTCCAATTATTCATCGCGATATTAAATCTGCCAACATACTATTAGATCACAATTATAGAGCAAAAGTTTCAGACTTTGGAGCTTTAAGACTTGTTCCTGTCGATGAAACTCAAGTTACCACTGTGGTTCAAGGGACATGGGGGTATTTGGACCCAAAATACCTTCTTACAGGTCAATTGAATGAGAAAAGTGATGTTTATAGTTTTGGGGTTGTGCTTGTAGAGCTAATCACTGGAAATAAAGCAGTTGAATTTAATAGGCCAGAAGAATAGAGAAATTTGGCCATGTACTTTGCATCTTCAATGAAATAAGACAACTTGTGGGAGATTCTTGACAAGCGGGTGTTGGATCAGAAGAATGCAGAGCCGCTAAAGGAAGTTGCTTTCCTAGCAAGGAGGTGCATTAAAGTTAATGGGGAAGAAAGGCCTAATATGAAACAAGTAGCAATGGAATTAGAGGGTCTAATTGCTATGAAGAAGCATCACTGGGGAAAGAGAGAGGATATGATGTCTGAAGAATGTGAATACTTGATGGATCATGTAGCTGATGAATATGGGAATGCTAGTGCTAGCAATTCAGCTGCCTATGATAGCATACAGAAACAAATAGCATTTGAGATTGCAGATGGGCGATGATCATTTAATGTTACTATTTCTCATGTGTTCGAGCTGTTTTCATTCCACTCTTTCACTATTGTAGGAGTCTTTCGGTATATTGTCTTGAAAAAATTGTAAGGATTAAAATGTTCAAATTTATTAATAATGATCGTCGTAATGCTTCGGTCTATGTGGCTGTTTGTAATATTTGTGCAGCGAGAGGGAGGCACATTGAGGGGACGAATTTGAAGGAGTTTTAAAAGTAATGACGAAGACGCCTTGTTGTAGTTGGATTGTCTTGAGGGGAAGAGTTTAAATTGTTTTTCTTAATTGTAACAAAAAAATTGTTTTTCTTAATGTTGAAGACTGTGTACCCATGGCCTAAAGCCCATGGACTCTGCCATACTCATCTCTCTGGAGTAGACTAAATCAAACCTATTTAAATTATAGTTTTTATAGATATTATTGTACTGCAAAGATCAAGGGAATTGGGTTAAATCTCCACAAACTACTTGGCCCTTAAATCTTAATTAGGATTATTCTTTACTAGAGCAGTTGAGTGAATGAAACACTTTTTAAGGTGACCAAAAAAAAATTGAATTGAAATCTTCACTTCCTAACTGATAGTCTAACATAATAATTTTTTAATTAGGGACTTCAGAATTATTTTATCATTTTAGGGAATATTTTATTTATTAGATTGTTTGCATGGGTCTGCACAATAATTTTCCCTATATTGAATATAAAATTTAGAGTTAAAAGAGCAAAAATACTCAAAGTAATGTGTGAAAGAGTTACTTGCATTCTAAGCTACATTATATTATAAAATTTTGTCAATCACCTCTGTAGACATCAGTGCCAGATATATAGAAGTACTTTATAGGTATATTTCCTGCTTAACTCAAAAATTATAGACTTATGTATGCCATTGACCAATTAATACAAGACTCGCAGAACAAGTAGGAGAGACAGATACTTAGAGTGGGTTAATTAACGAATTTTTCTGGGAAGTGGAAACTAATACACACACACACATATGTATATGTAAGGCGATAGGGATATATATATGGACTACTTTTGAAAAAAGATATCATACTTCATTAAAACTACATGTTCAATAAAATACGTGTGTTTGGGAAGAAAATTAAAAAAAGTAAACGTAAATTATTTGGACTAGCGTGGAAAACAGAAACTAAGATGAGGTCGTCCACCTACTAGTTGGTTCCCTCATCCTTGTGCATCATTTTAGAGATGTAGCTTTCCGTACTCGAATGGTCGGGCTTTCATTTAAACGCGCCGGCAGAAGTGGCCTTCTGGTGATCTATTAATTGACACCTGAACTCTAAATGTAGGAGAGACTCCTTTCCGGCGAGTGAGAGGTCCTCCATCTCTCACTATCTTGCTGCGTGAATGATTTGGACGTGGAAAATACCAGATCAAATTATGATGAGGTCATCGAGCTCCAAGCTCGTTCCTTCATCCTTGTGCTCAAATAATCAGCATTTGAACTTATCTATGTATATATATCATCTTGATGCCTAGCTTTTCATTCTTGAATATATATCCATACCAAATATCCTCGATATTTCGATTAGAGCGATGGGTTTTAAAGCAATGCATTTGAAACTGGAATTGCTTGTCTACATCGCCGCTGCGGCGGCGGCGGCGGTGGCCCGAACGAAACCGGGTTGCAACAACACGTGTGGGGACACGAGCATCCCCTATCCCTTTAGAACTAGCAAGAGCTGCTATATCGATCAAAGGTTCTTCATCAACTGCACAACAACAACCACCAAGTCGTCTTCTTCATCTGCACAACCCATAGCATACCTGAGGGGTGGCGAAATACAAGTTCTCAACATATCCTTGGATCCTCCTGAATTGACCATCTCGGCAGACTTTTCCTACCAATGCTATAATTCAGACAGTTGATCTAATTGGATGCGATTCACAAAGTTCTCTATATCAAACACGAAGAACAAATTCACTGTGGTGGGCTGTGACACCAACGCTTCCATCACAGACTTGACGGGAAGCAAGTTTCAAACTGGCTGTACCTTGAAATGTGTTAGAAGTTAGTAATATTGTCTGCCGCCGAAGAAGAATGTGATGAAAATGTACAGGATTAGGGATGGTTTTAGATTGTGTTAATTGTATATAAATATGTAGTTGTACATTTCATAAATGTGAATTAAGTTTGCTTGATAACATGGTACTAGAGCCTTGTTAGTTTATTCCCTTCTGATTTCATTTTGTTTTCCGGTAACCTCCATTTTTTCCGGTGATAAGCTTGTTTCAGTCCTTCAGATCTCCCTTCGTCAGTGTGTCTTCTCAAAACACTCGCCCCTCCACCCTATTCCCTGACCACAGATCGGCCCAACGCTGAAACGGCATCCCAAGAGGACGGCGCGTGTGGCCTCACGTGCCTCCAGAACCTCCGCTGCCTGAACCACGCGCCGGCGTGTGGGGTGCTATCCGGCGAGAATTTTCGGCACTTCCTAGGTGTTTTATGATCATCTTCTCGAACCCGTTCCATCCCTGATGGTTGTGTCATCTAATTTTCACTTTGGATCTTTGGGTACATCTTGGTATTTATCTCCGTTGTGATACCTTTTGAGCTTTGTTTTTTTTGTTGGGTGTTTTCCCATTTCATGGTGCTGTGACTTTTGGGGCCTTGACTTCCATTTTGTGATTGTGTTCCTGTTGGACTCTTGTGGCTAACCTCTAATCGAGTATTAGTATTATACTCTTTAATTCCTTTGATTTAATAATTTGTGCTCATTTGATTTCGGCACTTATTTTCTCAAATGAATTTGTGACTTTCACTTGCTTGTCACTATGGTTGACTCTAAGAACTCTGATATGTTGCCCATGATTGCTAAGATTACTGCTTTACAGTTGAACTGGACAAATTATAGTGATTGGAACAAAACTGTTAAAGTATATATTTTGGGCATAGAGATGGAAACTCATTTAACTGAGGATCCTCCTTCTAGTGACGAAACAAAACTTTTGGCCTGGCAACGAGCAGATGCTTGACTTCTGTTTCAAATTCAAAATTCTATTGAACCACGAATTCTATCTTCTATCAGTCATTGCAATATTGTGAAGGAAATTATGAGTTATCTTGAATTTATGTTTTCTGGCAAGGGCAATATTACTCGGGTTCATGAAGTTTGTAAAGGTTTTTATCGTTTCCAATAGCAAGGCCGTTCATTGAAAGATTTCTTCTTGGATTTCAAGAGGATGTATGAAGAAATGAAGGTACTCATGTCTCCGCAAGCAGATCTCACAACTTGTATCAAGAACTTGGGACTTCAGGCTATCATAAGTTTTCTTGAAGCTCTTGATCCATCTTATGATACTATTCGTTCTAAGATTTTGTCTAGTCAAGAGCTTCCTTCTCTCCAAGATGTTTTCTCCCGGGTTCTTCATGCTGATAGCTTGATTCACTCTTCTGTTGATCCAACTGCAAATGCTCTAGCTGGTCGTGGCCCCTTTGAGAACAGGAATTATGGGTGTAAACAAAATAATAATCCTCCGACAATTACTTCTAGAAATATTATCTGCAATTATTGTAAGGAACCTGGACACATTAAGAAAAATTGTCGAAAATTGCAAAATAAACAGCAACGTGAACAACAGCGTGGCCTTGCTCATATTGCCCAGACACTTGGTCCATCTGATTCTGGTTATGGATCTTCTTTTGCAGGGGCCCTAGCTATAGGTATTCCGTCCTCTGGCCTTACTACTGTTTCAACTAAGTGGGTCATTGATTCTGGTGCCACCGACCACATGAAAGGTAATCATCACTTATTCTCTTCATATACCCCCTATGCCAACCCATCATCCATATTTGTCGCCAATGGTTCTCCAGTCCATATTACTAGCTCAGGCACTGTTAACCCAACTGCATCCCTTGCATTATCCTCTGTTCTTAACGTTCCTGATCTCACCTTCAATCTTTTATCTCCAAGTAAACTCATTCGTCATCTAAACTACTTTATCTCATTCTTCCCTGACTATTGTTTAATTCAGGATCTATCGACGAAGCAGATTATTGGTAAAGGTTATGAATCTGGTGGACATTACATCCTTGATGATCAGGTGCTACATTCTGTTGCTTGTTCTGGTGGGTCGTCTCTCTTTAACATTCATTGTCGTCTAGGTCATATGTCGCTATCGTCTCTCCGAAAATTGTATCCTTAGTTTTCTTTCGTGTCTACTTTAGATTGTGAGTCATGTCAGTTTGCCAAACACCATCGTGTTCATTGGGCACCTCTCGTAAATAAACGGGCTACGTCCCCCTTTAAGTTGATACATTATGATGTTTGGGGTCCTTGTTCAGTTCTTTCCCAGACTGGTTATCGTTATTTTGTTACTTTTATTGATGATTTTTCCCGAACAACTTGGCTTTACTTAATGAAACAACGTTCTGAATTGTTTACTCATTTTCGTAATTTCTGGGCTGAAATTCAAACCCAGTTTAACACTCCTGTGAAAATCTTACGAAGTGATAATGCAAAAGAATATTTTTCCGCCCCATTCACCGATTACATGCAAAGTCATGGTATTCTTCACCAATCCTCTTGTGTTGATACCCCTGCTCAAAATGGTGTTGCTGAAAGAAAGAACCGACATCTTTTATAAACTTCCCGAGCCCTCATGTTTTATTCCTCAGTCCCTAAAATTTTTTAGGCTGATGCTGTATCTACTGCATGTTTTCTCATCAATCGCATGCCTTCGGCTATTCTTGGTAGGGATATTCCGTATTCCATTCTGTTTCCTACCACTAAGTTGTTTCCTATTGATCCTAAAATCTTTGGTTGTGTTTGTTTTGTTCTGGATGTCCGTCCTAGTGTTAGTAAACTTGATCCCAAGTCCCTCAGATGTATTTTCCTTGGCTATTCTAGAGTTCAAAAAGGTTATCAGTGTTACTCTCCTGATCTTCATCGTTACCTTGTGTCCACTGATGTGTACTTTCATGAGTCTTCTCCTTTCTTCGCATCTTCAACCTCCTTTGAGTCTCCATTTGTCATTACTGAGTTTGATGATGTCCTAGTTTATCGTGTCCCTCTCTCACCAGTACAAGCTGCTGTTCCAGAACCTGCTATCATCAATGATATCGATGCCACCAATGTTTTGCCTTCTCCAATTGCTGCTTCGCCGACGGATTCTGGTCATGATTCCTTGGTTTTTGTTCCTGATTTCCCAGATCATTCCATTGATATTCCTGATCCAGTTGCCCATAATCCTGTTATTGCTCCCTCTCCTGACCTACCTATTGCCCTCCAGAAAGGTACCTGTTCTCGTTATCCTCCCAAAAGATATGCTAAATGTACCTATCCTATATCCTCTTTTGTCTCTTACTAGAATTTGTCCTCTCCTTCTTCTTCTCTTGTGGCCACCCTTGATTCCATCTCCATCCCTACTACCCTTCATCAAGCCTTGACTCATCCTGGTTGGCGCACCGTAATGGCCGAAGAACTTATGGCCCTTGAAATAGCTGGTACCTAGACACTTGTTGATCTCCCTCCTGGGAAGAAAGTCATTTGATGTAAATGGGTATTTGTTGTTAAAACCAAGGCAGATGGTTCTTTGGAACGGTTAAAAGCTCGACTTGTTGTCAAAGGTTATGCACAAACTTATGGTATTGATTACTTCGAGACTTTCTCTCCTGTGGCTAAGCTAACCTCCGTTCATCTTCTAATCCCTTTGGCTGCCACAAATCATTGGTATTTGCATCAATTGGATGTTAAGAATGCATTTTTGAATGGTGATCTCCTTGAAGAAGTTTATATGGAGCAACCACTTGGGTTCGTTGCTCAGGGGGAGAATAGGAAAGTATGCTACCTTAAGAAGTCACTGTATGGTCTAAAGCAAAGCCCTCGTGCTTGGTTTGAACGGTTTTGTGATATAGTCAAGAAGTTTGGATTAAGTCAAAGCAAGTGTAATCACTCTGTGTTCTATCAGCAATCTGAAGCAGGAATGATTCTTCTAGTAGTGTATGTTGATGATATTGTGATTACAGGGAGTAACATTTCTGGAATCTCAGAACTTAAAATCTTCCTGAATTCTCACTTCCAGACAAAAGATTTGGGGTCATTAAAGTACTTTCTCGGTATTGAAGTTTTGAGAAGCAAGAAAGGTATTCTTTTGAGTCAAAGGAAGTATGTTCTCAATCTCTTAAAGGAGACTGGAAAGCTTGGAGCTGCATCAAGAAACATTCCTATGATTTTGAATCCCTTCTTAGATCTTGATGCTAGTATGTTTGATGAGCTTCCTGATGATTTAAAGAAGAAGATTGATCCAGAGAAATTGAAGCCGTTTCCATTTCCTGAGAGATATAGAAGACTCATTGGTAAGCTGAATTATCTAACAGTAACTCGTCCTGATATAACCTTCTCAGTCAGTAGGCTCAGCCAATTCATGGCATCACCAACAGTGGCACAATGGGAAGCTTTAGAACATATCTTGTATTATTTGAAAGGTTCTCCGGGTCTTAGTATTCTTTATACAGATTATGGGCACTTTAAAGTTGAGTGTTTTTGTTATGCGGATCATGCAGGATCTAAGGCCACAAGACGATCTACTACGGGTTACTGTGTATTTGTTGGTGGAAATTTGATATTTTGGAGAAGCAAGAAGCAAGGAGTCGTGTCAAAATCAAGTGCAGAAGCGGAATACAGAGCCATGTCACAATCAGTACAAGAAATTGTGTTGGTATTTCAACTTTTGAAAGAAATTGGCATCACTACTACATTGCCTGCAAAACTATGGTGTGACAATAAAGCAGCACTTCATATAGCATTGAATTCTGTGTTTCATGAAAGAACAAAATATATTGAGATTGATTGTCATTTTATTCGTGATAAGATTAAAGAAAATATTGTATCTACAGGGCATATACGGTCTGACGACCAACTGGCAGATCTTCTGACAAAAGCCTTAAATGGAACATGGGTTCAATATCTTTGTAACAAGTTGGGCATGATCAATATATATGCTCTAACTTGAGAGGGAGTGTTATAAATCAGTAATACCATCCTCCGCTGAAGAAAAATGTGATGAAAATGTACAGGATTAGGGATGGTTTCATATTGTGTTAATTGTATATAAATATGTAGTTGTGCATTTCATAAATGTGAATTAAGTTTGCTTAATAACAAAATGCAATAACAATAGCTTTGAGGACTGGTCATGCGCTGGTGTGGGATGCTGCCAGACTAGTTTCCCTAAAGCCATTAGGAACTATAGTATCAGCTTATCCAGTGATAACAACTACACGGACGTACGTTACTTCAACCCTTGCGGCTATGCATTTATAGCTAAGGATGGATCCTTCAATTTTTCATATCAAGACCTGCTTGATCTCAGCAACAAAATCCAATTTCCTGTGGTTCTGGATTGGGCTGTTGGCAATGATATATGCGTTGAAGCCCGGAAAAATGAAAGCAACTATGCCTGCAAGAACAACACCAGATGCTTAGAATCAGAGACTACTAGTTTGGGGTATCACTGCGTATGTGAAAATGGCTTCCATGGCAACCCTTACCTCTCTCACCCCGATGCAGGCTGCAAAGGTAAGCCTTAGTTTTTGCAATTTTTGAAACAGAGCTCCTCTGTTTTCAACTTTCGTGTTATATGTTTATTAGGTTAAATATATTACTCTTTTTATTATTATTATTATTTGATTTAGTTAAGGATTTCTCCTTTTGAGGTTTAGAGGGTAAAGGGTTCCCACCTCTTCTAACAAATTCGCTTCCTGAGATTCAAACTTCTGTTCTTCCTCAGCTAATGTTGTTTTCTTTTAATTCCCAAACAAATGGCTACGCTGGTTTGAGATATGACTTGTAGTACAAGAGTTTGATATTTACAATAGCTGTACGTTGAGATATGTATAATCAGCTTAATGATTAATTTTAATTCGCAGATATTAATGAGTGCGGCGAGGAGAATAGCTGCCGTAGGAGATGCCACAATGTTGATGGAAATTATACATGTTCATGTCCGTGGGGTTATAGAGGCGTCGGCTATATAGATGGATCACGCTGCAAATTTCTTGTAATGGAAATTTCATTGGGTAAGAATATAATATTCCCTCCTTCTCTCTTTAATATAAGACATATTCACTTAATTTGATTAGATTATGAAAGTTAATCAAGTTACTTAATATGATATGAATTTTCTAATATACCCTAATCATATCTCTTAATTTATTCATTCTTTCCCTTTTTTAATTATTGTTGAAAGAGTATAAATAGGGTTAAATTAAAAAAAAAAAAGATCGGTAAATTTAGAAATATATCTTATATTTAGAACCAAGATCAACTCCCTAAATAGATCATATGCTAAGGACATAAGGGAGTAGTAATTAAACCTTAATCTTCCACTCATCTTGGCCAAGAGTGATAAATTGATGGGATTGATTTGGCTTTTAAAAAAATATAGTTTGTCATCCCATTTCTTGAATAAAAATAAAAGTTAACAGGCTGGCCGGTATGAACAACTTTGGCATTATACGCAGTTACGTGTTGCAAAAGTCAGTCAATATAAATCAGCAGCTTTATAATGGCATGTCAATTCAACATCTTTTTTAAGTTGCGTCAATCGCAAAAGCAATTTATTTCAGTTGTGTCACATTGATCAATTAAGTTTCATGCCTCCTTTCTTTTTTTTTTTTTTTTTGCCATCACATGCCTCCTTTCCATAGGGTAGAGAAACGTTTGTTTTTATTCAAAGCGTTACAAATTTTGAGTCCAAAACCACACGCTGCTTCTTTGACTCTCTACCCACAGGACTCTCCTTCAACAAAAGAATATAGACTATTGGACGCGGATGAGAGTAAACAGAGCATTTAGTGTTCAAAACCAAGGTTTATTGACAAACAACACCACTTAATTACTAGCTACTCTGGATAATATTTTTAATTAACATTGTTTGCAGGCATTTCTGTAGCCTTCCTTATTCTCTTAACAGTGGTCTCCACATTATGCTGGGGAAACAAGCACAGAGAACTAAAACGACTTAGAAGAAAGCATTTTGAGCAAAATGAACGAAATTATATGTTGCAGCAACTTTATCAACAACAAGGATACACTAATCAATAGCGATATTCCTTAATATAAGTGGTAAGTAAAGATAAATTTTTTATAAAGAACATTCTCTTATAAGGAACATTCTCTTTCATAATGATATTCCTTAATATAAGAAAAAAATCCTATTTGTCTGAAAATTTAAACTTATTTTTCCATTTTAATCATTAAATATATGTCACTAATAATCTCTTTGTGATAAATTTTCACTAATCATTTCTCATGAACACTCTTTCTAAACAATATATAATTAGAAAGCAAAAGGTACATAAATTATATATTGATTGCTCTCAACTAATGTTTTAAACCCGATGACTTGTCTTTGATAGTTGTTATTTATAAAAGGAATAGGAGGGAGTACATGCAGATGACACCAGGCGGAGAAAAGGAAAAGACGAAAAAGACCAAAGCAACCTTAGGATCAGCGGGAACATGGAGCACCAAATAAATAAAATAATAAATGATGATTCAGTACGTCAATGCGTCAGGGGTCTGCCATGAGCATATATATATAGTCAAAGTAGAAAAATCAAAACAAAGTGAACGCCGCTGAAGTTGGAGTTCCAAGAACCAACCTATGAAAAGAGCCAAAGATGGAAGACCAAGAGTCCAAAACCCCTTTGGTTTTTGCCTGGACCCCCCACATCTCTCACCACCGTGATCGTCAATCATTTGAACACGATGTGGGAAAACATAAATTAAGAAAAGGTCCTCGACCTACCAGGCTCGTTAGTCGTTCCTTCGTCCTTGTGCGTCATTTATTTTTTTTTTTAATACAACGACGACCGGGTTCGAACCCAGATGCGTGCGCCGGGGGGGGGGGGGTGGGGAGTGCCTTTTGATGACCATGTAGCCTAAAGGTGCTGGTCCTTGTGCGTCATTACAGATGAAGCTTCTTGGACTCTCCCTCCCTCTCTATTTATATATATAATACCTTGCTGCAGCCTATAGCTCTTAATTCCTGAGTATCCACACTGGAAACCCCGGATATATTGATTTGAGAGAGATGGGTCTGAATGCACTGCATTTGAAACTCGCATTGCTGCTCTGCACGGCGGTTGCAGCGGCGGCTCAGACGAAGACGGGTTGCAACAACAAGTGTGGGAACGTGAGCATCCCCTATCCCTTTGGCACTAGCGATAACTGCTACATTGATAATATGTTCTTCCTCAACTGCACAACCACAACACAATTGATATACGGCACAAATGTCCCAGCTCTCGAAATCTCCCTGGATCCTCCTGAAATGACCGTCTCGATGAACGTCTCCAAGGGTTGCTATGATTCGAGCTTTACGTATAACTCGGTGACGTTCGGCAAGTTTTCTATATCAAACACGAAGAACAGATTCACTGTGGTGGGCTGCGATACCAACGCTTTCATCAGCGACCGGAGAAGCACGTTTAAAACTGGCTGCACGTTAAGTTGCAGTAACAAGACGAGGTTTGAGGAAGGGGCATGCTCTGGTGTGGGATGCTGTGAGACCAGTTTCCCAGAAGCCATCAGGAACTATAGTATCAGATTATCCAGTGATAACAACTACACGGACGTGCGTTACTTCAACCCTTGCGGTTATGCGTTTGTTGCCAAGAACGGATCTTTCGACTTCTCATCTCATCAAGACCTGCTTAATCTCAGAAACAGAACAGAATTTCCCGTCGTTGTGAATTGGGCTGTTGGCAATCAGACATGCCTTGATGCCCAGAAAGATCTAAACAGCTATGCCTGCAAGGAAAACAGTAGATGCCGAGAGTCACTGAATGGTATTGGTTACTACTGCGTATGTGAACAAGGGTACAGAGGCAACCCCTATCTCTCTCAACCCGATGCAGGCTGCCAAGGTAAGCCTCTGTTTTTTAAATTTCCAAATGCATCTACAAGCCAACACTCGGTATACATCAAGCACCCGAAAGTGTTTTTCCGTAAGCACTCAATGTCCTATACACATGTAACACCCTAAAATATTTTTCATTAGAGCACTCCATATCCTAAGTTTAAGGTGTTCGTGGTTAATTAGAAAGTATTTTATGATATTGGGTACTATCAAAAAAGTATTTTAGCGTGTTGAATGCACCAAGAATTAATATAGTATATTTAGTGCTATTGGAAAGCTATTCAATGTGTTAGATGCATCTTAACCCTTTTTCAAAACAAAGGTAGATACTCTGTTTTCAACTTTCAAGCAGGTTTATCTATATGTTTAGTTAGGTTATATGCATGCGTGTGTAAAGATCACAGCATTAAGCTATGACGTACTCTTTCTCTACTGGTTCTCACTTGTTGTTTTCTTTTAATTCCGCTTAAGTTTGTCTGAGATATGACATGTAGTACAAGATTTTGATATTTATAATAGTTGTGCTTAGAGATATGTATGATCAGTTTAAGAATTAATTGAGCAGATATTAATGAATGCGATGGGGAGAATCGCTGCAGTAGGAGATGCCACAATGTCGGTGGAAATTATACATGTTCTTGTCCCCCGGGTTATAGGGGAGACGGCTATAAAGATGGATCAGGCTGTAAGTTCCCTATCATGGAAATTTCATTGGGTAAGAATATGATGAGTAAAAACCCTTAACGTTCCACTCATCTTAGCAAACATGTTTTAATTGATGCGGTTTTGATTTGGACTTGAATATAGTTTTCTCATCCCATTCCTTGAATAAAAATAAGGGAAAATAAAAGGCAATTAACAATTTTAATTTAGAATTATATTTTAAAAATGTACACACCCACACGGGAGGGGGGTACCTACTACCCCTTCCTTGTTGCTCCCGGTGCTGTGCCCCAATTTTTCCCCCTTCCCAAATTTTTTCCTCTTATTTTTTTAGATCATTTGATTTTATACTAAATGAGTGATATTTCGATATCTTAGAGACAAAAAACAGTGTTGTTTTCAATTTTCTATGATTTTTAAAAATTTTTAATACTTTTAATTAAAAAGAAACTTTGCTATTTTAATGGATAATTTTTTAAAAAATCGTAGAAATTGGAAAAAAACACCATTTTTTACCCATAAGATAATAAAATGTTATTCATTTTGTGTAGAATCTAATAATATAAAGAAATAAAAAAAAATATTTTGGAAGTGGAAGAAAATTGGGGTGCAGCAGGGACCCCCCTCCCCAAAAACATGTAGCTACATATTATATATCACGTATACATCAGCTTTATAATGACATGCCTTGGTTAATTTGCATGCCTCCATTCCATGTTTTAGAGAAACGTTTGTTTTTATTGACAAACAACACTTCTTACTAGCTTCTCTGGAATAATGTTTTGAACATTGTTTGCAGGCATTTCTATATCCTTGCTTGTTATCTTCACATTGATCTCCACATTATGCTGGGGAAACAAGCAAAGAGAACTAAAACGACTTAGAAGAAAGTATTTTGAGCAAAATGGAGGAAATTATATGCTGCAGCAACTTTATCAACAACAAGGATACACTAATAGAACCAAGATTTTCACTGAAGAGGAGCTCAAAATTGCCACAAACAACTTTGAAGAAGGCAAAATTCTTGGTCGTGGAGGACAAGGCACAGTTTACATGGGGATATTACCAGATAGCACACCAGTTGCCATTAAAAAGTCCAGAGTAGGAGGTGATCCTAGACAAATTAAGGATTTTATCAATGAAATGGCTGTACTTTCCCAAATCAACCATAGGAATGTGGTTAAACTTTTTGGGTGTTGCCTTGAAACTGAAGTTCCCTTATTAGTTTATGAGTTTGTGGATAATGGAACCCTTCTTAACCATATAGACCCATTAAAGAATGAGCACTTCCTTTCATGGGAGACTCGATTAAGGATAGCTGCAGAAACAGCCGAGGCCATTTCATATTTACACTCTGCCGCTTCTATTCCAATTATTCATCGTGATATTAAATCTACCAACATACTATTAGATCATAGTTACCAAGCAAAAGTTTCTGACTTTGGAGCTTCAAGACTTGTTCCTCTTGATGAAACTCAAGTTACCACTGTGGTTCAAGGGACATTGGGATATTTGGATCCAGAATACCTCCTTACAGGTCAACTAAACGAGAAAAGTGATGTTTATAGCTTTGGGGTTGTGCTTGTGGAACTAATGACTGGGAATAAAGCGGTTGAATTCAATAGGCCAGAACAAAGAAATTTAGCTATGTACTTTGCATCTTTGATGAAAGAAGACAACTTATGGCAGATTGTTGACAAGCGAGTGTTGGATCAGAAGAATGCAGAGCAGTTAAAGGAGGTTGCTTTCTTAGCAAGGAGGTGCATTAGAGTTAATGGAGAGGAAAGGCCAACTATGAAAGAAGTAGCAATAGAATTAGAGGGTCTGATTGCTATGAAAAAGCATCCTTGGGTAAAGGGAGAGGATATGGTGTCTGAAGAATGTGAATACTTACTTGATCATGTTGCTAGTGGATATGGGAATGCTAGTGCTAGCACTTCAGCTGCCTATGATAGCATACAGAAACAATTAGCATTTGAGATTGAAGATGGGCGATGATCATGTTAGTACTTTCTCTTGTGTTCGAACCACTCTTTGCAAATTTAATTTTAGGTAACGCCATCTTTAAATATTTGTAAGGATTTTAAAAATGTTCAAAATTATTGAATATCTTAAAAGTCTTTGGTTATTAAGGACACAAGTAAATTGATATTATCAAATCCTGAATTTTTACCAGCTCATAATGATTTCATTCTCTTGCCCCCCCCCCCAAAAAAACAGCTGAAAGAAATTATTTCACTCTCTTAGTGCTAAACAAAATTCAAATCAAAGTCAGAATACTCAAAGTTATCCGATCTTTAATAATGTAATGCAATAGATTAAAACAAATGACTGATACTATGAAATTTCTTTAGCATAACATTATACCAACAAAACAGATTAAAAGCGAGCCCTGACAACAATTCATACGACTGACCATGTCCTCTGTCAGAGATATCTGCATGTTTGCATAGTCACACCATATAAGGTCCATGCTACAAACTTTTGATGTGTGTGAAATGTATGCGAGTAATTAGGACATAAATGGCTAGCTATTTACAACAAAACAAAAGGAAAAACAGAAGGCAAAAATATGATTCAAACAAAATCATCGAATGGATATGAAGAGGGATAAAAGCATCAAGGCCACAAGCTTCATGGCTTAAAGCATAGCACAGATAGATGAGTTCAGAAACAGGCAAACAGCGACATCAATTTATGCAGGGGCTTCGTCTGAATTCGACAAAGCTGACGAGGCGGCATGCTCTGCGGTAAGGGCTTCATCTGGAATGAGCAGGGGGTGTTGAACACAATCCCCAACGGCTTCACTGCTTTAGCAATTAAATGTACCATTGGTTAGAATATTTGATAACTCGGGGCACAATGGGGACAAACTCCGGATTCCATGAAGGAAACACAGTATCATAACCTAAATGGAGAAGACCTACTTCCTTGAGGGAAGCATGGTTCTTTAAGAAGCCTAGATCTGTTGAATCAAACATGTAGGGAAGATTTTCTCTCTCATTTTCCCTTTCAGGAACTTCATTTCATGAGTCCCAAAAGTGGCCTGAAAGATTATCAAGAGTTGCTATCAGATTTTAGAAAAGTTACAATGAAAGTTACTGTAACTTTCCTAAGTAGCCTGCAAACCTTGTAATAAATCCCTGATAGCAAATAGGAACTATTGATCATTTGAAGTAACTGCAAATTTTGATATCATTCAATTTGATTTTTATCAAATTCAGATCCTTTAATGTAATTTTCCCAAAATAAAGGGTTCCTGCCAAACATTCTAAATGAAGAAAAGTTCCTACAAATAGGAACTATTGATCATTTGGAGTAACTACAAATTTTGATATCATTCAATTTGATTTTTATCAAATTCCGATCCTTTAATGTGATTTTCCCAAAATAAAAAGTTCCTGCTAAACATTCTAAATGAAGAAACTAGAGTTCAATGCAATCTAGCCACATCTTGTCCAATCAAATCCCAGCAGAGCAAATAAAGAAGAAAAAAATTCTATTCCTAACTAATTTGAAAACAAAGCAAAAGAAAACAGAATAGTAAAGTGGTTTAAATAAATAATAACAGGAAGAAGATTCTTCTGGAGGCATGTGAAACCAACTCAACCAATCAAAGAAACAACATGCTGAAACCTGAGATAACCACCTAATCAAGACTGCGAAAGCTTCACTAATAGAGAAACTCAGGACATTGATGTCTGTAACCACAAAGAAGAAAATTACAAGATAGATTCATTTACCCATTCAATGGGGAAAATGCAAGACACAAGCTGACAGATAGAGATCTTCAATGCCTCCTCATTAAAGCTTTAATGCAGTTTGCAGCATAAGATGAAAAGATAACTAGTGCGATTTATGCCAATAACAATGTTAGTAAGTTCAAATGGAGAGATTACAGAAAATAAATAAGTGGGTCAAAATAAAATTATAGCAAAACAAGCTTTTTAGCAGCCAATATTCTTCACCAGGCGCCCTGCATAAATACAGTTTGGATTGCTGACTGCTCTCCTTTTAAACAGTTAACCAGAATTCAATTGTCAACAGGGACTTAACTCATTAAGCGAAGACATGAAACCAAGATTTATAAATGAGGCTATGAAGAGAAAAAAGATACCTGTAAGTGTACTTT
Organism: Inga laurina; assembly: GCA_963855925.1. Taxonomy (NCBI): domain Eukaryota; kingdom Viridiplantae; phylum Streptophyta; class Magnoliopsida; order Fabales; family Fabaceae; genus Inga; species Inga laurina. The sequence goes on along the minus strand of OY979709.1, from coordinate 51,717,270 downwards.
CTTCAAAGCCCTGGCATGGAAAAGTAAAGGTTCAAAACACACACACCCGAAAGGAAACTTTCTGCAAGAAATTCTATCTATTTAAAAATTCCACAAGATGGTATAAGAGTATATTTCTGAGTTTAAAAAAACAAAACCAACTATAACTATATGAGTATTCAATGCCCTCGAAAATTGTTGCCTAATATTTCCAGACTCTATTTTCCCAGAGCTCCAACTCAGTGGAGCAAAGAATATAGCATAGAACTAAAACAAAATGTCCATCCTGTGTCACTTAAACAGCAGGAATCCAGCCCCCTTTCTAATCTATAAAAATTGGAAGATGAGAGTATTGCGCCCATTTCCACATCAACAAGTACCTGAGCAAATTCAAAATACATAACAAAGTTTTCTAATCAATCTCATTTTGTACACATGTACAGAAGGGTGACCTGCCTCTTCACAGGTTTCAAAGTGCCAACCTATGGAGATGTCCTTTTTCCCCTTCCTTTCCGGATGCCATATTGGTAGAGAAGCAAACCAAAAAATAACATTATATACAGTATCAAGTTAATCTCTAGCACCACCGAGATGAGCATGACTTATGGCTTTCGTTGCGGTAAAAACCAGACCTACAAGCTCATCTACATCGTGGAAGCTCAAATCAATAACCCTCCTCATAGAAGTTATGCAGTCCCCATTTCTTGCCTCTACCATGATCACGCTAACAGCTGCAAAAGCACTCTGGCATTTTCTAGAAGCCTCCATTGCATAATTTACATCCTAAGTCTGCAAAATCACATGCTACTTGTGATCCATAGTGACCATACATAGGAAGTTATAACCATCGGACTACATAATAAAACCCTCATGTTCATATGGATTCAATAAGTGAAACTCAATAACTACGCAACTAAGATTGAAAATGATTCAGAAAGAATGATAAAAGCATTAACCAGCTCATCATTCTATCTTTACCACCAACAAAGGCATACATCTAATAAAGTGCATGACTTCCAAGAAACACAAGTTTGAGCTAAGATCTGCCTGACATAGACTTCTAAGGAACATATTCTGAACCTCCATACTGTCTTTTCTTTCAAACATTAATATCTCACACAGAACTACATTTCCTTTATGTTGTCTTGCATTGCTAAATGCCTTGATCCCCAATAAAAGTCGCAATACTCCATGGTTTTTTACCACGAGAAAAAAAACTTGACAAAACCTTCCAAACAATCCATAGTGTGAATCAATAAAAGTAGCAACTTACAAAGTCAAGAAGATTGACAAAATTTGTACGATGACGAGCAGATATGACTTGGTTACAAGCAACATGAGTGCCAGCCCCCCTTGCGGCTATGCGTTTCTTGTCAAGAACGGATCCTTCACCTGCTCATCTGGAGACTTGCTTAATCTCGGGAACAGAACGCGATTTCCCCTCGTTATGGATTGGGTTGTTGCCAATCAGACATGCGATGATGCCCAGAAAGATCCAAGCAGCTATGCCTGCAGCAAGCAACACAGTAGACGCAAAGACTCTGAAAGTGGTATTGGGTACTACAACGTATGTGAACAAGGGTACAGAGGCAACCCTTGCCTCTCTCACCCCAATATAGCCCGCAAAGCTAATTTATAAGCCTCAGCTTTTTGCAGTTTCCGCATTATATAACAACTAGTTGATTTTTATGTTTTTAAGAAATTAAGAAAATTAAATAAATTATTTAATAATAGATTATATTTATCATTTTTCTAACTAAATTGTCTTAAAAAGATGTAAAAGAAAACGGAGATAATAATCCTCTCAAGTTTAAGCTGCTCTTTCCACTAAGAGTTTTAAGGTTATACTGTGTGTGTGTGTGTGTGTTTATTTTTTGGGACATGGAAGGTTATACTGTGTTGAAAGACTTGTAAAAATGTTAAAAATATTATAGCCCTGTGGCTAAAAATTAAAGCAGGTAAGTTTTCATGTATTTTTTATCACAAATGTAAGTTTATACATACATATATATATATATATATATATATATATATATATATATATATATATATATATATATATATATATATATATATATATATGTAAATGGAAGGTTAGTTATAGGTTCGATCTGATTGGCCATTTATAGTCTCTTGACGATAGTGTTAAAGCTTTATGAACTCGAATTATTGAGCTTTCATTTGAAGAACACGGGCAGAGGTGGCCTTCTAGTGATCTATTACATTAATTATCTACCTAGCTAGCTTGACCTCCTCACTATATGGCGTGTTTTTGGGAGATTCCTTTAGTAAGAAGATCATGTCTGTCCAATTGTGCATGTTATTGCTTTAAGTTTGCTTAAACCCTATATGATATAACTATGTTATAAAATAAATTTAATGGAATGTTAAATGAGAGAATTACACTTAGGTCCCAAGGAAGAAATGAAGAAATGGTCCTTGGAGATTGTAAATAAATGAAGAAATGAAGAAATGGTTCCATTAATAACTTCAGGAGCCTGTATTAACAACTCTATGGGACCATTTTTTTCATTTTGTAATCGTCAGGGACCATTTTTTCATTTCTCTTCTTTCTTAGGACCTAATTGTAATTCTCACATGTTAAATTGTGTAACTACAAAACTTGGGTACATAATTTCATAACTTCAAAAAGTTAGAAAAATAATATGAAAATTGTTGAGCTACAATACTTGGAGATAGATGATACTAGGGGCCTGTTTGATATACTGGAATTGACCCCATGGAAATGGAGGCCAATTTCATGCCTTGAGAATGTTTGGTACGATGGAATTTGACAAAATTTTACTTCCATATGAAACCCAAATGAGGCCAATTCCACCAAAATCATTAAAAAAGCTAAGATTTGTAAGAAATTCCATAGAATTCTAATTTAACCCTTCTCACTTTTCATTTTCACTAGCACAACACAGCACGGCACTTCACGTCGACAAGCTCCACACTCCACCGCCGGCATAAATCCTTTGCCCTTGATCAGCCAGCTTCTCCCTCATGCTTCACACATCGTCGCCAGCAAGCCCCCCACCATCTCCTCTGCCAGATCCAGATCACTCCTTCAACTTCTCCACCGAGGACGACTAATAGTGAGGATGACTATGGCAATGATGAGGATGGCTGCAGTGGTGACAAGGAGGGCGACAACGGCTGCGAACTCTGAATCTTCTTTGGCGACATGATCTACTTCTTCTCCGACGACATATCCGACGACGCTCCAATTTGCAAGGGCGCTCTGAAATCCAGCCTCCCACCCTCATTTTCACCTTTGCTAGATCCATTTCTGATTTTGTTCACTGGTGTCTGGGTTTTTGTCAAATCGGCAGTGGTTTAGGAGACGGTTTTAGCTCTATGATGATTTTTTCTCTGACAACAGTGGTTTGCTAGATCTGAAATTTTGCTGACAAAATAGAATGGTGCAAGTTTTTGGGGATTAGACGATTCTGGCTTTGGGATGATTTTTTTAAAAAACAAAAATTTGAAGGACATTTTGATCTTTTCACCTAAAACTCATGTCTCATTTTCATGACACACCAAACATATTTTTAAACCTCATTTCCATTTACATATATATCCATATCTATTTCTATATCTATATCCATTTCTATTTTGATCAAAATCAATTCCAACGTATCAAACAGGCCCTATGTGGAGAAAATAAAAAGAAAAAAAATGACCAAACCTTAGAATCAGTGTCAACATGGAGCACCAAATAAATCATGATAGATTGATGGTGCTCCCTTCTATCCTAAATATATAAGACAGGTCTAACTTTTTTTTTTATTGAGAGATTAAAGAAGCTAAACAAGTTACTTAATTATATCATATTTTGTGTATCATTAGATTATATATCAGTTTATGAACTAGTCAATATAGTTTGGAGAAAAAATGATAAGTATAAATATTTTAAAGTAATTTAATTAGCTATAAAACAGAATTAACTTTTTTGGAGAGATTAAGAAAGCTAAATAAGTTACTTAATCATGTTATATATTATGTATTATTAGATTATATATTAGTTTATATATTAAGCAAAACAGTTTTAAAAAAATGATAAACATGAATATTTTAAAATAGTTTAATTAATTTTTTTAATATCTCTAAAAAAATTAAATTTATCTTATATTTAAAATCAAATGAAATATTTAAGACATAAGACAGTACATGGCTGCATCAGGGGTCGCTTCCATGAGCATCAATAGTCAAAGTGCATTTTTTTTTTTTTTTTGATCGGAAATAGTCAAAGTGCATTAAAAGAAAGGAAAAATAAAACAAAGAGAAGGTACTAAAGCTACGGAGTTCGAGAAGCAACCTAAAGAAAGAGAGAAGACCAAGAACCTTTGGGCCGGTTTGGTATGAGGTATTGAAGGGTTGGTATTGGGCTTGACAGTGGTATGGCTCATTTTACAATGTTTGATAAGAGGGACTGATAATAATTTAAGATTGTGAGTACCGCAAAAATGAGATTATTAGAAAATCATCCACACCCTGACATTGAAAAAACTATCCTAGATTGAAAAATTTAAAGATAAAATTATCCCTATTTATAATAAATTTTGAAAAGAACCATCCCACTAACTCCCTCAAATATTCATCACTGCATCTCCACCATCGCTACTTAACTAACGTGGAGGCTCTCTCCAGTATGTTCATTAATTACATATATCGATCTATTGAACATTCAACCTCCAATGTTATTATTATCTACATCAAAATTCAATACTCATCTCATCCCCTCCACACATTTTTCCCTTCATCAAAATTTAATCTTTTTATTTTCATTTTCTTGCCAACACACGTTTTCTCTCCCTCCCAATTCCAACCGCCATATCCATTGATCTCCACCTCCTCCATGATCCCCCCAGACGTCGACTCTCCTCCACCGCTTCCACCGTTAAAATTGTGCTTCCCGATCTCCACCCCTCCAATCGCGTTGACACACCACGGAGGTTGCAGCGGACTTGCCAAACTTCGACGTCCAAGGAGAAAAGAATTCCTGACGCGGTGCTTTCTGCAAGAGGAAGCTTCTGGAGGAGTTTCAGTTGCCTGAGAAGGTGAATGAGAATGATGAAGAAGCAGATATGCAGGGGGAGTTTGGAAAGAGAGAGAGAGTTCATGGAGAAGGGCCAAAAGTTGTGTTATAATATTTTAATTATAAGGGATGTTATAGTCTTTTTATAATTTATAATTAATTATGAAATAAAATTAATTTAAGCAGTCCCTCAAAAGATTACTTTATATCAAATAAAATTTTAAAATCTCAATCCCAATATTACTCTCAATCCTAATCCCAATCCATCAAAATTCAACGCGTTGTACCAACAAGGCCTTTGGTCTTTCGCTATACCCTCCACACATTTCTCACTATCATGCTGCGTTAATCATTAATTAGGAGTAGGTCAGTAATACCGACTGGACCCGTGGACTCAACCAGTAGTCCATGGGTTATGATAGGATTAGAGTTGAAGATTTCTCAACCTACAAAAATGCGGGCCACATAGGTTAGATACGTGTGGCAAGTGGGTTAATGTGGACCAACCTATGGGTTGGCTGACACATTTTTTGTTTTTTAAAAAATATAACAATTTTATAAAAAGCCATAAGTTCTATACTCCTATTTGGTACTTTCCAATTCCAAAAAGAAAAAAAATATAATTCTTTTTTTTATTTTTTTAAACTAAATTATTATATTTTGATTTTTTTGAGGATGATTTAATGTTTTTTATAGATAAACTTAAACAAATTTGATAACTTTATCTCTTAAATTATGTATTATATTTTTATAGGTGAAATGATTCATGTTAAAAAGTTAAATTTAATAATTCATATAAATATATATATATATATATTTCAGACCTTCGGCCGTCTTAAGAAAACATGAAAAAAACAGTTTTTTTAAAAATATAGGTCAGTGGGCTGACAGATTAGGATTGACATTTTGTCAGTCTGTCAATAGCATAGGCCCATACCATATGACTTGTAGGTCAGTGCGGCCCACAGCCCGCCTTTCCAGCCCTAAGACCCTCTGTCTAACAACAAAAATCAAGAAAAGGTCTCGTCGATGTACAAGGCTCTTTCCTCATCCTTGTGCGTCATTACGCATGAAGGCTCGTGCCCTCTAATCATCTCTATAAAATACCTTCCTACCAACCTAGCTCTAAATTCCTGAATACCCACACTCTGAACGGAGAAAAAAGTGAGAATAAAATAGGGAAAGAGATACTAAAAAAGAAAACTTTTATAGATAGTAAAACTATTTACTATTTTTGAGAGCACTAGTGTATTTTTTCTCAATCACAACTACTTCCCGTGTTCCATCACTTGTTTTTTTCTTCATTATGAGCATTGAATCCTTTATTGTTCCGTTTAGAAATTGAAGGGAGAAGGGAATTGGTTTCCTGCTAAATAAATTTGCTTTCTTAATAGAGAGAGCTTGATAGATCTGGACCGTCAAATCTAATGTGGGTAGTTTAGATATGATTTTTTTTAAAATCTATATATTTTTTAAAAAAATATCTTAATGGACGTAGAATAAAAAATGAAGATAATCTCTTAATTATTATATATTCAAAAAAATAAATTTTTTATTTAAGAAATCATTATTTCCAAAAAAACTTAAATCTGGACTGTCGAAATCTACTTATCTCTCTGCTAAACACTTTGCTTCCAATAAGTCATTAAACATTCCAATAAGCCATCGGCATCACGCCTCGTTGAGTAAATAGCTGCATCCGGGATCAGCCAAGATCATATATAACTCTCTAAAAATCCAAACAAAACAAAAAAAAAAATTAAAGGCGAGAACGTACACTGAAGGTCTGAAGCTGGACCAATAGAAAGAGAGAAGACCAAGACCCTTTGCGTCAATGATTTGGACGCGCTATTAAGATGAGGTCGTCCATCTACAAGGCTCGTTAATTCCTTCATCCTTGCGCGTCATTACACATGAAATTTCCTGTACTCGAATCATCAGGATTTGAAGTCTTAATTATATAATACCCAGCTACCTAGCTCTTAACTCCCTGAATACCCACACTATAATCCTGGATATATCGATGAGACGGATGGGCTTGATGAATGCACTTCATTTGAAACTGGCGTTGCTGCTGGTCTGCACGGTGGCTGCCCAAACGAAACCGGGCTGCAACAACACTTGTGGGAACTTGAGCCTCCCCTATCCCTTTGGCACTAGCGATAAGTGCTACCTCCATAGAAGGTTCTTCATCAACTGCTCGACAGGTCCGATTTACGGCAGAAATATAAAAGTTCTCAAAATCTCCCTGGATCCTCCTGAAATGACCATCTGGGAACACGTCTCCAACCATTGCTATGATTCAAACCGTGCGTTTAGATGGCACACAAAGCAGTTCAGTAAGTTTCCTATATCAAACACGAAGAAGAGATTCACTGTGGTGGGCTATGACACGTACGCTTAAATCAGTGACCTGAACAGCACATTCACAACTGGCTGCGTGTTGACTTGCAGTGATGAGACGAGTTTTGAGGAAGGGGCATGCTCTGGTGTGGGATGTTGACAGACCAGTTTCCCAAACCCATAAGGAACTATAACATCAGATACAAGTTTTAGACAAGGTTCATAAAAACGGATCGGTTACTGAATCGGTCAGAATACCGGGTTAATGGTCAGTAAGTCAGATCAAAGGCCAAACCAATAAAAAGTTAAAAATTTTAGGTTTATTAATGTAAAATTCTAAAAAAAATAAAAAAAAGTTTTAAAAATAGGAACCAAGATTGATTCGGTCCGGATTCATTAACCCTGATTTTAGAAACTACACGCAGCGTGACTTCAACCCGTGTGGCTACGCGTTTGTTGCCCAGAACGGATCCTTCAACTTCTCATCTCGACAAGACCGCCGTGATCTCAGGAACACGACACAATTTCCCATTGTTGTGGATTGGGCTGTTCCCGATCAGACATGCTCTCAAGCAGAGAAAGATCCAAGCAGCTATGCCTGCAAGGACAACAGTAGATGCCAATACTCAAGTAGTGGTATTGGGTACTATTGCAAATGTAAAGAAGGGTGCAGAGGCAACCCCTATCTCTCTGACCCCCCCCCCCCCCAAATACAGGCTGCAAAGGTAAGCCTCAATCACCTTTTGAGATTTTCCAAACAGATCTACTCTGTTTTCAACTTACTACCATTTGAGATATGAGCTGTGGTACAAGATTCTTCTTTCTTTCTTTTTCTACTCCGTCCAAAACTAGGTTGTCTTGGTAGTAAGCAAAGAAAGAGGATAACTTTTTTTCAAAAAAAATAATAATAAACATTACTCTAAAATATTTTTCAATTGATACTAAATTAATTTTTAATATATTCAGCACCTTAAAATGATTTTTTTAGTGGCTCCTAGTATCTAACACCCAACACTCCCAATGTACTTTCCAACAAATATTGGGTGTCAGTAAAAAAAATATTGTGGATACTAAAAACTAACTTAAAATGCTGAATGTTACTGAAAAAAATAGTTTAGAGTACTATAAGCTCTTTTTTTTTTTTTTTTTTAAAAAAATTTCTCTCCTTACTTTGTTTACCCTAACACTACCTAGTCTTTGGGTAAATTATGGGAACGGATGGGAAAAGGAAACGAGAGAAGCTAAATCCACTTGGCCCTAGAGATATGTATAATCAGTATAAACATTAACTTTAATTTTGTAGATATTAATGAGTGCGACGGGGAGAAATGCTGCTGTCGGAGATGCCACAATATCCGGGGAAATTATACATGTTCATGTGCTTGGGGTTATAGTGGCGACCGCTATAAAGACCGATCTGGCTGCAAATTCCCTCTAATGGAAATTTCATTGGGTAAGAATAGTAATTAACCCTTATAAGGTTGGACTCATCTTAGTTTATTATCTCATTCCTTAAATAAAAATTAAAAGGCCGAAACTCCAATCTTTTTTATAAAAACCTGAAATTTGAATTGACTTGATCATTTTTATAAAAATATGATAAAAATTGTCTCAACATTTAATGACTTTTCTTCATATTTGCCTCTCATAAATCATTTATATGGCATTAATTAAAATGTGGACTTTTTTTATTCTCTCTCCTAACTTTCTTTTATACTCTTACTATTCTACATTCTCTTTCTTACTTTCCCTCATTTATTACCCATTTTTTCTTTTTTGCTCTCTCCTCATAAATAAGGGCATATTTGAAAAAACAACGTTTACTTCAAACATATTTATTGATTTTAATTGATTTTAATCACTTTTTTAAATCACGTAATGCGATTATTAAACTTTTATAAAAAGGAACAAAGGGACCAACTAATAGGCCTGCTAGTATGAACAATTTTGGCATTATATATATTTTAAAAATATACATGTAGCTACATGCAGGATGCAAAAGTCAGTTAATATATCAGCATATATTTAAATTGTGTCAATCTACAAACAAACAATTTATTTCAGTTGTGTCACATTGGTTAATTAAGTTGCATGCCTTTTTTCCATATTTAAAAAAAGTTTATTTTTATTGAAAGCATTACCAATTTGAGTTTAAAACCACACACAGCTTCTTTATCTCTCTCTACCCACAATACCCACCTGCAAGAAGAGATACCCTATACCAATGTTTATTCCCATTTAGTGTTCATAACCATGGTTAATTCACAAACAGCAACGTTTACCTGCTACTGTAGATGATATTTTAATTAAACATTGTTTGTAGGCATTTCCATAGCCTTGCTTGGCCTGGTCTCTTCACATTGGTCTCCACATTATGCAAGGGAAACAAGCAAAGAGAACTAAAACGACTTAGAAGAATGTATTTTGAGCAAAATGGAGGAAATTATATGTTGCAACAACTTTATCAATAATAATACACTGACAAAACCAATAATTTTATTGAAGACGAGCTCGAAGTTGCCACAAACAACTTTGACAAAAGCAAAATTCTTGGTCATGGAGGACAAGGCACACTTTACAATGGGATATTACAAGATAACACACATGTTGCCATTAAAAAGTCCAAAGTAGGAGGTGACATGGATAAATTAAGGATTTTATCAATAAAGTGGTTGTACTTTCCAAATCAACCATAAGAATGTGGTTAAACATTTTGGGTGTTGTCTTAAAACTGAAGTTCTCTTATTAGTTTATGAATTATGAGTTTGTGAACAATGACACCCTTTTTGACCATATAGACCCATTAAAGAATGAGCACTTTCTTTCATGAGAGACCCGATTGAAGATAGCTGCAGAAATAGCCGAGGCCATTTCTTATTTACACTCTGCTGCTTCTAGTCCAATTATTCATCGTGATATTTGTAGCATCTTGATTTTTATTTGTAGCATATAATTTATAATTAGGAAATAATTATTTTAATATATATATATATATATATATATATATTAAATATTAAAATAATAATAGTAAAATATTTTATATATATAGAGAGAGAGATTTAAAAAATTAATTAAAAAGTAGTAATAATAATAATAATTAAAAAAATATCATTTTATTAAAAAATAAAAAAATTGGTAGGTGGGGCTTGAAAAAAAAATATTACAGCCACCTACCACTAGAAATGAGGAGAGGGTATTATATAAATACCCCTTCCCCATACAGACTTCAAGCATCAGATTGTGTGGAGGGCGGTGTTGTACGGTGACGCTCTGATAAGAGTATTTTCATATTTTTAAGAATTAATAAAGTATACAAAATCACTTTTATTTATAAAAATTTCTTCATGAAAATGTTTTAAATAATTTTATCTTTCTTATGATAGTAATTGTTTACTAATTAGAGAATATTTTAGGATTAGAGTTTTTGGCAAGCTTAAGTTTTATCAGTATATAACTATAGGAATGTAGATGATAATTAATAGTGAATTTTAATTAATTTATTTTTGTTATTCAATTGGTAAAAGATTTTATAATGAGTTTTCTATATAACCAATTTATAAATAATTCTATATTAGACTTTCTAACCTATTAAATTTAGATTAAATAATTTATTTGGGTTATTGGAGGTATTATTGAAATTATAATCGACTTAGTTTTTGTAGATTTTGTAACCCCCTACCATAATAGCCGAAATTATAGTTCGAAAAACATCATTATGTTGAATTAGAGACCAACGGATAATTTAAAACCAAAATTAAAAGTCCCATCTTCAAGACATGGTTTTCAAAAACTCTTCCAAAACCTGTTGGATGCGGTCTCACATTCCCATTTCGAATATATTTGGTCTGTACAGTTCGGTTTCATTTATACATATCAGAGTGTAACAAAAACTTCCGACAACACTCGGAGCTCTAACTGCCCTTCGTCACTCAAAGTGAAACTATCCATAATTACAACATATCCAAAATATATAATAATCCAAAAAGATGATAACCAACTACTAAAACTAAAACACCCAACTAGGAGTTCTAACTGCCCTTCGTCACTTACTTTTCCTTCTAATCGCTTGCCCTGACTGTAAGTTAGTCAATGGAAAGAATGAGATTCAAAAGAATCTCAATCACTACTGGAAAAATCACTTTTAAGATCGGTTAAAAAAGACTTTTTAGACCGGTTCTGGATCCGATCTTGATACAGCCGGTCTAAAAGTCTGTTACTTTTTAGACCGGTTATGAAACGGGTCTTAAAAAACTTTTTAAGACCGATTATTATAAAACCGGTCTAAAAATAAATATTTTTAGACTTGTTATCAGAGGAACCGGTTTAAAAGGTTAAAATTTTAGACCGGTTTTATGAAAAATCGGTCTAAAAATTCAACCTTTTAGACTAGTTTTCTCTATAACCGGTCTTAAATGTACTTTTCAAACCGGTTTTGGAGAGAACCGGTCTTAAAAGTGTTTTTTAAAAAAAAAATCGTTTAAAAGATATACCCAGCAAGCCATTTCCCCTGTTAAAACATTTCACTCAGTAAGCAGCAGCCAGTTCAATGACATTCAAATAAATCTTCTCTTACAGATTATATAACTAACATCTTAATGACATGTGAGAGACTCAAAATTCATTAGAACATATTAAAACTCAACTCCCTTGTGCTTAAACAGTGCTGGATGAAGAAGCAAGGAAAACAACTATGAATAATAAACTCACAATCATAGACAGAATCATAATGCAAGGAAATCATATAACCATGACAATGCTGTTTTGACCAAGTTCCTTATTTTTTCACTTACATACATACATCAAAGATTAAATTACATTAATGACAATTCTGTTATTCATTAGGGCCAAAATACTTTATACACACTCTTCTCAAGCTGATGCTCACTAGCTGGCCTGGCTTCGAAGAATCTACACTAAGACGTACACCTCATATCCTTCATTTTTCTGTGACGACAACAAAAAAGTAGTTATATATATACACTAATAACAATATACATAATTCAAATATAGTTCATGATAATTATTTTAGCTAACTAACCTTCAATGTAGTTTTATAAAGGGATATCCTCCCATATCCCTTCATGATGATTGTTTCTTGTGCAGTGTTCATTGTCTGTTTTATCTTCTTAGTTCAATTCTGGTAAACCCCTAGAAAAAGAAGGATTCTCAAGTATATCATTCATTGAATGACTTTTCTGATTAATATCAACTACCCTTTTTCCTTGGAGAGTTACAGACCACATTTTATTTGTCTGATCAGTAACATAGAACATTTGTTTCGCTTGATATGCCATAATAAAAGGTTCATCTCTAAAACTTCTACTATTCAAATCAACCAATGTAAATCCCAACTGATCAATCATCACACTATTGTTGACATCAACCCACTTGTATTTGAAAATGGGAAGTTTAACTTTAACATAATCAACCACCCAAATCTCTTCAATCACCCCATAATAAGGTATTGCTGCCAATCTAGGATTCTTATCTTTTGAACTAGAGAAGTGCATAGATTCAGCCACTAACATAACCCCACTATTCTGGACGATGCTCCTATCATCAAGGGACTTCGTGTAAAACGTATAACCATTTATCACAAATGAAGTCCAACTTATGACATCAGCCTCAGGACCATGTGTTAACCATTTAATTGTATCAGAAACACATTCTTCACCGTCAACCTTTTGTTTGAACCAATGTGCAAAACTTTTGTTATACTCCCTAATTAACCTTTGTTCAGTCATGCGACTATTTCCTTTCCGTACAATTTCTTTATGAGCATTAATATAATATTGAACTTTATCAACATTATTTAAGAATGTACAAGTGGACTTATTACAATTCATCAGGATCCATACTCTTTACTGAAGCCCCGCGTCTACCGCCTTTTTCGTCATGACATTCAGGAAGTTCAATGTGTCCTACATTTGACAAGTAATCTTGACAAAACTCCATGGCTTCTTCAGAAACATATTTCTGAACAATAGATGCTTCAGGCTAATTAGGGTTCTTCACATACCCTTTTAGGATTTTCATAGTTCTTTCAATTGGGTACATCCATCATAAATAGATAGGGCCACACAACTTAATCTCCCTGACTAGATGAACAATTAGATGTACCATGATGTCAAAAAAATAAGGAAGAAAAAGCTTCTCAAGCTGGCATAAGATCAGATATCCTTTATTTTCCAGTTCATCCAATTTTTCTGTCTCAATGACTTTACTACAAATAGTATTAAAGAAGAAACAAAGTCTAGTCAAATATGTTGAAGATCATATTCGGCAATGCCTCGAATAGCTACTGGGAGCATGACAATCATGAGACTTTAGCCCCACTAACTTCAAGTCTTTCATCGACACAAGCTTCCTAACATTTGAAGAATAGCTTGAAGGAACTTTGATGCCATGTAAACACTGACAAAAGCTTCTTTTGTCATCCTTAGACAAAGTATGAGCAGCTGGAGGATAAAAAGTTCTCTTACCATATGGCTTTGGATGCAAATCTTCTCGTATCCCCATTTCTTGCAAATCTAATCTTGCCTTCACGTCATCGTTAGAACTACCTTATATGTTAAGAAGTGTCCCAACAATACTATCACAAACATTTTTCTCCACATGCATGAAATTAATACAGTGTCTTACATCAAGCTTTGGCCAATATGGAAGATTGAAAAAGACAAATCACTTTTTCCATTTACTTTTCTCATTACTATTCTTTATAGTTTTACCAAAGATAACATTCATATTTTTCACCTTTTCATAAACTTTCTCCCCAGTCAATGCCTTTAGAGCATCTTCAAACTCTTGTCCACCAAAAAAAGCTTTCTTTAATCTGCGATACGTGTGGCCTGATCTAAGAAATCTCCTATGACCAAGATAAACTGTCTTTCTTCCATGTTGAAGTTGATGGTAGCATGTTCCTTCTTTACAAATCGGACATGCTTTATGACCTTTAACACTATAGCCTGACAAGTCATTTATAGTACATAAGATCATGGCTCACATTTTAAAAACCTCCTTCTTGTTCGAGTCAAAAACATCAACACCTTCATTCCACAACTCTTTCAAGTCTTCGATCAAGGGCTCCAGGTAAACATCTATATCATTTCCGGTTTGTTTTGTTCCTTAAATCAACATAGATAACATGATGTACTTTCATTTCATGCATAACAGGGGAGATAAGTTGTAAATTACCAACAGAACAGGCCATGAACTATGTATACTACTCAGATTACCAAAATGATTCATGTCATCCGTGCTAAGCCCAAGCCTAAGGTTCCTAAGCTCTTCACCGAAGGCAGGAAATAATTGATCAATTTTTTTTCATTGAGAAGAACTAGCCAGATGTCAAAGCTTTCCATCGGATATCCTCTCATCCACATGCCATTTCAAATTTCTTGCATCGTTTTCATTAGCAAACAAGCACTTGAACCTTGGTATGATTGGAAGGTACCACAATACTTTTGTAGGAGCGTTATTTGATTTGTATCTTGGGGTTTTACATATTGGACATTGTTGTTCCTCTTCATGCTCTTTTCTATACAATATACAATCATTAGGGCATGTATGGATCTTTTTATACTTCATCCCTAGTTGACACAATATTTTCTTAGCATCATAGTATTGAGAAGGCAACACATTATCATCTGAAAACATGTCCTTAAAAGCCTCAAGCGTTTCTGAAAAACTCTTGTCGTTCCATC
The DNA here is from genome assembly GCA_963855925.1 of Inga laurina. Lineage (NCBI taxonomy): Eukaryota > Viridiplantae > Streptophyta > Magnoliopsida > Fabales > Fabaceae > Inga > Inga laurina. The sequence goes on along the minus strand of OY979709.1, from coordinate 51,702,201 downwards.
CATGCCGTGCTTTCAAGCTTACTAATTTCAATACTGCTTTCAACAATTGGTACTTTTTACAACCCGGGTACAACGGCGTCTCAACATCACTATACATATTACCATATGCATGCGATTGCTCAAAAGTCTCTTCTCCTACATCACGAATAATATCCTCTATCTGATCATCCGTATCCATGTCATTATCATCAAAGTTTACTCCCCCCTGTTGAGATGAACTTGACATTTCTAATTCTTCACCATGTCATACCCACACTGTATAACTCTTACAGAATCCTTCACAAATTAAATGTCTATATATATCTGCAGTACTTAATTGCTTCTCATTCAAACATACTACACAAGGGCAATAAAACTTCCTACTACCATCATCGGTATTTCTACTAGTGAAGTCTAAAAAACCCCTCATCCCATTATCATATTCAACACTCGTTCGTTTAGTGTTTATCCAACTATGATCCATATATATCTCAACACTTCTAGCACCCTATATCCAACAATAAAAGGATAGACAAAAAAACAACAACAATAGAGTTTTAGATATTTCAACGAAATTAACAGGCACCATTTAAAACTAGTATTGTTTTAACAAACCAATAACACTGACAATAATCAAACAACCGCACTAAACTAAAACAGAATATAGAGTGGTATTAATCCAAGCCAAATATCACAGGGATATAATTAAAAGTCAAAGCATATATCTAATAAGAATGTGGATTTAATTTCAGATTACGTTTAAGTGCTCAAAGCAACAACAAGAACCATTTTTTCATTGAACATTATTAATTATTGAACAATGTACAATTAAATAACAGATCGAACACTAATCTGATCGAAGACCAAGGAGTGAGCTTCAACCCAAAGTCACGGTGGTATCGACTGAGGTTAAAATGAAGTCCTCAAATTCACAGCACTGACAAAGGGAAGTCAAGTCAGAGGAGAATGGTTATTGCGGAGATTAGAGGTGGCAGCGGAAAAGATGACGATAATCAAAGAACAGCGATGACGAACACAGCAACAACATCGATAATGACGGAGGAGAGTTGAGCAAATGAGGGACGAGACGCCATGGACAAGTTCAGAACAAGCACGGACAAAGCTCATAGAGAAATGAAAAAAAGCGAAGAAAGGGTTCACAGAGCGCGCGATCTAGGCGAGGGAGGAAAAATAAGGGTGAAAAATCTTACCTTTAAGACCGATTATATTAAAAACCGGTCTTAAAAGAGGGAAAGTTTACATTTAAGATTGGTTTGTACAAAAACCGGTCTTAAATATGACACATTTAAGACCAATTTTTACCATAACCGGTCTTAAAACGTTATCGCATTTTGAATTTAAAATGTTTTAACATTTAAGACTGGTTTACATATAAACCGGTCTTAAATGTTTAACATTTAAGACCGGTTTTATATTAAAACCGGTTTAAAATGTTAAAAAATTTTAAATTCATAAAAATTTTAACACTTTAAGACCGGTTTTATTTATAACCGATCTAAATAAATTTTTTAAGACCGGTTTTTTTTAAGAAATGGTCTTAGAAGTTCAATATAATTACAAAACTGCCACCACGCAAATTTTTAAGACCTTATCCGCCAAAACCGATCTAAATGTGGAGGTCTAAAAAGGATTTTTTTCAGTAGTGAGTAGTAACAAATCACTCATGCAATATATAATAACATGGCATGTAAGCAAATCACAATCAACAATAGCAGCAACAATCATAGTGATACGTGACTTTCATCACAATCGACAACTCACCAGGCTGTATCCACATGATACGTGACTTGCGTCACAAACGAAAGCACACACGGCTGTATACATATGATGTATGACTAGCATCACAAATGATGTCACTCACGGCTGTATACACATAGCTTTCACAACAACATACACCCCAGCATTTGCAATCAACACAATTCAATGATAAGACATACATACAATGCATTACACATAGTATAAGAGAAAGAGTCACTACCTTGTTCTTTCCGCTCGTGCTCTAGCACCAGTTTATCACGCGCAGGGCAAATATCAAATCCTATTAATCATAATCAAGGACGACGAGTTATTACTTATTCCAATTCTTTAATAACTCATAATACTTATGTTGGTTATCACTATGGTCATTTAATCAAGTCAACTAAGGAGCTAAAGTAGTCAATTAACCCAAAAGACCAATCTTCTAACATTAGAGTTCATAGTTATTACCATGTGCCATCACCTTTGAATTTTCACACACTTGAACTAAATCTGCCAGAATTTTCTCTAGACTTTGAAAAATCATAACTAATTCTACAAAAATAGAAATGGGGTGATTCCAAAGGTTATGTGACCTTCATTTAGTCTATTTTCAAGGAAAAATATCACCCACAGCCAGTTGGATACACAACATTTCTAGAATTTTCATTTATTGCACATTGTCAGAATTCAACCCAGTTTTCATGACCTAACTTCAAAAATTCATAACTCCCAGTGTACAAATCGAAATGATGCAAATGACCTATCAAATTAAAGCTTGATATGTCTACTATTTAACTAAACTAGAAAGTTTTAAAATTTTTAGATATCATTTGGTTGTCAAAAAATACCACACCAATAGGATACCTCGCTGGAATTCTGTTCAAGCCAAAAATCCAGTTTTGCATTTTGAGATTTAATGACCCAAAATTCACAACCCAGGGCTATTCCTACACCATTTTTTGTGTAGAACATAATAGTAACATCAAAATAAACAAATTCTTACTCATTCCCCATGTCATGTTTTGGGCAGAAATTCATCAAAATTCCAACAATTACCATACTTTCAATTTAAGCCTCTAACTAGTTTCATATGTCCTCTAAGCATCATAAAACACCATGTTCATAATCAAATCACCATGACTCCTCAAAACTCTAGCTTGGACTAAATCAAGGCAGAATTACACATGTCAAAATACTCATTCAACCTACACAACCAATAGCTCAAATTGAAGCCAATACTCACCTCTTGCTTCTCCTTAGCTCATTTTTTTGTTTTTTTAGCTTTTGTTCTTGGATGATAGTTCAAAACACCTCCTCTTGAAATTCTAAAACCATAAAAATGAAGCTATCATCAAGAGGAACAATGTTTATGAAGAGTGTTTGGGCCCTAAATGAGGTTAAGAAGGTGAAACTCAAGAGGAAAGAACTCACCTACACCTTGCTTCTTCTTTTCGTTTTTTGTGCAACACATAAACTGACTTGGAGAATGAGAGAGAGGGTGATTAAATGTTCATTTTTTCTCTTCTCTTAACACATTAATACTTGGCCGAAAAGTTGGCCAAAGGAAATAGATAAAGACCTTATAAAAATATCAGAATCCACCTCCTTCAAATACTATATTTTATTATAAGGCAACAAATGCTATATTCACTTGATATCATCATCTTTTCTCTTTTCATATACTTGGATGAAAATTGCTTCTTGTATTAACTAAAAAGGAGCTCTTAAATTATCATATTTTCCTCCTCCACATATTTTATTTAGAGTTGCAATATTTGACCATGAGACTTTTTTCATCATCTTTTCTCTTCCTTCATCTTAACTTGACTGAAACTATAACTTAAAGAGGCTATAAGAAAGCTTCTTGAATTTCATATATTTCCTCCTTACTTTAGTTGAAGTAATTGACTTTGACTTCACCTTTTCCTTTGCTTCCTCATGTCACGCGATCTTGCCCTCTTAAAAGAGGAAAAATAGCTTCTTACTTTATCATATTTCCACTTCCTCACATATTGCTTTTAGCATGAGAAAATTGACCAAGTTCTCATCTTTTCTTGGTCTTACATATGTTTCTCTTTCCTTTCTCCAACTTGACGAAAAAATGGCTGCCAAAGGAACCAAATAAACTCTCAAATTAGCTTCATTAATGTGTAACGGCCATTATATTATACACTTACCTACTATCTTTGACTTTTCAACCATAATTTGTATGGTTACAATTGCTTCATCTTTTGGCTTATGTATCACCAAGTATCTATTCCCTTCATGCTCCCTTATTTGGACGTCCCAATATCATGAGGAAAAGGGAAAAATATGGGTTTTGGATTTTATTTAGCTAAATGACTATTATGCCCATTAGCTCATGATTCACATTATATTCTCTGAAAGTATTTGTTCAACATTAATTTCATTCACTTTTAGAGTCATTAGCCCTTAATCATATTTTGGGGCATTACAGATTTGATGTTATAAGAAATTATAAATTATAATTTGATATTAGAAATTATAGTTTGAAATGGTTTTAATTATGTGGAGGTTTCAATATTGTTTAGGATGATGATATTAGGTTATGCTCATATAAGTTAAAAAAGTGATTTAATTAATTTAGGATGATGATATTGATAATTTATGACCCTTGAAGTTGAGGTGATTAGAGAATTATTATTGTTAAAGATTTTATTAAGTGAAATAGAGTTAAGAAATTTTAGAAATTATTATTTGAGGAATAGATAAATTGTTGTCATTCTTCTATGAAGATTAAAGTGACCTAATTATGGGGATTATTTTATATTAGTTAGAAAATATTATTAATTTTATTAACATGTAATTATATATTCATTGTAGAGTGAATTTGGCTTGTTGAACTTGAATTCCCAAGTTTAGTTGTCAAGAACTCAAGTTAACCACTTTTCAATGTATCTTGTATGCTTATTGAGGTGATCATAAGTTTATGTTGGTATTTTTAATTTCTATAAATATGTTATAGTATTTTATATATGAAAAATGTACAATGATAGTATGAATTATGTTTTTAGTAAACTTGTTAGTTAAGTGGACTGAAATGGTTTTGAATGATTGATGATGCATAACATTGAATATGGAATATATGATAATAAGTTATTGATGTTTGATGTTGAGATGTTGAATGTGGTGAGTTGTGATTGAGGAAGTTTTGGTTCTTTTATACCGCATGGTATAGTCGCCATTGTGCGCACAATAGATGACTTTGATGTTTTTAAGGCCTTTGGTATCACCCTTTCCTTTGGCTAAGTTAAGGGTCAACTCAAAGAATAGGTGACACCTTTCCATGTTCGACGGAAGTTAACCCATGGTCTGATATGAGTACTATAGCTTTTGGCCAAGCTACACCTTAATAGTGGAGAGCTTGATGCAATCTTATCAAAGAGACTAAACCTATTATATGTTGTAGCTCATGGGTTTTGTCAATGGTTAAGGAGGTTATAAGGATGGTTGATTGAGTTCTATATATAAATGAAAATGTTCTTTTGTATTATTAATGTTTTTGAAAGATTATTTTATATATATATTGCCCGCTTAACTATCTTGTAATCAATCCTTGCATACTTGTTAAAATGGAAGTGATTATTGGGTCTACGTGACTCATCCTATCGATTTATTATTTTTTAGGCGAGAGTTCAGGCGATGATACTGAGGGGGGGCACACGAGGCTTAATTTGATATCAATTTGTATGTCTTGTTTAGTTACATGAGTATAATGTATATTACCAAACTTAAGGGCCTTTTGAGCATTCATTGCAATGTTGAATACTCCGCTACATATTGGGATTTGTACTGTGGACAAAGCCCTTTTGATAAAGTTATCAAATCCTGAAGTTTTACAAGTTCACAATTATTTAAATTCTTCTTTTTTTATAACAGTGGAAAGAAATGATTTAATTCTCTTAATTCCCTGATATGCAATTGGAATGAAAAATTCAAATCAAAGTTAAAATACTAAAAAAGTTATCCGATCTTTAATAATGTAATGCTATGGATTGAAAAATGAAAATAACATTTAGAAGATAAAAAAAATGACTAGTACTTTTCAATTTCTTAGCATAACAAACACTATACCCCAAAAAAACAGAGATAAAAGCGAGCCCTGACAACAATTCTCTGAAGTTCAATTTAAGATTGTTGGAATTGAGACTGTCGATGTCCTGTGGCAAAGACTTGTGGATTTTTTTTTAATGAAAATTGGAATACAATGACCTAAAAGGAGGTTATAAAGGAAACTCATTCCTTAGAGAAAACGCAAACCCAACAATCAACCAAACTTGTGTGGATTTTTGAAATGTTCGAAGTTGTTGAAAATCATAAAACCTTTGGTTATTAATTAAGGATAAAAGTAAAATCAAGTTATCAAATCCTGAAATTTTTTAATCAGTTTATAATGACTGCATTCTCGTTTTAAATAACAGCGGAAGGAGTAATTCTCAAAAAAGTATGATTCAATGATGTCGGACATTGTACAAATGTCTTAACCACGATGAACATAAAATGAACAAATATTTACAAGATTAAAAAAAAGGACTAGTACTTTTATTTAAAAAAATAAAAATTGCTGAATAATTATCATTTTTGGAGCGCACAGAGAGAGAGAGAGAGAGAGAGAGAGAGAGATTTAAAGCGAGACCTGATGACAATTATGTGAAGTTCAGTTAAAGATTCTTGTTCATACGACTGACGATGTCCTCTGCCAGAGATATCTGCGTGTCTACATAGTTACAATATGTAAGCTCCATGCTACAAACTTTTGATGTGTGCACAATGGATGGGAGTAACTAACGCATAGAAGGTCGTTTACAACAAAATAAAAGGAAAAATTACATCTAAGGACACGTACATGACAACAGTTATATTATATTTGGTTGGAAGGAATTATTTTCAAGAAGCAAAATGAAAAAAGCTGGCGTGAAACCCTTTCTTACAGGTCCAAGTTGTTTCATGCGAATAAGAAGGAAAGAGAGATGTGCTGTTTAGTTTGAAGGCATGAAAACCTGGAAAGGAAAAATAATACTACCCCTCTGGTCTATAATATAAGATCTCATTCCTAGTATAATCACAAACTTCATGGCTTCAAGCATAACAAACAGATAAATGAGTTCAGAAACAGGCAAGCAGCATCATCAATTTATGTAGTAGCTTTCGTCTGAACTCGATGAGACTAAAGATGATACTTTCATATTCCTTTTTCTCATTTTCTTCTCAAAATTTCATCTTCACCCTCAGACAAAAAATAAATGGTTCATATTTAATATTTTTTAAAACAATTATTATTGTATTTTGCATTTTAACTTTTAAAAATTTTGTTTGTGTTACAATTATAAATGGTATAAATCAGATTTTAACATTTTAAATTTATTTATTTATATTTATAATAATAGTTTTATAAAATATGAAATCTGAACTATATATATTTTTAATTTGATGGTCGAGATATGATTCTGAGAAAAAAAATAAGAGAAAAGATTTTGAGAGAATCCAAACCCGCCTTGAAACTTGTTCCCTTTTTTTATATCCTTTTCTCTTATTCCTAGTGGTTGCATGTTGATTTGCATTAGCAAAGGATAGTGACTTCCAAAGAGTGGGTCACATTCACTTCCAAACCTTCGTTGCCTGCGATTTTCCCAATCAAGTCTTACTGTCTTACTTTATTGAGGGGGTTTTTTCTTAATGTGATTTCTTTTCTGAGATATGGGAGTAAGGCGGCCAGAGATGCCTCTCCACTACGCATTGTCTCCACTTCGCCTCCACTACAATAAAGTGACGTCGTTTTGTATAAAAAACAAAACCCAAGGCGTGTTACTTGTTTCAGACCCTTGAAATTCATCTTTTGCCTCCAAAACAACGTTATTGGTAGTGCCTGGTTCGTGGAATAAATCGTTGAAGGGTCACTGGTTTTCATCACTTTTATTTGCTAGGCTTCATTGATTTTCTTTTTCATTTGTTTTAGTCACTACAAACACATTCAGAGGCCAAAAGGAAATTTTCCCATACTATATCTGCTTCAGCACGAGAAGGATTGGAGAATAACCCAATTGAAGTATTTTCCCCATATTTTCTTGCCAACCAAACAGATACCCAAAAGAAAATATCTACTTTCCACAAGTTCACGAATCAGGAAAAACATATTTCCCTTCAGACAAACAGGATTGTTGAGCAGTTATTGTGGAAATTAAATCAAAGCTATAGACATTTCATTTCTAGGTTTTTACAATTTTAAACTCATGTTTGTCGTCTTATTTTATTTTGTAATATTTGGACTTTGTATTAATATTTTTATAATAGCATTTTGATCTTTTATAGGGGAAAAAAAACATCAAAACCGCACAACTTTTGTTTTACAAACGTGTGGCCTCCATTATGAATTAATCAAGAATTTTTGTACCGTTCTTTAATATTGCTAAGAAAATTGCATTATCGTACAGTTTATAGTTTATGACACATGTAACTCTTCCTAGTGTTATAGGTATATTTCCTCCTTAACCCAAAATTCAGTCTTGTACGCCTTTGTCCATTAATCCAAGACTCAGATGTGAAAGGCGCGCGCGCGCGCATATATATATATATATATATGGATTACTCTTTTAAAAAGATTATACTTGATTAAAAATATGGGAAAAAGACAGAAAAATATCACTTGAACTTCAAAATCTCAAATTGGTCTTTTGACAAAGATTTGCATTATTAATCTCATTACCATTCTTGTCAATCCCATTACTATTCTTATCAGTGGGATTTTGAAATTCAAATAATATTTTTCTGTCTTTTTTCCCAAAAATATTTGCAAACGAGTTGAATATATATAAACTATGAGCAATAAAACTACACGCTCAATATAATACGTGCTTGCAGAACGTAAACTTAGATGATTTGGACGCGCGTGGAAAACAGAAACTAAGATGAGGTTATGTTTGAACAGAAAGAAAAGTGAAAAAAAATAAGGAGAGAGGATACTAAGAAAAAAAAAGCTTTCATTAGTGATAAAAATATTTATTATTTTTAGGAGTTTTCCCTCATAAATCCCCCTCTGTATTTTCCCCCCATCTAGGATAAGTTGGTTCCCTCAAGGTTGGCCATCCCAGGAAGAGGTTAAGTTGGGGACAAATATAACCTCATCAAATTTACAATATTCCTCGTTCACAGTGGGGTTGACACGTCTACCCTTTGCTCAGGTTCAATGCTCATTGCAATGGTTCCACTGTAATGAGATATAATATTATTCAAATACAGAGATTTAAAATTTTTGATTAATAATTTTTAGAAAAAAAAACTGACAATTTAGATATTATCTGTATTTTATATGCATTAAAATATTTTTTTAAAAAAATAAAGTAAAAGTAAAAAAATATGTAATCTAAACTACATCCAAATAATTAGATCTGTAATTCTATATGGTGCCCAAGGGTGATGAGCTCTTGTACTAATTAGTTTGTTGCATCAAAGTCAAAACTCAGCCATGAGATACACAAACACAGAGACAGAGTCAATGTCCCTTTTTTGTAAAAAAATAGAAAATGAAAAATAAAACAAAGAAAACGTTAGTTTTGGCTAGGTCCTCCATATCTCACTATCGTGCTGCTTTAATGATTTGGATGGACGGTGAAAAAACAAAAATTAAGATCAGGTCGTCGAACTTCAAGCTCGTTCCTTCATCATTGTGGTCTAATGATCAGGTGTAATTAATTAAATTTAAATTGCTAAATTTTGATATGAATGGATAAATACAGCGTTATAATGAAGTTAATAAAATACTTTTTATAAAATCAAATATACACTATTCAAATGTTAACATAGAAAAAAAGGGAAGAGTTTGTGAAGAGAAAAGGAGATAATTAATATAAGGGGTTAAAGTGCAGATTTAACAATAATGTTTTACTAAAGGTGCATCTAACATAATTGAATTTTGTTGGGGGCAAAAATATACACAAAACATTTTGAAACTCTTCCTCTTCACCGTCTTCATCGTCTGTTTAGCTCCCATTGTTGGCCTCCCCTCACTATTAGCCTCTTGTCATGCTAATTGGCGACGTGGAATAAGTTCTTCAGAATTCTCTGCTCATAAATAATGAAATCCCTTGCTTTTATTTAATTTCCACAATAACTGCTCAACAATGCTGTATGTCTGAAGGGAAATACGTTTTTCCTGATTCGTGAACTTGTGGAAAGTAGAAATTTTCTTTTGGGTGTCTGTTTGGTTGGCAAGAAAATATGGGGAAAATACTTCAATTGGGTTATTCTGCAATCCTACTCTGGGCGTGTTCATCATTAACACCATTGGTGCCCATGTTAAGTGCGTCCGTCGAGTCCATCTCAATCATAGTTTTCTAAACGCTCTTTTAAGTCAGGTATACTCTGGTGAGTTCCCGGAATCTAACTTATTTAAGCTTTTTTGTTATTAAAAAAATAAAATAAGCTAGTATATGTTTAGTCTTTTGTGTTTGCATTAAGTTTTTGTTCACTCCTAAAAGTTCATATAGTTCATTTTTAGTTTCTTAGTGTATGTTTGGAAAACAACAAAACTATCCTTTCAAAAGTTCTTTCCCACAAGCTGAGATAAAACTCCTCTTATATATTTACCTCACAAATCGCAAAATCACTTATAAAAAATTAAAACAAACAGGCATTATTTAATCTTAATATCAATTAAATGAGATTGGCTATATTAACATTAAGAAACTAAAAATGCGCTTTATAAACTCACAAAACTTAAACTGAAACATGATGCAAATTTAGAGCATCAAACATATATTTCCCTATTCCCTCCGGTCCTAAATATAAGATAGGGTTGATTTTTTTTAGAGATTAAGGAAGCTAAACAAGTTACTTAATCATATCATATGTTGTGTATCATTGAATTATATATTAATTTATAAGTTAGGCAAAATAGTTTGGATAAAAAATTATAAATATAAATATTTTAAAGTTATTTAATTAGCTTTCTTAATATATTAAAAAAAGTTAACTCTATCTTATATTTAAAACCGGAGAGAGCATTTTAAATTTAAACACTACCCACTTAATATTTTAAAAAAATAATTTTCTCATTAGTATTTTGACTTTTACAAAAGTTAACGGAGTCGTGAATATGTCTTCTACATTTACTGTCTATCTTTCACAAGTCCATTTTGCATAAAAAATGAGGTATTTCATGGCAGCGGACGAAAGTGGCAAAAGAGAGTAAGCCTGTCCCTGATCCAAGACTCCAAGATGTGAAAGGCCAAGAATACACACACACACGTATGTATGTATGGACAACTCTTTAAATAAGATTATACTTGATTAAAAATATTTGCAAACGAGTTGAATTTATATAAACTAAGAGTAATAAAACTACACGCTCAATATAATACGTGTGTGCAGAACGTAAACTCGGATGATTTGGACGCGCGTGGAAAACAGAAACTAAGATGAGGTCGTCCAATGCCTTATGTTTTGATGAAGACAAAAGTGAGACAAAAATAAGGAGAGGAGATGCTAGGAAAAAAAATCCATAAATAATAAAAATATTTATTATTTTTTATAGTTTTCACTTCTAATTTTCTTTCGCCTCTAATTTTCTCCCAGATAAGCTGGTTCCCTCAAGGTTGGCCTTTACTGGAAGGGTTAAGTTGTCAAATTTACAATATTCCTCGTTAGCCGAGGGGCTTGACACGTGGACCCTTTGCTCAGGTTCAATGCTCATTGAATATTGGTTCCGCTGTGGCGTGATGTATATTATTCAAATATAGTTTTAATGATTCAGATTTAAAATTTTTAATTAAAGATTTTTTTAGAAAAACTGACAGTTTAGATATTATCTGTATTTTATATTTTGTATGCAATAAAATATTTTTTAAAAAAAATAAAGTGAAGGTAAAAAATATTTAATCTAAACCACATCCAAATAATTAGATCTGTCTGGTACCCAAGGGTGATGAGCTCTTGGTACTAATCAGTTTGTTTGCCAACGAAACTTTCCATCTCTGCATCAAAGTCAAAAGTCAGCCATGAGATACAGAGACAGAGTCAATGTCCCTTTTTTGTTTTAAAAAAAAAATAAAAAAACAAAGAAAACGTTAGTTTTGGCTAGGTCCTCCATATCTCATTATCGTGCTGCTTTAATGATTAGGACGGACGGGGGAAAAAAGGAAATTAAGATCAGGTCGTCGATCATCAAGCTCGTTCCTTCATCACTGTGCTTAACTATCAGGTATAATTAATTAAATTTAAATGGTTAAATTTTGATATGATTAGGTAAATACAGCATGATAATGAAGTTAATAAAATACTTTCTATAAATTAAAATCAAATATACATCATTCAAATGTTAATTCAAAAAAAGAGAAAAAGAAAAGGGAAGAGGGTGCAAAAAGAAAAGGAGATAATTAATATACAGGTTAAAGTGTGAATTTAATAATAATATTTTACTAAATATGTGTCTAACACAAATAGATTTTATTAGGAGAAAAATTTCACACAAACATTTTAAAATGGGATAAAAATAACAACACCGTCAACTGTTAACTGGGAGAAAAACGTCTGTTTTGTGGGGTTTATAAAGTCAGAGGAAATGTTCTCTCCCATGTCCATATCATCTCTTTCACTCTCAGCCCACCCTTCCTGTCTCTGTCTCCCGCTCCTTCTTTCCCTCTCACAGACCTAACGGCCGGCCACTCCAATTCGCTGACATATATGCCTCAATGGGCTGCACCTCCTCCAACCTCAATGATCTCCCTGCCGTCGCCCTCTGCCGTCAGTGTTGTGCCTTTCTTCATGAAACCATTCGTCACTCCTATGCTTTCTCTTCTTCTCACCTCTCCTACCTCAATTCCCTCCAATCTATTGCCCTTTCGTTCCAACAGCTCCATTGCCCCCCTCACTCTGATTCTGATCATCACAAGGACGGCGACGGCTTCGGGGACCATCATTTTCATCCTCCCCTTTCACTTATACTGAGCCATCATATCCCCCGAGTCACATTTTTTCCTTTCCAGCTGCTGCATATTTGAAGCATAATGATACCCCTTCCCAGGTGTATGAGCAGGGATCTTGACAACTCTTGTCATGATGGGGAGGGACTTTATTCTCAACACAGAACGAGCCAGGAATTGAAGCAAATAAGAGAGCAGAAGGGAATTCCTGATTTGGAAGTTGATGATGATGAGTATGAAGTGGTCAGACCAGTGCAACGAGATGAAAGCGACGCAGATGATGGAGATGGGAACCATTCAAAGGCGAATAATAGGACTTGAATGATTTTTTGAGGGAATCCATTGGAATTTAATTAGGCAAGGGGAGATATGAATTAAATAAATAAAATAGGATTAAAGTGGGAAGGTTCGTTGTTTTTTTTTTTTTCCGATAGAATTTTGTTTTATTTATAATTCACGTCGTTAAATTTTCTATGTGAATATACATTTTTTCCTTCATTTATTATTGTTTGACTTTGATTTTATGGGATATAATATAAATTAGATTGTACTTAAATTAAAAAGTTATTAAATTTTATCCCCATATAAGACTACCTTAGGAGTACTGTGGATATGGAACACGAAATTTTCCCCTGATGGGGAAAATATCTGTATCAAGGGTCAGTCATAACCATATGCATGATAAAAGTCGTCCCTTGAAAAGGAAAGAAAAATCAAAGAAAGAGAATGCATACTAGGAACGAGCTTTCCTAATCATCTAAAGAACGAGTAAGAGTAAGTAAGCTCGTCACATCTGGGTCGTTCAGATAATATCTGAACGGTTTAGATTTTATTTTTTTATTTTTTATTTCTTTTTAAAAAATTATTTTAATGAGTACAAAATTTAAAATAAAGATAATTTTTTAATCGATATTTTCTCAAAAAAATGATTTTTTATTAAAAAATAATTAGTTTAAAAAAATAAAATCTAAACAGGCAAGATAGGCAGTGGCTGAAGTTCCAGAGGCAACCTATAGAAAGAGAGAAGACCAAGTCGACCCTTTGCGTCAATGATTTGGACGCGCCATTAATAAGATGAGATCCTTACAGATGAACTGAACGATCAGGATTTGAAGTGTTACAATATATAATAGCTTACTACCTAGCTCTTAATCCCTGTATATATATCCCACTCTGTAAATCCTCTATATATCGATAAGAGAGATGGGTTCGTCGAACGCACTGCATTTGAAACTGGCGTTGCTGGTCACCACCACGGCCGCGGCGCTGGCGGCGGCGGAAGCTCAAACGAACCCGGGTTGCAACTATACGTGTGGAAACGTGAGCATCCCATACCCGTTTGGCACCAGCAAGAACTGCTACATCGATGAAAATTTCTTCCTCAACTGCACGACTACCACTTCTTCATCATCATCTGGAGAAGCCACAACACAATTGATTTACGGCGATAATATACCAGTTCTCAACATCTCCCTGGATCCTCCTGAATTCACCGTTTCCGGAGACATCTCCAAGCAATGCTATGATTCAAACGATGATTCAGTTTGGAGTGCAATGTGGTACGTTAACTTTTCTATATCAAACACCAAGAACAGATTCACTGTGGTGGGCTGTGACACCTTCTCTTTCCTCACGGACCTGGACGGCACGTTTACAACTGGCTGCGTGTCGAGTTGCAGTAATGAGACGAGTTTTGAGGAAGGTGCTTGCTCTGGTCTGGGATGCTGTCAGACCAGTTTTCCCCAAGCGATCAGAAACTATAATATCAGCTTATATAGCTTCGACAACTACACGGACGTGCGTGACTTCAACCCTTGCGGCTATGCGTTTATTGCCAAGGAAGGATACTTCAACTTCTCATCTCGAGATCTGCTTGATCTCAGCAACAGAACACAAGTTCCCGTGGTTGTGGACTGGGCTGTTTCCAATCAGACATGCGTTGAAGCCACGAAAGATGCAAGCACCTATGCCTGCAAGCAAAACAGTAGATGTCAAAACTCAACTGATGGGTACTACTGCGTATGTGAACAAGGGTTTGGAGGCAATCCCTATCTCTCTGACCCCGATACAGGCTGCAAAGGTAAGATTCAATCATCTTTTGCAATTTTCCAAACAGAGCTACTCTGTTTTCAACTTTCAAAACAATCACCATTTCTGTGATCGTCCCAAGAATTTTTAGGATCTTGGGATGTCCTGTTCTTGGGTATTATCTTTTTTTCTTTTTAGAAAAATAAAATTCTTAGTTTTTTAGACACTTTTGTATTGATATTGACATCCCTATTAACTATAAGGGTGTGTTTGGCAAATGCAAAAAAAGTGTTTTTTTCTCAAAACCATGGTTTTGAGAAAAAAGTATAAGAACACTCAATAATTTCAAATAAGCTATTTTGACCCCAAACCATGGTTTGGGCATAAGCTTTTTTTTTTTTTACCTTTCGCACTTTATGGGCCCCACCCTCTCATTCTCATTGGTTCTTTTCCTATATGTGAGTCCCATGTCACACCCTCTCTCATCTTTTTTTTTTTTTTTTTTTTTTTTTTTTTTTTAATTTCAGCTTTTTTTCTGTCTTTTTTTTTTTTAAATTTTAATACTCTCTCTTATCCTTAATATAAGACTTATTTTTCTAATTTAATTATATTAGAAAAATTAGTTAAGTTAATTAACATTACATATAGACAAATTTATTTCATTTTTAGTATTAATTATGAAATTTAATGTTAAATAATGGATTAAGATACATCATTTTTAATGCAGTTAGGGGTTTTAATTGTTCACTTTTTAATTTTTCATTGTTATTTTTTCATTTTCTAAAATTTAATGAAGAATGAAGAATGATACAGTAGGTTTGGCAAAAGATAACCCATGTTGTGAAAGGAGATGAAAATTAATATAGTGTACGCCTTCAATATGTACGTTTGATCTAATTTTGTAATTTACTACATAATTTACTAATGTTATAATTTTATAATTTTTGCATCTATTTTTTTATATTACATATTTGACAAATGTTATAATTTAAAAATTTTTGGACAAATTTATTTCATTTATTGTAATTATTATGCAATTTAATGTCAAATAATACTTAAAATATAATCTTATCCTTTATATGTAATTATCATAAAAGTTAATGTCCTTTTTTGTCATTTGACCATGAAAAAAGCTATTCTGATAAAATCATCCAAACACTCTCATTTTATCAAAATCACTTTTTCCCATAATCTATTTTCCTATAATCTATTCTCCAAAAGCTATTCTCTCCATAATCTATTCTCCAAAAGCTAATAAGAACACTCCCTAAGTATAAGTGTGAGTGCGGGCGCACTTAGGGCCTGTTTGGTTCGCCATTGTTGTTAGAAAATATTTTACCACTTAAACCTATTTTCATCTATGTAGATTAAAACAGATTCCCACCAATAATCTAAGAAAAATCTTATTAAAGCATCGATTTCTCATTTCTGCTCCCAGTTAATCAAATCGACTGTGAAGGTGGAGGAATGGAGAGTGGAAGGTGGTCATGCGGGACCAAAACAAGAAAATTTACTACAATCTAAATTGCACCCAAAATATTTTGTTGTCTACTAATCAAGGTATTAAAAATTGGACCCGTGAGTGAACCGGATGAGGTAGTGGTTTAAGGGTCAGTGGGTTAGATCGGAGTCAGACCAGTGATAATTAAAATATTATAATTTACTTAAAATAGATAAAAATATTCAAATTTCAAATATAAAAACATTTAAATAAAACTTATATCTAAAAGTATTCCGCTGGCAAAAAAATTATTTGAAAGTATTTCATTATATAACAAAACTAATACACATAGGGCCTGTTTGGTACGATTGAATTAATTTTGATGGAAATGGAAATGGATATGGATATGGAAATGAGAATTCAAAGTATGTTTGGTATGTTAAGGAAATGAGATATGATTTTTAAGTGAAAAGACCAAAATACCCCCTTTTTTTTTTACCAAAAACAATCTTTCCACCGATCAGCAAATTTTCAACCTCCATTGTCCAAAATTTCCAGCAAGATTCACAGAAATTCAACTTAAAAATCAATGAATAACAACCCCTATCGGCTCATCAAATTCGACTTCAAATCAGTGGCCCTCCTTCTTCAGTTTTGGGTCTCGACATCTGCAACATGGAGATCGTGGGTTGCTTGGGTCGATGAAGAAACCGACGAGATATGTAGGTGCCGGAGAAGCTCAATGAAGAAGGCGACGAGATGTACTTTGGACGCTGGGTAGTCTAGGTCGCGCATCGTTGAAGATTTCAACAGGTCGTCGCCGCCGTCAAGCTGTCGACGAAGCTCGATGAACAAGGCATCCAGATTGTAGCTTGCAGTTGATGGAGCTCGTCATCGCTGGTTCATAGAGGTCGCCGCTACCGGTTGACGAAGCTCGTTGTTGCCGGTTGATGGAGCTCGTTGTCAGGCGGTGGTGATGCGATGAACGGATGAAGGTGAGGGAAATAGAAAAATTGGAAAGGGGCAAAATTGATTTTTTGGATATAGAATTACAAATCTTCACAATTGGTATGGATATCATTTTCAACTGTTTTTATTGAATTGGATTCCACATGAAAGCCAATTCTATGTGCTTGGATTTATACCAAACAGGCTTATAGCATGGAATTTCATTTCAATTCCATTTCCATCATGCTAATTCAAGCGTACCAAACGGGCCCATATATATTATATATTATAATAATCAATAAACAAATTGCAATATTATATTGTGCTTTCTCCAAGGCATCACATGATCTGCTGCTCGCACCTTCCATCACGTCACGTCATAGGGAAGAGTGACCTTCTTCTTCCTTCTTATCATTTGAATTTGAGCAATAGTCTTTCCGATCACATCTCTCGTGGCTCCTTCTTCTGTGCTCTGCAATTTTTGTTCTAAAAGGTTTCTTGCCTCCACTTTGTTGCCATGATTTCACAGGATTTCATGTAAGTATTTTATAATATATCATTATCTATTATTTCCTTGCTCTTCCTCTCCTTTCTTCTTCTTCTTTCCGTAGCGTAGTAATTTTCAGGCAAATATAGAAGTTACCTAGGCAACTATGAGAGAAAGAGAAGAGGTGAGGGCGTGAGGCGGCTGAGTCTAGCTTCTTTTTGAATTATCCAAAAAAAAAAAGCAGCGTCATTTCATTCGCTAGAGTTAAAAAAATTTAACTTGGCCGACTCACACAACTCGGCGAGTCAGCCGAGTAAGTACTGGGTCAATCCGGGTTAGAATAGTAGCGGTTAACTAGTTGAACCGGACCTGATAGGTGGCCGCTTCGTCAGGTTCCGGTTTGAACTGGCCGATCTGGTCCAGGTTAATGAACCATGCTACTAACTACTGTTGTTTAATTTTTAGGGTCAATGTACTTTTTAATTCTTTAAGTTTTGCTCCTATTTTGGTTTTTAGTCTCTCTAATTTTAAACTATGGTTTTGGTCTCTTACAAGATAAAGTGGTTTAAGTTTTTATTAAATTATAATGACTAACATTTTATGTTAAGTGCAATTTTAACAACCAATGTTTTTTTTTTGGTACAATTAGGTTTTAAAAGGTGCAAAAGTAGACAAAATCTTTTTAAAATTTGTGCAATTTTAGCAATTCCATAAAATCAGCCTAAATGTTCATTATAAAGACGAAGAGAGAACAAGTGGATCCCACATAAAAAAAGAAGAAGATACAGACGTTTGAGTTAGTTTAACGAAATTGCTAAAATTATGCTGCTTTTAAAGATTTTGTCTACTTTTGAACTCTTCAAAACTTAATTGCACTAGACACTAATGACGAAAAACTTCATTGTCAAAATTGCAATTAACCCAATATTTTAAACAAAATAAAACTTGAAGAAGCAAATATTATATTAACCCTTAATTTTAATTCTGCTAAATTTGTCTGAGATATGACATCTAGAACAAGATTTTGATATTTATAATAGCTGTGCTTGGAGATTTGTATAACCAGCTGAAAGAGTAATTTTGCAGATATTAATGAGTGTGAAGGAAAAAATCGCTGCAGTTGGAGATGCCGCAATGGCGATGGAAATTATACTTGTTCATGTCCATGGGGTTATAGAGGCGACGGCTATAAAGACGAGTCAGGCTGTAAGTTCCCCATCAAAGAAATTTCACTAGGTAAGAATATCATAGTAATTAAACCTTTATTGTTAGATTCATGACTCATCTTAGCTAACAGTGTTAGATTGACCCGATTTTGATTTGGATTTAAAAATAGTTTTTTCTACCCATTCCTTGAATAATAAATAAAAGGCAATCAACAATTTTGGTATTATATTTTTAAAATAACAAATGTAGCTATATGTTACAAATCAAGACATTTAATACATCAGCGGCTTTATAATGACAAGCCAATATCTTTTTTAAGCCATGTCAATTGCAGAACAATTTATTTCAGTTGTGTCACAATGGTTAATTCGCATGCCTCCTTTCCATGTTTAAGAAACTTTTGTTTTCATTCAAAGCATTACCAATTCGAGTTCACAAACCACACACAAGCTTCTTTATTTCTCTACCCACAAGACTCACTTGCAACAAGAAAAAATCAACACTATTGGACTAGGGGATGATGGGGAATAAACAAAGCATCACTATCATGTAGTGTTCAAAACTATGGTTTATTGACAAACAACACCACTTACTAGCAACTCTGGATAATAGTTTGAACATTGTTTGTAGGCATTTCTATAGGCTTGCTTGTTATATTCACATTGGTCTCTACATTATGCTGGGGAAAGAAGCAAAGAGCACTAAAACAACTTAGAAGACAATATTTTGAGCAAAATGGAGGAAATTATATGCTGCAGCAACTTCATCAACAACAAGGATACGCTGATAGAACCAAAATTTTTACCGAAGATGAGCTCAAAATTGCCACAAACAACTTTGATGAGAGCAGAATTCTCGGTCGTGGAGGACAAGGCACGGTTTACAAGGGCATATTACTAGATAACTCGCTAGTTGCCATTAAAAAGTCCAAAGTAGGAGGTGACTCAAGATAAGTTAAGGATTTTATCAATGAAGTGGCTGTACTTTCCCAAATCAACCATAGGAATGTGGTTAAACTTTTAGGGTGTTGTCTTGAAACCGAAGTTCCCTTGTTGGTTTGTGAGTTTGTGGACAATGGCACCCTTCTTGACCATATAGACCCACTAAAGAATGAGCACTCTCTTTCGTGGGAGACTCGACTAAGGATAGCTGCATAAACAGCCGAGGCCATTTCATATTTACACTCTGCTGCTTCTATTCCAATTATTCATCGCGATATTAAATCTGCCAACATATTATTAGATCATAGTTACCAAGCAAAAGTTTCTGACTTTGGAGCTTCAAAACTTGTTCCACTTGATGAAACTCAAATTTCCACCGTGGTTCAAGGGACACTGGGATATTTGGATCCAGAGTACCTCCTTACAGGCCAGCTTAATGAGAAAAGTGATGTTTATAGCTTTGGAGTTGTACTTATGGAGTTAGTCACTGGGAATAAAGCGGTTGAATTCAATAGGCCAGAACAAAGAAATTTGGCTATGTACTTTGCATCTTCAATGAAAGAAGACAACTTATGGCAGATTATTGACAAGCGAATCTTGGATCAGAAGAATGTAGAACAGTTAAAGGAGGTTGCTTTCTTAGCAAGGAGGTGCATTAGAGTTAATGGAGAGGAAAGGCCAACTATGAAAGAAGTAGCAACAGAATTAGAGGGTCTAATTGCTATGAAAAAGCATCCTTGGGTCAAGGGAGAGGAGATGATGTCTGAAGAATGTGAATTCTTGCTTTGTCATGTAGCTGATGGATATGGGAATGCTAGTGCTAGCACTTCAGCTGCCTATGATAGCATACAGAAACAATTAGCATTTGAGATTGAAGATGGAAGATGATCATTTAATGTTAGTATTGTTGAAGGTTCTTGACAAGCGAGGGTTGAATCAGAAGAATGTAGAGCAGCTAAAGGAGGTTACTTTCTTAGCAAATGTAAATGCTTGCTTAGTCATGTAGCTAATGGATATGGGAATGCTAGCACTTCAGCTGCCTATGATATATAGCATCCAGAAACACTTAGCATTTGAGATTGTAGATGGAAGATGATCATGTTAGTACTTTCTCATGTATTTGAGCCACTCTTTGCAAACGTAATTTTAGCTAATGCCATCTTTAAATATTTGTAAGGATTTTAAAAATGTTCAAAATTATTGAATATCTTAAAAGTCTTTGGTTATGAAGGATACAAGTAAATTGAAGTTATCAAATCCTGAATTCTTACCATCTCATAATAATTTCATTCTCTGTTTTTTTTTTACAACAATTGAAAGAAATGATTTCACTCTCTTAATGCCCTGATAGACGACTGGTATACAAAATTCAAATCAAAGTCCAAATACTCAAAAAGCTATCCGATCTTTAATAATGTAATGCAATAGATTAAAAAAATGACTGATACTTCGAAATTTTTTTAGCATAACATTATACCAGCAAAACAGAGATTAAGAGTGAGCCCTGACAACAATTCTCTGAAGTTCAATTTAAAATTCTTGGACATACGACTGACCATGTTGTCGATCTGTCAGAGAAATCTGCATGTTTGCATAGTCACACCATATAAGGTCCATGCTACAAACTTCTGGTGTGTGTGAAATGTATGCGAGTAACTAAGACATAAAGGGCTAGCTGTTTACAGCAAAACAAAAGGAAAAATTACATCTAATGGACTCATACATGACAAAAGTTATATCAATATCATATTTGGTCGGAAGGAATTATTCTGAAGAAAAAGAAAAGATGAGGCGAAGTAGAAGGCAAAAATATGATTCAAACAAAATCATCGGATGGATCTGGAGGGATAAAAGCATCAAGGCCACAAGCTTCATGGCTTAAAAAGCATAACAGCTACATAAATTTATGCAGGGGCTTCTTTTGAATTCGACAAAGCTGACGAGGCGGCATGCTCTTCGGTAAGGGCTTCATCTGGAATGAGCAGGGGGTGCTGAACACAATCCCCAACGGCTTCATTGCTTTAGCAATTAAATGTACCATTGGTTAGAATATTTGATAACTCGGGGCAAAATGGGGGCAAACTCTGGATTCCATGAAGGAAACACAGTGTCATAACCTAAATGGAGAAGACCAACTTCCTTGAGGGAAGCATGGTTCTTTAAGAAGCCTAGATCTGTTGAACCAAACATGTAGGGAAGATTTTCTCTCTCATTTTCCCTTTCAGGAACTTCATTTCATGTGTACCAAAAGTGACCTGAAAGATTATCAAGAGTTGCTATCAGATTTTACTATGAAAGTTACTGTAACTTTCCCAAGTGGCCTGCAAACCTTGTAATAAATCCCTAAAAGCAAATAGGAACTATTGATCATTTGGAGTAACTACAAATTTTGATATCATTCTATTTGATTTTTATCAAATTCAGATGCTTTAATGTAATTTTCCCAAAATAAAAAGTTCCTGCTAAACATTCTAAATGAAGAAACCAGAGTTCAATGCAGTCTAGCCACATCTTGTCCAATCAAATCCCAGCAGAGAAAATCAAGAAAAAATAAAATAATTCTCATCCTAACTAAATTGAAAACAAAGCAAAAGAAAACAGAATAGAAAGTGGTTTAAATAAATAATAACAGGAAGAAGATTCTTCTGGAGGCATGTGAAACCAACTCAACCAATCAAAAGAAACAACATGCTGAAACCTGAGATAACCAAATAATCAAGACAACGAAAGCTTCACTAATAGAGAAACTCAGCACATTGATGTCTGTAACCACAAAGAAGAAAATTACAAGATAGATTCATTTACCCATTCAATGGGGAAAATACAAGACACAAGCTAATAGATAGAGAGATCTTCAATGCCTCCTCATTAAAGCTTTAATGCAGTTTGCAGCATAAGATGAAAAGATAACTACTGCAATATATGCCAATAACAATGTTAGTAAGTTCAAATGGAGAGATTACAGAAAATAAATAAGTGGGTCAAAATAAAATTATAGAAAACCAAGCTTTTTAGCAGCCAATATTCTTCACCAGGTGCCCTGCATAAATACACTTTGGATTGCCGACTGCTCTCCTTTTAAACAGTTAACCAGAATTCAATTGTCAACAGGGACTTAAATCATTAAGCAAAGACATGAAACCAAGATTTATAAATGAGGCTATGAGGAGAAAAAAGATACCTGCAAGTGTACTTTCTTCAAAGCCCATAGCTGGCATGGAAAAGTAAAGGTTCAAAACACACACACACACCCGAAAGGAAACTTTCTGCAAGAAATTCTATCTATTCAAAAATCCATAAGATGGCAGAAGAGAATATTTCTGAGTTAAAAAAAAAAAGACCAATTATAACTATACGAGTATTCAATGCCCTCAAAAATTGTTGCCTAATATTTCCAGACTCTATTTTCCCAG
This sequence comes from Inga laurina, assembly GCA_963855925.1. NCBI lineage: Eukaryota > Viridiplantae > Streptophyta > Magnoliopsida > Fabales > Fabaceae > Inga > Inga laurina. The sequence continues at coordinate 51,679,099 of OY979709.1, read as the reverse complement.
GGCTCCAACTCAGCGGAGCAAAGAATATAGTATAGAACTAAAACAAAATGTCCATCCTGTGTAACTTAAACAGCAGGAATCCACCCCCCGTTTCTAATCTATAAAAATTGGAGGGCGAGAGTATTGTGCCCATTTCCACATCAACAAGAACCTGAGCAAATTCAAAATACATAACAAAATTTTCTAATCAATCTCATTTTGTACACATGTACAGAAGGGTGACCTGCCTCTTCACAGGTTTCAAAGTGCCAACCTATGGAGATGTCCTTTTTCCCCTTCCTTTCCGGATGCCATATTGGTAGAGAAGCAAATCCAAAAAATAACATTATATACAGTATCAAGTTAATCTCTAGCACCACCGAGATGAGTACGCCTTATGGCTTTCGTTGCAGTACAAACCAGATCTACAAGCTCATCTACATCGTGGAAGCTCAAATCAATAACCCTCCTCATAGAAGTTATGCAGTCCCCATTGTGTGCCCCTTCCATGATCACGTTAGCAGCTGCAAAAGCACTCTGGCATTTTCTAGAAGCCTCCATTGCATAATTTACATCCTGAGTGTGCAAAATCACATGCTACTTGTGATCCATAGTGACCATACATGGGAAGTTATAACTATCGGACTACGTAATAAAACCCTCCTGTACATATGGATTCAATAAGTGAAACTCAATAACTACGCAACTAAGCACTTATTATTGAAAAAGAGAGAAATTATTATATGAACCTGATTTACCACGTCATTTGTGGTCAGACTAGTTAAAATATAACAACTCATTAATTGATTTAACACCTCCTAAATATTAGCTAACATATTAATAAAATTAAAAAATTTCATAAGATTCACTTTTACATTACTTGTAAAATCTTAATTAAGGGATTCATTTTTCAAAAAAATTAAAAATATAAAATACATGAGTAGCCAACTAGGAGTAATGTTAGCTAAGTTGTTGTATTTTAACTGGTCTGACCACAAATGAAGTGGCAAAACAAATTCACACAAGAATTTCTCTTGAAAAAGATTCAGAAAGAATGATAAAAGCAATAACCAGCTCATCATTCTATCTTTACCACCAACAAAATCATACATCTAATAAAGTGCATGACTTCCAAGAAACACAAGTTTCAGCTAAGATCTGCCTGACATAGACTTCTAAGGAACATATTCTGAACCTCTAGACTCACTTTTCTTTCAAAAATTAGTATCTCACATAGAACTACATTTCCTTTATGTTGTCTTGCATTGCTAAATGCCTTGATCCCCAATAAAAGTTTCAATACTCCCTGGTATTTTACCACAAAAAAAAACTTGACAAAACCTTCCAAGCAATCCATAGTGTGTATCAATAAAAGTAGTAACTTACAAATTCAAGAAGACGGACAAAATTTGTACGATGACGAGCAGATATGACTTGGTTACAAGCAACATGAGTGCCAGTACCCCTGAGCAAAGTAGACTTATCCACCGCTGCCTGATTATGTAAGCTATCAACATCTGATGCAGAAGATGAAGGAAATTCACCTAAACAAAGAATAAAAATGCAGTGATACATCACACTGACTTGTATCACAATTGGACATGGCGTCCATCAAATTCCCAAACACAAACTTATCAATTTTTTTTTTTTTTTTGTGGGGAGGGGGGGGGGGGGTGGGTTTCGATACACTGATGCATCCTTTTTATAAGTCCATTGCCAGATGTGTCCAAGTAAAAGACTTTGCAAAATCAAGATGCATCAGCAACTAGAAGACATGAAGCATTACCACAAAATATTCACAACTAACTCGGTTAACTTGAGGAACCATTTGTAGAGGTGATTGCAATTCATTCCGATCCCTGTTTATACTAGAATGTTTACTCTAAACCACTCTCATATACGCAACCTCCATGCATTTATATGCCAAAGCAGCTGCAGCTATATCGTGGTGTCTTTCATACTCGTGGGCACAAGATCTGAAATTCATTTCAAAAGTCATTTAACGGCTGAATGCAGGCTTAAAGTAAATTGCTCAAGGAAAAGATGACAGATCCTTTGTATCTCATAAATTGCTCGCAGTTTAGTTCATTTGTATCCCATAAATGGCATGCACCCAAAGAACAGATCAAGGAATAACTCATTAGGATGATGGCAGAAAAAATTTAAAGCAAAAAAAAAACATGTTTATGCATAAAATATTGTTGTCTTATTTCAGGCCACATGTTTGATCTTATGTTTATAACCCATCTTCATAGGATCCTTAGTGTGTGTTTGGTTTCACTTTTAAAACCATTGTTTTTGCCCAAACCATGGTTTTAAAAGTAAAGTATTCAAATAATTGTTAAAAACCCAAAATAGCTTTTAACTCTCAAAACCATGGTTTTGGTTAATGTATCCAAACACTCTTCACAACCATGTTTGAATTGAAAACCATGGTTGTCCAAAAGTTATTTTTCTTACCTTTTAATAAGCTATTCTCCAAAATCTATTTTCTAAAATCAAGTTTTTCATTTTTTTTCCAGAAGTTATTTTTTAAAAGATAACCCAAACACACCTTTACTTATATTACTCGTTGGTACGTGTCACCTCATAATAATGTAAATCACTAATTTATGCATTTTTTAATTGAAAATAAGAGGTGAAGATATTCTTATTTGAAGTTTAGAATATGTCTCTCACTCTCCTCCACAAGATAGATACCCTAGAGGCAATAATAAACTCTAAGACATCTAATAAAATTCTACTCCTTTAGGAATTCCATCTAGTTATAGCTTCAATATTGTACTTACACTAAGATAAGCAAATAGCAGCATAAATGTAATAAAAGAAGCTCAAAATAAAATAATAAATTTCAATTTACAGCTTAAAAATTGTGCTTACGCAAAAAGTTTGGCTGCAGTGGTATAGGCTTGCATTTGACTTATATTCCCATTTGTGCTACTCTCCTTGTGAAAATTTTCTAGAAGCGATACTCCATGAAGAAACTTCAAGGCAGCTTCAAAGAAAGTCTCATTACTTTCAAATTCAAACCCGGAGTTCTACAAAATAAACAGCATTTATATCACCGGTTTAGAAAGGAAAGATGCCAGGTACAAGCGAAAAACACACGAGGGAAAAACATAAATCTTAAAATGCTGAAGTAACCTTAAAATGATCGGCTCGATCTTTTAGGTTTGTGGCTTCCTTCAGGGTGTCGTACGCAGTTTGGCTATAATTTGCTCTTGCAGGGATCGTTGCAGGGAGTTGCCGATCAGGCCCAGAGGTTCCTGAACTACAATTAATCCCACCCTTGCTACTGGCGCCAGCAGAAATTTTCGTTAATTGGGATCAACAGCTGATTCTTGCCTCCCGCCATTTTTGAAATAACCATTCTCTGAAGCAGAAACCTTAGTCTTATTCCTATCAACCTCAGAACCAGATCTTTTATCCTCTTCTTTACCCCTCAATGAGGTAACCTTGCCAGATTTTTCCCAAGAAAGTGCACTTTCCTGGTTGCACTTGTTCACTCTGCTTTCATAATTAGTCCAATCACCATGTTGTTGCACAGTAGCAACATCAAAATTAAGCAAATTGTTGTCCCTAACTTCAAAAGTTTTGGCTTGAATCCCAGCTTTGTCTTTAGCATCCCCAACCCGAGACCCTATTGAAGCAATTTTAAGGGATTCAGAATGCAAGACACATGAAACTCTCTCCTCCTTCACTCCTAATGATTGAGAAACTCAAAACCATTATCACTTCTAATGCCTTTAATTGAAGTAGAAAACTGAGTACTCACATATACAATGAAATTCTTGATATGGCCAACACATTCATTCTTATTGATCATCAAAAACACCCAAGTATATCGAGAAAAATCGTCAACAATAGTAAGAAAATATCGATGACCTTTATATGTGGGCTCCTTATAAAGTCTCAATGTATCAACATGAACTAAATCAAAGCAACAATGAGTAACAGACTTACATGAAGGAAAAGACAACCAAGTTTGTTTAGCTTGAGAGCAAACATCACAGTTATTGGGAGGAAAAACATTTACTTGATTCCTAACAATGTCTAAGTGTCTAATGACATCAAAAGAGGGATAACCTAGTCTACTATGCCATAATTCAGACTTTGACTGATTAGTATCTCACATATTCATAATGGCTTCAAGCTTTAGGTCATTTTCAACTAGATAAAGTCCACTATAGAGTTTACCAATCACCTGTATTTTCCAAGAAGAAATCACCTGTATAGTGCACAATTATGGGTAAAATGAGATAGTGCAATTCATTTGTTTTGTTAACATAGAGATAGAAACTAGATTAAAACAGCATTTACGGCAGTAATATACATCATTCAACACAAAACCACCAAATAATGTAACAGTCCCAATATGAGTATTGTTAATTCTATTCCCATTAGGCATTTTTATCTTTCTAACTGGACCAATATATGTTCTAACGCTATCAAACATGCTTAAATTACCAGATATATGGCATGTCGTACTAGAGTCCAGTATCTAGTAAGAGCGAGATAAATCAATAGGGAGAGCATTAACAATACCTGAGGCACACATATCGATTTGTTCTACATCTCCAACTATGATTTCTTAATCGTCCTCCTTTAGCAATTGGAGAATCTTGTCTTATTGTTGCTGAGTGAGGGGTGGCACCAACTGTTGGGTTGAAGCCGAGCTAGTAGTGGCTTTAGACTTATCAAGGGAGATCTGATTTGGCGCTGCTTCTGGCTCCTTGGAGTTTCTAAAAGTGGTAGGAAAGTGATAGAGCTCAATATTTATATATTTTTATTAATTTATCTTAGGCTTTTGTGGGACTTAATTGAATATTTTGGGCATAATCAAGTGTTAAAGTGAGATTTTAGTGAAAGAATAATTTGGGAATTAAAGTGGTTAAATTGTTATATTTTTAATTAATATTTGTTATTCCCATTATTCTTTAATTGTGAACAAAAGATATTACCTTTGTGAATCTAATTTTGTAGGTGATGATGTGGCACAACTTGAATGGTTAATGTCAAAGATGTTAATTTAGAGCTTAATGAAGGACAAAAGTGGAACATCACAAGTGCAGAATTTATTTTTACATTTTTTCTAAGAGGAGGTTAAATGAGTAAGGGCCTTGTTTGGTTATTGCAATTTTGTACATATCATAAAACATATTTTCACCACTTTATCCAACCAAGGCACAACTCATATTTTAACCTAAAGACAATTGAAGAAGTAAAGGAAGTGGGGACCATTGTTTTGTGTGTGAGAGTGGCGGCTGTTGGAAGAATAGAAGAGAGAGCCGAAATTGTCGAATGTGAAAAGGAAGGAAATGAACCGCAGAACCAAGAGGGAATGAATGAAGGAACAAGAGAAAAGAAGGACCGAATGAGGAGTGAACCGAATGTGAAAAGGGAAACACGATGGAATAAAAGGAGAGCAGTTTTTGTTGACCGGATGGATGAAAGAAAAGAAAAGAAAAGGGATTCGCTGGACCGGAGGGCATCACAAAATGAAGGGAAAAGAGAGGAGGCGGCTGTGCAAGGAGAATGGAATGAAGAAAAAAAGCAATAGCCGAAATTGTTGACTGCATAGCTTTTGGAAAGCAAGCACCGAATGAGAATTGAGGAGTCAGCTGGACCGTATGGGAGCTTGCTGAACCAAATAAATAAGGAATTGAGAGATGAGCCGTCATTGTGGACCGAAGGAGGTGAGGTGGACCGAGTTATTAAAGAAGAAAAGTAGGGCTGTGAAGAAAGGGGAGGCAACACGGAATAAGAGGGAATTAAGAGAAGGGTGTTGCGGCTGGGAAAAGTGGAAAAAGGGGGCTGTACGTGCGTAGAGCCGGGAAAACGGGCCGAGCCTGTCGGACCGGTCCTTTTAGGCCCTGGCCCTTCAAGGGCCAGGCTTGTAAATTATAACCTGAAAAGGAAGTCGGGCCTAAAAGGGCCGGCCCTGTAGGGCCTCGGGCTTAAAAGGGCCGGCCCTGGAGGGCCTCGGGCCGGCCCTTTAGGCCCGTTTATCTTTTATTTTTTTTTACTTGGAAAGGGAAACATGTTACATTTTTGAATTGCCTTATGGATCTATATGTCACTCTGTCCTCATATTATATAGAGTATGATTTTTGAGTATATTGTTTTGTCTAATTGAATCATATTGTGATTTTTGAGTATATTGTTTTGTCTAATTGAATCATATTGTGATTTTTGAGTATATTGTTCTGCCTATTTAGAATAAAATCATATTATATACTGTTCTCCGTGATGGAGTATAATTTTTTATGGAGGTTGTGATTATTTGACTACTTGAACTTACTACTCAAAGTAAAACACAATCAAATGTCCTTGAAATTGATGATAGTGGCGAAGAAGGTGAAAATGATAGTCGTCATACTCATGTTGCTTAGATGTTAGAGTATTTAGCTTCTCGCCTTTTTATACTTTGGCTTTTGTGTGAGTTATTTATGGACATGATTTTACCTTTGATTTTACATTAGTAACTGTGTTTGTTTGTTGCAAGAGATGTGTTATTTAAATCTTAATGTTGACAACATTTATGTATTAAATTAGAACTTTAATTGTTGTTATTTACTAATTATATCTCTCTGGGGAAAATACGTAAGAAAAATAGTTAAATATTGTGAAAAGAACTTCCGGGCCCTGCGGGCCGGCCCTGGCCCTGATGCTCTCGGGCCGGGCTTTGAAAAACTGCAATTTTCCTGACCCCGAGCCCTTTAGGGCCAGCCCTGTAGGGCCGGGCCGGCCCTGATTCCCAGCTCTATGCGTGAGAGGAGGCTGACCGAATGGGAAGAAGGGAATAGAAGGAAAGGTGTGGCGGCTGCACAAAGGTAAAGGGAAGCGCTGAATAATTCAATGCTTATGGTTATTCTCCTCTTCATCCATCAAGCTTCATCCTTCTCTTTTTTCATAAGTAGCTAAAGTGTTGGTGATTTTCTTGAGTTGGGTAATGGTTTGAGCTTCTAAACTTCAATGGAATTCCTTTAAGCTCTCTTTTTAGTTCATGATTATGTAGCTTGGTTAAGTATGTAATTGTGATCTAGATTGTTATGCCAAGTGAATAAACTTGGTTGTTGAGCTAGGAGTTGATTAATTAAGCTTTGTATGATTCATATAATGAGTAGGTTGAATTGTTTATTCCAACTTGGTTAAGTGGATTTAAATGATTAAACTGAATGTTTTAAATTGTTGTAATGGTAATTACAAGCTAGAATTGGAAGTTGATTATTCATCTCCTTGAGTTTGAATTATTTGGTGGTATTCATTTAATTGCTTCGGTAGAATGAATTAAATGATTATTGCAAGTATGGAGCTAGTGATAACTTAGTTCCATCCTCTTGACTCATATTGTGGAATTCATATCATTAGCAAGCAAGGAAGACTAAAACCCTAACTCAAGAGAATCCCATTTCATCATTATTCTAGTTTATTAAATTTACTTTGTTATTAGTGTTAAATTCAATTCCATTTGTTTTTTTTGTTTTAAAAACTGAAAAATACAAAAATATTGTTTTAGCTTAGATTACTTCATAGTTTTAAACTCAATCCTCAAAATGATTTCTCACAACTTTAAGGCTTTTTATCACTTACTACTTAGGAACTTGGAAATTAATCTTCTCACAAGAACGACCTAGGTTGAGCTACTACGCTATATTTTCAAACCTAGTTTTATTTTGTGAATTCACACGACATGTGTAACCCCCTTCCCACCTTTGGCCGGGATTTAGTTCTTAAACTCATAATTAAGTTGTAATTAGAGACCATAATGAAATTGGGACTTAATAAGATACTCATTTGCCCAAAAATCGGATTTGCAAAAACATTTTTCAAAACTTATTCACAATGGTCTCAAGTTCTCAATACAAAACAATACTGGCCTGAACAGGTGGATTCCATTTACAAATATCAGAGTGCACATAAATTCCCGACTCACTCGGGTTCCATTCATTAGATAAGGGATTTACAAAGGCACTAAGCCACAATTCAATACCCTTAACTTGGGGATTACACAAAATCTATATATACAATTCCAAAATATACAATGATAACCATAAATTCCAAAATATACTCCTAAACAGGAGCTCTAACTACTCTTCGTCGCCCGCTTGCCTCTCGATCCTTCGGCCCTGTCTAAAAGGTTTAATTTTGGGAGAGTGAGATTCTAAAGAATCCCCGTAGTAACAAGTCAATCATATAATGTACAACAATAATGCATGTAATCAAATCATCGTCCACACAAGCAACTACAACGGCAATTGCAGCGGCAATGGTTAGTATGACACATGTCATCCCTGACGATTGCTCACGCTGAATTGCTCACGCTGTATTGCATCACAACAGTCAACACAGTATAATTCACCACAGCTGGGATCCATATAAAGCATATCATATTCGCAAGCCACATAGGCAAGATACACACACACAGCCCACGGCTGGTTTTCACATACGCCGCCCCCACGGGTCGGATTCACAAAGATCCATGTCGATTACGACGGCAGTCCAACGGCCGAACTAGAGATGACCACTGTCACTCCCTATACGGCTCACGCTGACCTGCTCGCGCCGTAATGGACCATGGCACACATTTCACAAGTTCAATGATAAGATATTCATACCAAAACATCATACAAGATATGAGAGAAAAGTCACTACCTGAGTTCTTCCGGGCGTGTCCTAGCGCCGGTCTCTCCCGAGGAAGGCAAATATCAAATCCTATTTTCACAATTAGGGACGAAGAGTTATTCCCTACTCCAAGACTTAATTCACTTTATAATGCTTAATTGGTTATCATTATTGCTCTTTTAGAGTCACTAAATACCCCTAACAACACTCCTAAAAGGTAGGAAGAACTATCCCAAAGATCCCCTTTTGGAAGCACAAAACTGAGGTTTTACACTGTTTCACTCGAGCACAGATGACCATGCTCGAGCACAGATGTACGGACACTCGAGTGAAAACGGCTTCACTCGAGTGATGGTACGAACATCACTCGGGCACAAGAGAGTGAGAGGCAGCGAGTGAACACCCGAGAGCACAAGGGAGTTTTCAGAAGCAGGCTCACTCGAGCACAAACGCCCTCACTCGAGCACACGTACGGAAATCACTTCAAGCACAAGGAAGTGAGACAGAAAGCACACGCCCGAGAGCACCATCCCACACTAGAAGCACAAGCTCACTCGAGCACACACGGCTCACTCGAGCACGGTGCCCATACCCGCGAGTGAGAAGGCACACCCGTGCACCTACTCGCAAGTGACAACCCGAGAAGCAAGCCCTTTGGTGTCAAATACACTCATCACTCGAGCACAAAATCCTCACTTGAGTGATGTTCATCCCTCACTCGCGAGTGAGGCTATGCTTGCTATGACCCAGAGAGTGCGATAAGAACACAGAAAGCAAGAAACGAGAATTGCACTACCGCACTCGAGCAGACCCATCCCTGCTCGGGTGATATTCATCCCTCACTCGAGCAGACCCATCTCTGCTCGGGTGATGTTCATCCTTCACTCGAGCAGATCCCTCCCTGCTCGAGTGAATCCCTCAGATAGCAGAAAACGCAGAACAGAGGCACTCTCCTTAACCTTTGCCCAATTGATTCCTATGGCCATAAAACTTAACCCAAAGCCCTTCCCACACAAAAACACCCAATAAACTCAATGGAATACTCAGAATCATCAAAATCCTACTCCATTATCATGCTTTGGGTTTTGGGCAACAATTTCACCAAAATTCCCATTTCTTCCTAACATCATATTTCAATCTCAAATCAATCTATCTAACATAAACTCATTCCAAAATGTCATTCTCATGCCATAAACATACCAAATGAACAGTGGCACTCATTTTCATGATTAGGCCATAATTCCCAGAATTTATAAACTACTTCAAATGGTATAAAACATAGATAGATAGATTGGGTTCCCTTACCTCTTTCACTTTTCCAAAGACACTCTTTGATTCACCACTTTCCAGATTTTCGTGTAGCACAAATCAGCACCAAATGGCCACACTATACACACCAAAATGAAGCCCATGATTCAAGGATCAACATTTAAGAATGGTGTTTGAGCAATGGAGATCATTTACTTACCCAAAGATCAAGCTTTTCCTTCCTTCCTTTGGCACAAAACTGACGAGAGAGAGAAAAGAGAGAGAGAGCACGAGAGAGAGAAAGGAATGGAGAGGAGGAGCAAAAAGTTGTCCTTTGTCTTCATGTGCTCATATCCAACCACCCCCATATTGCCACTTGTCAACATCTCATGCATTCCCACAATGAGCTCACCACATCACAACACATAGGATTCCAACCCACGGTCAAGGAATCACAACCCTTGATCTTAAATACCACTCACATGCACCAATATTTCCAATTTCCACTAATTATGACATTAATTAATATAGTCATAAATCACATAATAATTCCAATAAATTCATAATTATCATTAATAATCATGATTATCCCTTAATCAAAATTTGGGATATTACAACATGGGTTCATCAAAATTGGCGCCATTGCCGGGGAGGATGATTGCCAAGGTTTTAAGTAGTTAGGTTTTCTTTTCTGTTGTCATAGTGTGTCTTAGTTTAGTAGGAAGTGTATAGCACTCATTTGAATTCTGGCGAAATTCTGATTTTCGATTAGCACTGTCTTGCTGGAACTGAAATATTTGTGCCCAGAAAATTCTGAAATTTGATAGGTTAAAGTTTTTGAGCATTCTAAGCAAGACTAATAGCTAAAGCTATTAGGTCTGCTAGAGTTTAGCCAAATTCGAAGGTTTGCTATACTTTTCTGAATTTTCTTTCTTTTTTGGTATTTTTCTAAGTTTTTGATTTAGTTTGTTCTTAGGGTTTTCTTTGATTTTTCTTGGTTGTTAGTGTGTTTTTGAGTTTTTTTTAGGTAGTTGTTCATTGTTGGAGTGTTTGATAGTGGTTTAGTCATTTTTCATATTCATAGTTGTTTTGCATTCCATTTGCAATTAAAAAAAATCAAAAAGAAATTTGCATTTTGTTGCTTTGCTATCATGTTCTTAGTGGCCATTATGTGGTTCATTATTGTTTTGTGGTGAGCAACTTTGCATTCTTCATCCTTGGATATTTGTTGGTTGCAACTTGAGATTTCAGGTAGCTATCACATTCTGTAAGTTGTGCTTCCAGTGACTCTACTTATATACTTGCGGTTTGAGGTACTACTTTATTGCTATACCAACTTCTTCCCCTAAAAGGTGAATTCTTACCTTGAAACTCCTATTTGCCTCTTGTCACATTGTGTTGCACTTGCCTTTTTATTGCTGAAACTGGTCTTACTCTTTAGACACTTGAATTTTGTTGGTTGTGGTTAACTCTTTTGGTTGTCAAAGATTAGTTATCTTGGTTTCCTACAAGTTGCTAATTTTTGATGTATACAATCCTTCTTCATTTGACCATTTGACCAATTACTTTGTTGGAAGAATAGAAGAGAGAGCCGAAATTGTCGAATGTGAAAAGTAAGGAAATGAACCGCAGAACCAAGAGGGAATGAATGAAGGAACAAGAGAAAAGAAGGACCGAATGAGGAGTGAACCGAATGTGAAAAGGTAAACACGATGGAATAATAGGAGAGCCGTTTTTGTTGACCGGATGGATGAAAGAAAAGAAAAGGGATTCGCTAGACCGGAGGGCATCACAAAATGAATGGAAAAGAGAGGAGGTGGCTGTGCAAGGAGAATGGAATGAAGAAAAAAAGCAATAGCCGAAATTGTTGACTGCATAGCTTTTGGAAAGCAAGCACCGAATGAGAATTGAGGAGTCAGCTGGACCGTATGGGAGCTTGCTGAACCAAATAAATAAGGAATTGAGAGATGAGCCGTCATTATGGACCGAAGGAGGTGAGGTGGACCGAGTTATTAAAGAAGAAAAGTAGGGCTGTGAAGAAAGGGGAGGCAACACGGAATAAGAGGGAATTAAGAGAAGGGTGTTGTGGCTGGGAAAAGGGGGCTGTGCGTGAGAGGAGACTGACCGAATGGGAAGAAGGAAATAGAAGGAAAGGTGTGGCAGCTGCACAAAGGCAAAGGGAAGCGCTTGATAATTCAATGCTTATGGTTATTCTCCTCTTCATCCATCAAGCTTCATCCTTCTCTTTTTCCATGAGTAGCTAAAGTGTTGGTGATTTCCTTGAGTTGGGTAATGGTTTGAACTTCTAAACTTCAATGAAATTTCTTTAAGCTCTCTTTTTAGTTCATGATTATGTAGCTTGGTTAAGTATGTAATTGTGATCTAGATTGTTATGCCGAGTGAATAAACTTGGTTGTTGAGCTAGGAGTTGATTAATTAAGCTTTGTATGATTCATATTATGAGTAGGTTGAATTATTTATTCCAACTTGGTTAAGTGGATTTAAATGATTAAACTGAATGTTTTGAATTGTTGTAATGGTAATTACAAGCTAGAATTGGAAGTTGATTATTCATCTCCTTGAGTTTGAATTATTTGGTGGTATTCATTTAATTGCTTCGGTAGAATGAATTAAATGATTATTGCAAGTATGGAGCTAGTGATAACTTAGTTCCATCCTCTTGACTCATATTGTGGAATTCATATCATTAGCAAGAAAGGAAGACTAAAACCCCAACTCAAGGAAATCTCATTTCATCATTATTCTAGTTTATTAAATTTACTTTGTTATTAGTGTTAAATTCAATTCCATTTGCTTCTTTGTTTTAAAAACTGAAAAATACAAAAATATTGTTTTAGCTTAGATTACTTCATAGTTTTAAACTCAATCCTCAAAATGATTTCTCACAACTTTAAGGCTTTTTATCACTTACTACTTAGGAACTTGAAAATTAATCTCCTCACAAGAACGACCTAGGTTGAGCTACTACGCTACATTTTCAAACCTAGTTTTATTTTGTGAATTCACACGACATGGGTTCATCAGAAAGCCCACCAACTAATAACAAGACTCACGTCGTGTCCCCTTCGATTACAATAGCTGCATGTTTCTTGAGACCTACCCCTGCCTCTGCTTCTAATTTATATAACATCTCATTTATAGTATAATTACAAACTTCATGGCTTCAAGCATAACAAACAGATAAATGAGTTCAGAAACTGGCAAGCAGCATCATTAATTTATGCAGTGGCTTTCGTTTGAACTCAATGAAACTAAAGATGATACTCTCATACTCCCTTTTCTCCTTTTTTTTTTTTCTCAGAATTCCATCTCCACCCTCAAATAAAAAATAAATTGTTCAGATTTAACATTTTCTAAATAATTATTATTGTATTTTGTATTTTAATCTCTAAAAATTTTGTTTGTGTTGCAATTATGAATGGTGTAGATCAGATTTTAATATTTTAAATTTATTTATTTATATTTATAATAATAGTTTTATAAATTATGAATTCTGAACTATCTATTTTTTTTTTAATTTGAGGGTCAAGATATAATTCTGAGAAAAAAATGAGATAAAGGATTCTGAGAGAACCCAAACCCACCCACGCTGAAACTTGTTTCCTTTTTTTATTTCTTTTTCCCTGTTCCTAGTGGTTGCATGTTGATTTGCATTAGCAAAGGATAGTGACTTCTAAAGAGTGGGTCACATTCTCTTCCAAACCTTCGTTGCCTGCGATTTTCCCAATCAACTCCAAGCATTTGACATTTTTTATTGTCTTACCTTATTGAGGGGGGTTTTTTCTCTATGTGATTTTTTCCTTGAGATATTTCAAATGTAAATGCTTTTTAGCTACTAAAACTTGTATTAGCTCCCGAATATTGGACCTACATATGGGACTAAGGCGGCCAGGGGCCTCTCCACTAGTTACGCTATGTCTCCACTTCGCCTCCACTATAATAAAGTGACATCGTTTTGTATAAAAAAACAAAACCCAAGACGTCTTACTTGTTTCAGACCCATCTGTCTAATGTTGCCGAGGAGGAAATTCATCTTTTGTCTCCAAAACAACGTTACTGGTAGCGCCTGGTCCGTGGAATAAATCGTTAAAAGGTCGCTGGTTTTCATCACTTTTATTTGCTGGGGCTTCATTGATTTTCATTTTCATTTTTTTTAGTCACTACAAACACATTCAGAGGCCAAAAGAAAATTTCCCATACTATTTCTGAATTACCACGAGAAGGATTGGAGAATAACCCAATTGAAGTATTTTCCCCATATTTTCTTGCCAATCAAACAAACACCCAAAAGAAAATTTCTACTTTCCACAAGTTCACGAATCAGGAAAAACATATTTCCCTTCAGACAGACAGGATTGTTGAGCAGTTATTGTGGAAATTAAATCAAAGCTATAGACATTTCATTTCTAGGTTTTTACAATTTTAAACATGTCTGTCGTCTTATTTTATTTTGTAATATTTGGTCTTTGTATTAATCTTGTTTTAAATAGCATTTTGATCTTTTATAGAAAAAAAAACAAAAATCAAAACCACACAACTTTTATTTTACAAACGTGTGGCCTCCATTATGAATTAATCAAGAATTTTTGTATCGTTCTTTAATATTGATAAGAAAATTGCATTATCGTTCAGTTTATAGTTTATGATGCATGTAACTCTTCTTAGTGTTATTGGTATATTTCCTCCTTAACCCAAAATTCAGTCTTGTACGCCATTGTCCATTAATCCTAGACTCACAGATGTGAAAGGCAAGGGATATATATATATATATATGGACTACTCTTTAAATAAGATTATACTTGATTAAAAATATTTGCAAACAAGTTGAATATATATAACCTAAGAGTAATAAAACTACACACTCAATATAATACGTGCGTGCAGAACGTAAACTTAGATGATTTGGACAGGCGTGGAAAACAGAAACTAAGATGAGGTCATCGAGTACCCTATGTTTGGATGAAGGGAAGAGTAAGGGGGAAAAAAGGAGAAAGGATACTAAGAAAAAAAAACTTTCATAAATGATAAAAATATTTATTATTTTTAAGAGTTTTTTCTTCTTATTTTCTTCCCCTTATTTTCTCCCCATCCAAATCCAAATACAGGATAAGTTGGTTCCCTTAAGGTTGGCCTTTCCAGGAAGAGGTTAAGTTGTGGACAAATATAACCTTATCAAATTTACAATATTCGTCGTTCACGGAGGGGCTTGACACGTGGACCCTTTGCTCAGGTTCCATGCTCATTGCAATGGTTCCGCTGTGGTGAGATCTAATATTATTCAAAAACAGGGATTTAAAATTTTTTATTAATAATATTTTTTAAAAAAACTGACAATTCAGATATTATCTGTATTTGATTTGGACGGACATTGGAAAAACAGAAATTAAGATCAGGTCGTCGAACTTCAAGCTCCTTCCTTCATCATTGTGCTCTAACGATCAGGTATAATTAATTAAATTTAAATTGCTAAATTTTGATATGATTAGGTAAATACAGCATGATAATGAAGTTAAAAAAATACTTTTTATAAAATCAAATATAAACCATTTAAATGTTAATTTAGAAAAAAAAAAAAAGAAAGGGGAAGAGGACGTGAAGAGAAAAATAAATAATTTATATGGGGTTTCAGATGTAGATTTAACAATAATGTTTTAGCAATGGTGCATCAAACACAATTAAGTTTTGTTAGGGGCAAAATTAAATACAAACATTTTAAAATGGGGTAAAAGTAACAATATTGTCAACTCGGACAAAATATCTATTTTGTGGGGTCTACAAAGTCAAGGGGAATATTCCCTCCCTTGTCCACCCATTTTGTGGGAGATTCTTGACAAGCGAGTGTTAAATCAGAAGAATAAGAATGCAAAGCGGATATGGGAAGTGCTAGTGCTAGCACTTCAGCTGCCCTTGATAGTATGCTAAAAGAAATAGCATTTGAGATTGCACCTTATACTCAAGAGGCTTTTTCGGTGCTCTTGAACTCTATTTCTATTTCTTAGTTTCCTTATAAGCCTTTTTTTCCGATGTATAAAAAAAGAGATTGAATATGGGCAATGATCATTTAAATTATTTTAATGTTAGTATTTCTCATGTGTTAGAGAGCTACTGTTTCCACTCTCTGCAAATGTAGGAGTTTTAGGTTATACCTTCTTTAAAAAGCTTGTAATGTTTTTAAAAATGTTCTTTATTCCATATCTTAAAAGTCTTTAACTAAGGATAAAAGTATATCAATATTATTAAATCCCGAATTTTCATCAATAAATTAGACTAGCTTCAATACAAAAGATTACAACATGGCAATGCCGGTTCCTATAAAAAAAATGATTTATAGTACAAATGCCACAAATAGAGATATCATACCCATTTTGTGCTCACAGCAAAAGACCTGTTATGAAAGGTATATAAAAGAGAGAGAGATTGAACTTTGAACTCATATCACGGGTCTCTTTGGTTTGAGGGATTTGGAGTGAAAGGGAGGAGAGGAAAAATTTTTATGAGTTGAATTTTAAAACATTGAAGAAGTGGGGTAATAAAATGTTAATAAAAAGAATATATAAGTTAAAAGAGTAAGAAAAATTAATTAAAAATTTTTAACCCCGCTTCTCTAATTTTTTTAAATTCAACTTAAAAAAATTTTCCCTCCACCCATTTTTCCTCCCCTCCCCTCAAACCAAACAAACCCCAAATGGAAATGGAAGTATTGGGAGTCATTCAAATTTGAGGCACGCCCTAAATTCCTTCACACATTCATTTTAGGCTTTGCTCTCTCTTATTATATATACTCATCTGGTTCTATTTATAGGGCAATGAGAGAAGAAATTTTTTTATCCTATTTATAAGGCACATCGTTAAATTTTCCATGTGAATATACATTTTTCCCTTTATTTATTATTTTTTGACTTTATTTTTATGGGGTATAATATAAATTAGATGGGGATAAAATTAAAAAGTTGTTGAATTTTAATTTCAGATATAAAAATAGGAGAAATTAAAATAAAGGACGTAAAGAAAATCATATTTATTATAAACAACCATAAAAATTATAATTACTTAGAAGGACAAAACATCATAATATAAATTTTAAATTATTAAATTGCCCCTAATTAAACTTCCTCCATTATCTCTTGTATTCATAATTTTAAAATAAATAAAATCAAAATTAAAGCTACCAATCATTATCATATCTTTTTTTCACCAAGTTTCATATTCATACAATTAATGCGTTATTTAATAAACAACAATTAAACTCATATTTTTAATGTTTTTCAACCAATTTCATATTTACTTAATCAATATATCATTTAATTATTTAGATATAATAAATTTTTTATATTTTTAATTTAATTAACATTAAATGAATTTTCTTAACACGCATAAATTTTCTTCTAAAATAAAAATAAATTGTATAAACTTTGTTAGTGTAACATATATAATGAATTATAAAAGATCTTGAGTTTTGTTAAAATTATATAATTTTAATTTTTTAATTAAAATTTTTACTGATTTTTAAAAAATTAGTATTTTTACAAAATTAAAGACTGTGTACTTTTCTTTTCATAGATATCTATGTAAATTTTCAAAACTGAAAATTGAGAAGACTTTTGTTTAACTAAGAAAAATTTAGAATTTTGTCTTAGTTTTAAAAATAGAATATAGGAGAGTATGCAAAAGATTTTAATAGGGACATTTTAGTATGTTCAATTTTATATTTTTATATTTGATTCTTCTAAATAATTACATTTTTTATACTCCTTGTTAATAAATATCTTTTTCTCCAAACCCTTATTCTAATTTTCCCATAAAAATACCTTAGGAGTACTGTGAACATGGGACACCAAATAACTCATGATGGGGAAAATATCTGCAGCAAGGGTCAATCATAACCATATATATACTCACAGTCGTCCCTTAAAAAAAGAAAGAAAAAATCAAACAAAGAGAACGTATAGACTGGAGTTCCAGAAGTAACCTATAGAAAGAGAGAAGACCAAGACCCTTTGCGTCAATGATTTGGACGCGCCATTAGTAAGATGAGATCGTTACCGATGAGGCTTCGTGTAGTGTTGAACGATCAGGATTTGAAGTGATCCGTATATAATAGCTAGCCACATACGTAGCTCTTAATCCGTGTATATCCCACAATGTAAATCCGATCTGTATATCGATAAGAGAGATGGGTTTGTTGAACTCACTGCATTTGAAACTGGCATTGCTGGTCACCATGGCCGTCGCAACGGCGACCGCCGAAGCCCTGACGAAATCGGGTTGCAACTATACTTGTGGGAACGTGAGCATCCCATATCCCTTTGGCACTAGCGAGAACTGCTACAGAGATGAAAGGTTCTTCCTCAACTGCATAACCACCACTTCCCCATCATCATCTGGAGAAGCCACAACACAATTGATTTACGGCGATAATATACCAGTTCTCAACATCTCCCTGGATCCTCCTGAATTGACCGTTTCCGGAGACATCTCCAAGCAATGCTATGATTCAAACGATGATTCAGTTTGGAGTGCAATGTGGTACGTTAACTTTTCTATATCAAACACCAAGAACAGATTCACTGTGGTGGGCTGTGACACAATCTCTCTCATCGGGGACCTGAACAGCACGTTTATAACTGGCTGCGTGTTGAGTTGCAGTAAAGAGACGAGTTTTGAGGAAGGTGCTTGCTCTGGTGTGGGATGCTGTCAGACCAGTTTGCCTCAAGCGATCAGGAACTATAATATCACCTTATATAGCTCTGACAACTACACGGCCGTGCATGACTTCAACCCTTGCGGCTATGCGTTTATTGCCAAGGAAGGATCCTTCAACTTCTCATCTCGAGAGCTGCTTGACCTCAGCAATAGAACAGAATTTCCCGTGGTTGTGAACTGGGCTGTTTCCAATCAGACATGCGTTGAAGCCGAGAAAGATGCAAGCAGCTATGCCTGCAAGCAAAACAGTAGATGTCAAGAGTCACTAAGTGGTATTGGGTACTACTGCGTATGCGAAGATGGTTTCAGAGGCAATCCCTATCTCTCTAACCTCGATACCGGCTGCAAAAGGTAAGCCTCAGTCAGCGTTAGCAATTTCCGAAACAGAGCTACTCTGTTTTCAACTTACTACTAAGGTTTAATTTTATAGATTAATATTCCATACCTCCTATCCTAAATATAAAATCATGTTAATTTTTTTTAGAGACATTAAAAAAATTAAATAAGTTACTTAATCATATCATATGTTGTATATTATTAGATTATATATCAGTTTATAAGTTGGATAAATTAGTTTTTAAAAAAATAAAAATATCTTAAAGTAATTTAATTAGCTTCATTAATCTCTCCAAAAAAAAGTCAACTTAAGTCTTATATTTAAAACCGAAGGTAATTAATATTTGATTCCTCAAATTTGCCCCCATTTTGGTTTTAGGCCCAATAGTTTTAAACCATGGCTTTGGTTATTCATAAGGCAAAATGGTTCAAGTTTTTATTTAATTATAGGAATTAATATTTTAGGGTTAAGATGCAATTTTAATTACAAAGTTTTTTGCCATGAGCGTATGGTACAATTAAGTTTTAAAAAGAGCAAAAGTAGACAAAGTATGTTTAAAATTACACAATTTTAGCAATCCCGTAAAATTGGCACAACCATCCGTTATAATTATAAAGTTGGAAGAAAAATAAGTGAGTTCACATTAAAAAAAAAAAGAAAAGAAAGAAACGGGGTTTGGACTAATTTGACGAAATTGCTAAAATTGCTCTGTTTTTAAATATTATGTTTACTTTTACACTCTTTAAAACTTAAAATTGCACCTCAGCCTAATATTTTAAACTGAATGAAATTTAACTTAAGGAACTAAAACCAAAATGAGGTGAAATTTAAAGGAGCAAAAATTATATTAACCCTTAATTTTAATTCTGCTAAGTTTGTCCGAGTTTTGACGTCTAGAACAAGATTTTGATATTTATAATAGTTATGCTTGGAGACATGTATAATCAGCTTAAAGAATAATTTTGCAGATATTAATGAGTGTGATGGGAACAATCGTTGCAGTAGGAGATGCCACAACATCGATGGAAATTATATGTGTTCTTGTCCGCTGGGTTACAGAGGCAATGGCTACAAAGACGGATCAGGCTGCAAGTTCCCCATCACAAAAATTTCACTGGGTAAGAATATCGTAGTAATTAACATTGTTAGACTCATCTTAGCTAACAATGTTAAATTGACCCGACTTTGATTTAGATTTAAAAATAGTTTTGTCATCTCATTCCTTGAATAAAAAATAAAAGGCAGTCAATAATTTTGGTATTATATTTTTTTAAAAATACATGTAGCTATATGTTACTGATCAAGACACTAAATACATCAATGGCTTTATAATGACATGCCAATATCCATTTTAAGCTGTGTTAATCGCAGAACAATATATTTCAATTGTGCCACAATGGTTAATTTGCATGCCTCCTTTCCATATTTAGAGAAACTTTTGTTTTCATTCAAAGCATTACCAACTTGAGTTCAAAAACCACACACAAGCTTCTTTATCTCTACCCACAAAACTCACCTGCAACAAGAGAGAATCAAAACTATTGGACCAGGGGTGATGGGGAATAAACAAAGCATCACTATCATGAAGTGTTCAAGTCCATGGTTTATTGACAAACAACACCATTTACTAGCAACTTTGGATAATATTTTGAACATTGTTTGCAGGCATTTCTGTAGGCTTGCTTGTTATCTTCACATTGGTCTCCACATTATGCTGGGGAAACAAGCAAAGAGCACTAAAACAACTTAGAAGACTTTTGAGCAAAATGGAGGAAATTATATGCTGCAGCAACTTCATCAACAACAAGGATACACTGATAGAACCAAAATTTTTACGGAAGATGAACTCAAAATTGCCACAAACGACTTTGATGAGAGCAGAATTCTTGGTCGTGGTGGACAAGGCACGGTTTACCAGGGCATATTACCAGATAACTCACTTGTTGCGATTAAAAAGTCTAGAGTAGGAGGTGACTCAAGACAAGTTAAGGATTTTATCAATGAAGTTACTGTACTTTCCCAAATCAACCATAGGAATGTGGTTAAACTTTTAGGGTGTTGTCTTGAAACCGAAGTTCCCTTGTTGGTTTATGAGTTTGTGGACAATGGCACCCTTCTTGACCATATAGACCCACTAAAGAATGAGCACTCTCTTTCGTGGGAGACTCGACTAAGGATAGCTGCAGAAACAACCGAGGCCATTTTATATTTACACTCTGCTGCTTCTATTCCAATTATTCATCGCGACATTAAATCTGCCAACATATTATTAGATCATAGTCATCAAGCAAAAGTTTCTGACTTTGGAGCTTCAAGACTTGTTCCACTTGATGAAACTCAAATTTCCACCGTGGTTCAAGGGACACTGGGATATCTGGATCTAGAGTACCTCCTTACAGGTCAATTTAATGAGAAAAGTGACGTTTATAGCTTTGGGATTGTACTTGTGGAGTTAGTCACCGGGAATAAAGCGGTTGAATTCAATAGGCCAGAACAAAGAAACTTGGCTATGTACTTTGCATCTTCAATGAAAGAAGACAACTTATGGCAGATTCTTGACAAGCGAGTGTTAGATCAAAAGAATGCAGAGCAGTTAAAGGAGGTTGCTTTCTTAGCAAGGAGGTGCATTAGAGTCAATAGAGAGGAAAGGCCAACTATGAAAGAAGTAGCAACAAAATTAGAGGGTCTAATTGCTATGAAAAAGCATCCTTGGGTAAAGGGAGAGGACATGATGTCTGAAGAATGCGAATACTTGCTTGGGCATGTGGCTGATGGATATGGGAATGCTAGTGCTAGCACTTTAGCTACCTATGAGAGCATACAAAAAGAAATAGCATTTGAGATTGAAGATGGGCGATGATCATGTTGGTACTTTCTCATGTGTTTGAGCCACTCTTTGCAAATGTAATTTTAGGTAATGCGATCTTTAAATATTTGTAAGGATTTTAAAAATGTTCAAAATTATTGAATATCTTAAAAGTTTTTGGCTATGAAGGATACAAGTAAATTGAAGTCATCAAATCCTGAATTTTTGCCAGCTCATAATCATTTCATTCTCTGTTTTCTTTTTTTTTTTTTAACAACTGAAAGAAATGATTTCACTCTCTTAATGCCTTGATAGACGACTGGTATACAAAATTCCAATCAAAGCCAAAATACTCAAAAAGTTATCCGATCTTTAATAATGTAATGCAATAGATTACAAAAAATGACTGATACTTTGAAATTTTTTTAGCATAACGTTATACCAACAAAACAAAGATTAAAAGTGAGCCTTGACAACAATTCTCTTAAGTTCAATTTAAAATTCTTGGACATACAATTGACCATGTCCTCTGTCAGAGATATCTGCATGTTTGCATAGTCACACCATATAAGGTCCATGCTACAAACTTTTGATGTGTGTGAAATGTATGCGAGTAATTAAGGCATAAAGGGCTAGCTATTTACAGAAAAATAAAAGGAAAAATTACATCTAAAGGACTCATACATGACAGAAGTTATATAAATATCATATTTGGTTGGAAGGAATTATTCTTAAGAAAAAGGAAAGATGAGGCGAAGCAGAAGGCAAAAATATGATTCAAACAAAATCATCGGATGGATCTGAAGAGGGATAAAAGTATCAAGGCCACAAGCTTCATGGCTTAAAGCACAACACAGATAGATGAGTTCAGAAACAGGCAAACATCGACATCAATTTATGCAGCGGCATGCTCTTCGGTAAGGGCTTCATCTGGAATGAGCAGGGGATGCTGAACACAATCCCCAACGGCTTCACTGCTTTAGCAATTAAATGTACCATTGGTTAGAATATTTGATAACTCGGGGCAAAATGGTGGCAAACTCTGGATTCCATGGAGAAGACCTACTTCCTTGAGGGAAGCATGGTTCTTTAAGAAGCCTAGATCTGTTGAACCAAACAAGTAGGGAAGATTTTCTCTCGCATTTTCCCTTTCAGGAACTTCATTTCATATGTACCAAAAGTGGCCTGAAAGATTATCAAGAGTTGCTATCATATTTTAGAAAAGTTATTATGAAAGTTACTGTAACTTTTCTAAGTAGCGTGCAAACCTTGTAATAAATCCCTAAAAGCAAATAGGAACTATTGATCATTTGGAGTAACCACAAATTTTGATATCATTCAATTTGATTTTTATCAAATTCATATTCTTTAATGTAATTTTCCCAAAATAAAAAGTTCCTGCAAAACATTTTAACAGAAGAAACCAGAGTTCAATGCAATCTAGCCACATCTTGTCCAATCAAATCCTAGCAGAGCAAATCAAGAAAAAAATAAAATAATTCTCATCCTAACTAATTTGAAAACAAAGCAAAAGAAAACAGAATAGTAAAGTGGTTTAAATAAATAATAACAGGAAGAAGATTCTTCTGGAGGCATGTGAAACCAACTCAACCAATCAAAAGAAACAACATGCTGAAACGTGAGATAACCACCTAATAAAGACTGCAAAAGCTTCACTAATAGAGAAACTAAGGACATTGATGTCTGCAACCGCAGAGAAGAAAATTACAAGATAGATTCATTTACCCATTCAATGGAGAAAAGACAAGACACAAGCTGACAGATAGAGATCTTCAAGGCCTCCTCGTTAAAGCTTTAATGCAGTTTGCAGCATAAGATGAAACGATAACTACTGCGATTTATGCCAATACAAATGTTAGTAAGTTCAAATGAAGAGATTACAGAAAATAAGTAAGTGGGTCAAAATAAAATTATAGCAAACCAAGCCTTTTAGCAGCCAATATTCTTCACCAGGTGCCCTGCATAAATACACTTTGGATTGTTGACTGCGCTCCTTTTAAACAGTTAACCAGAATTCAATTGTCAACAGTATGACCTACAAAGATACAGAGGCTTAAATCATTAAGCAAAGACAGGAAACCAAGATTTATAAATGAGGCTATGAAGAGGGAAAAGATACCTGTAAGTGTACTTTCTTCAAAGCCCATAGCTGGCATGGAAAAGTGAAGGTTCAACACACACACCGGAAAGGAAACTTTCTGCAAGAAATTCTATCTATTCAAAAATTCCATAAGATGGTAGAAGAGTATATTTCTTTGGGTTAAAAAAAAAAAAAAGAGTAATTATAACTATATGAGTATTCAATGCCCACAAAAATTGTTGCCCAACATTTCCAGACTCTATTTTCCCAGGGCTCCAACTCAGTGGAGTAAAGAATATAGCATAGAACTAAAACAAAATGTCCATCCTGTGTCACTGATTAGGACATTTTTGTACGTTAGTCTTGGAATCCACAATAAAAAATTAATCAAGAATTGTGTATAAACAAACCTAGGATCGTTCTCTCTTCTTGAGGAGTCTTTTATTGAATCTTAAGTAACCTAAATACCATGCAATTACAATAAAACAAGGGGAAATAAGTTTTGGATTTTTGTTGGAAGTAGTTAAATGTAAAAACTTAATTAAAATCCTAAAACTACTATTTTTTTGGTCTTTTCTTTATAATGGAATGATTAATGAAATATGAATGAAGTTAATTATCTTGAGGAATTGGTTCAATGGCTATCCTAGTTCATTAAATGATATGAGAGTTGAAATACATCAAATCTTAATTAAAAACCTCAAGCAAACATGCTGAGTCCAATTTATCTAATTGATAACTAATCTTACAATCGCATTTATAGTATGATAAATTGTTAAAAACCACTTGATGTGTGAAATGGATTAAATTAGTGTAATTGTTTTCTCTAATATGAATGCACAAACACGCCACTCAAATTAATTTAAATCAATTACACAAACTAGTAATCACATAGCAAACATAATCTCATTGAATTAATAAGAAATAGTTAACTAAAAATCATCCAATCACAATAATTCCAATCTAAACACAATATAAGTAATCTTAGTTTAACAATATAGAGTCCAAATAGCTCACAACAAAATCCTACTGCAACTAGAACATAGCTAGAAATTATAATAACAATAGAAAATTTATAAAAAAAAACTAAGAAATACCCCTTTAAAGCTCTGGAACTCAAGACAAATCCCAATCTTCAAGAGTTGAAAGTTTAGACACTTATTGGAGCTTCACAACAGTCACAGCTTAGAATCTGAGCAATCGCCGGAAAATTCATGAGCACGCCGGAATCAGGAAAGAGTCGCCAGAAGATTCAAGAACCTCGCCGGAATCTAGAGAATCGTGCCGGAGAATCAGAAATTCACAGGAAATTACATAACTCTCACCGGAAAAGAACAAAAGAAGGCTGTGGTGTTAGACTGAGAAACAAAGAAGAGACTGACGGTGATAACGGTGGTGAGAGACGAAGGACGGAAAAGAATCAGAGATGGTAGAGTGAGGTTGAAGACTGCCTGCTTCCGGCGGTAAGGAGCAGGATGGATGAATATCTGATCAATGAGCTCTCACGGTGCTGCTCCGATCCTCCTCCCTCAAGCTCTCTTCCTCGTTTGATCTCTATCAAGAGGTCCAAGCTCTCACTCTCATGTCCGATCTGCTCGACGGTGAAAACGCACGGTGGTTCAGATTCGTGGGCTCTCCTCCGTTGCTTCCAATCTCAAGCTCTCCCGAAGGTGAAGCTCGCGGCGCTGTCTCGTTCTCTATACCCAGCTCCCTCCCAGCCCACAGGTCTCTCTTTTTTGTCTCTCCAATGTCCAACGGTGGTGGCTATCGCCGGTGGCGGTGAAGATGGAAGTTGTCGCCGGCGAGGAAGAAGAGAGATGAAGGGAAGGAGTGAAGCCCTGAAGGTCTCTTGCGCGGCGCTCTGAACTGGTGCTCCCCTGTTCAGGTCGGGTCTCCAGCTGATGAAGAAGAAGGACCCAATTGGTTCGTGGTCAAAACGCACCAGGGACCACTCTGGTACTTTTAAAAGTTTTATGGAGGGAATAAATTGTAAATTTTTGAAATGTATATAGAAACTGGAATTTTTAAAACATTTGGGTTCCTTTATGTAATTTTATTTTCTGGCCCTTTCTCCCACATATTGGAAATTTTCAGAATTTCTGGGGTTTCATGTAATTTCCCCAATCTTCAAAAAATTTTGATTCTTACCCAAATTGCATTTTTTTAAAAACAAATCTCTAATTTTCTTCCAAAACACCTATAATATAAAATTAAGCATAAGATAATATCAAAAATCTAAGAAACAATTGCATAAAATAATTAATAAATTATAATCATTTTACCCCTAATTACAATTAATTCAATACAGTTGTCTCTAACTAAACTTAATATTTAATCATGTAATAATGTCCAATAAAATATATTACAAATCCAAATTTAATTATAAAAATCATATAAAAATATGATTGAATAAGTCACTTATACTGCAGGAATTCATCCCCCTTTCTAATCTATAAAAATTGGAGGGTGAGAGTATTGTGCCCATTTCCACATCAACAAGAACTTGAGCAAATTCTAAACATGACAAAATTTTCTAATCAATCTCATTTTGTACACATGTACAGAGGGGTGACCTGCCTCTTCACAGGTTTCAAAGTGCCAACCTATGGAGATGTCCTTTTTACCCTTGCTTTCCGGATGCCATATTGGTAGAGAAGCAAAACCAAACAATAACATTATACACAGTATCAAGTTAATCTCTCTGTTTTTTTTTAATTACAATGACAAGAACAAGAGCTCTTGAGGGCACTAATATCAAGTTAATCTCTAGCACCACCGAGATGAGCACGACTTATGGCTTTCGTTGCAGTACAAACCAGACCTACAAGCTCATCTACATCGTGGAAGCTCAAATCAATAACCCTCCTCATAGAATTTATGCAGTCCCCATTTCTTGCCTCTACCATGATCACGTCAGCAGCTGCAAAAGCACTCTGGCATTTTCTAGAAGCCTCCATTGCATAATTTACATTCTGAGTGTGCAAAATCACATGCTACTTGTGATCCATAGTGTGACCATACATAGGAAGTTATAACCATCGGACTACATAATAAAACCCTCTTGTTCATATGGATTCAACAAGTGAAACTCAATAACTATGCAACTAAGCGCTTATTATTGAAAAAGATTCAGAAAGAATGATAAAAGCAATAACCAGCTCATCATTCTATCCTTACAACCAACAAAGGCATACATCTAATAAAGTGCATGACTTCCAAGAAACACAAGTTTCAGCTAAGATCTGCCTGACATAGACTTCTAAGGAACATATTCTGAACCTCCATACTGTTTTTTTTTTCGAACATTAATATCTCACACAGAACTACATTTCCTTTATGTTGTCTTGCATTGCTAAATGCCTTCATCCCCAATAAAAGCTGCAATACTCCATGGTTTTTTACCACAAAAAAAAACTTGACAAAACCTTCCAAACAATCCATAGTGTGTATCAGTAAAAGTAGCAACTCACAAAGTCAAGAAGACTGACAAAATTTGTACGATGACGAGCAGATATGACTTGGTTACAAGCAACATGAGTGCCAGCCCCCTAGCGGCTATGCGTTTCTTGTCAAGAATGGATCCTTCACCTGCTCATCTCGAGACTTGCTTAATCTCGGGAACAGAACGCGATTTCCCCTTGTTATGGATTGAGTTGTTGCCAATCAGACATGCGATGATGCCCAGAAAGATCCAAGCAGCTATGCCTGCAGCAACCAAAACAGTAGACGCAAAGACTCTGAAAGTGGTATTGGGTACTACAACGTATGTGAACAAGGGTACAGAGGCAACCCTTACCTCTCTCACCCCGATACAGCCTGCAAATTAAGGTAAATTTATAAGCCTCAGCTTTTGCAGTTTTCTAATCCTGAATATAATATAAGAGTTAGTTGATTTTTTTTTTTTTTTGAGAAATTAACACTACTACAAAAATATCGAAAGGTGACGAATATTTTATAACCCTTCTTTAAACAAGTGTCACAGCTGTCTTTTTTTTTTTTTTTTTTTTTTTTTTTTTAATTTTGAGTACCAACTGTGGCGCTTGATGGACCAGGGGCCACAGCTGGTTGGCTCAAGTGTGACGCCTGCCAAGGAAGGCGCCACACTTGGGAGCACCTGACCAATTGTGGCCCTTGATTTAATGAGGTGTCACAGCTGGTGTAGCCCTTTATAATAAATTTTTTTTTTTTGACTAGCTGGTCACCACGTGACCAGATGGTTGAATATTAAAAAAAAAAAACAAATTTACCACTAGCTATGGCGCCTGGGAAACCAGGCGTCACAGCTAGTTAAATATTACAAAAAAAAATAATTTTTTTACCAGTTGGAAGTAAGCTTTCAAATCACTTCCCGCCAATCATATTTTCCACTTTTACTTTACTTTTATTCTTTCCTTCCCTTTTACCTTTTTTATTCCCTCTTTTCCTCAGCTCGCCGAAGTCCCTCTCTTCCCCTGTAAAAGTCACTTTCTCTCTTGCACAACAAACACACACAGAGACGTCTTCTTCATTAAAATTCTCTTATCTCTTTTTCTATTTTTGTTCCGTCCGTCCCCACTCTTGTCCCTAGTTGTTCCCTTTTCTTCATACTCTCTGTCTCTCTTCCTCTTTTGAACCCCACTCCACTCCACAAACTCACATTTGCTCATCCTCATCACTCAAGCTAGCGTCACCAACGTGGTCCCCCACTCCCTATGCTGGTCAATTAATAGATTTGTAAGTGTCTATGCTTTTTTAATTTTTATTTTTTTCAGGTTCTTTTATATGATATAACATTGCTCAGTCAAATTTTTTGGTTGGTTATGATGTCAAGAAGAAGACTGTTTCGTTCTTTTTATTTTTTATGTTAGCTTTGGATGGTATTAATGTAAGAACATTATTGTTGATCTATTTTTAGTGATAGGAATACACAGACAAGCAAATCTATTATAGAAACTATTACTGGAAAAGAAATATTGAAATAAATTTTAACAAGCAAATCTTTTTTTAGTGATAGGAACGCACAGACAAACGTAGCAAAACCAGACAAACAATTTAAGAAAAGAGAAATTGATATATGGAAGGTAAAAAAAAAAAAAAAAGAAAGAAAAAAGATGCAGGTATATCTTTATTTATACTTTATCCCTTCAGATACGAGACTTTTATTAATATCAGCCATATCATAATATTAGTTTTCCTAAAACAAATGTGATTTTAATTTAAAGAAAAATGACGTTGCCATAAGCTTGATATAATCTATTTTCTAATTGCTTGGTCATGAACAATACATTTTCCGAAACAATATTTGTTTGTGGGGCTTTATCATACACTACTACAGAATTATGATATAACCACCCCAATAGACGTCCAAATTTTAAAATTGGGTGGTTAAAAAGGAAGGCGGTGGCATTTTCGTAATTATGTGTACATAGGAAAACTCTTAGACGTTCCAAATTTGAATTTGGGACGCCTAAAGTTGAGTTTAGACGTCCCAAATTTTATTTGGGACGCCTAAAGATTTCCATTGGCGCCAAAAAAATAAATTAAAAAAATTTAACTTACTTTAGGCGTCCCAAATGGGATTTGGGACGCCTAAAGTGTGACTTTAGGCGTCCCAAATCCCATTTGGGACGCCTAAAGTCTCTACTTTAGGCCTCCCAAATGGGATTTGGGACTCCTAAAGTCATGTCAGAAATTCTGACATGCGTGAGACTTTTTTTCCCCTTTTCTTCATTCCCATGTCAGAAACCCATACTTCTTTTTCCATCTTTCCCATCCCCATGACTTCTCTTCCCTTTTTTCTGCATTTCCTTTTTTCTTTCATTCCCGTGACTTTGTCTTCCTCAATCTTCTTCCCCTCTTTCTTTTCTTCATTCCCTTTTCCTTCACCTCCTTCCATTCTCATAACACCTTCTTTGCTCTTACCCTCCGGCGTACAGCTCCTCCACCTTTTTTGCTCGCTCCACCCT
Organism: Inga laurina; assembly: GCA_963855925.1. Classification (NCBI taxonomy): domain Eukaryota; kingdom Viridiplantae; phylum Streptophyta; class Magnoliopsida; order Fabales; family Fabaceae; genus Inga; species Inga laurina. The sequence goes on along the minus strand of OY979709.1, from coordinate 51,649,334 downwards.
CCGGCGTACACCTCCCACTCTCTTTGTTGCTTTTAGCCTCCGGCGTACATCTCCTCTCCACTGTGTATACACAACTCCTCCAACGTCTTCTCTCCACCTTGGAAGCACACAGACATTGTTGGCTGCCCTCTCCCCTGATTTTATCAGGTTTGTTTTTATTTAAATATAAATTTACATGAAGAATTAAGTTAAACTTGCAATATGAAATTATTATAATGCTTTCAATTTATTTACATGATTCTAGTTATTGGAGTGTTTCTCCCTTGATTGTTTTTTTTTTGCCAGAATCATAAACTAGTTGTTAGTAGTTATGCAATACTAATAATGTTTTTGTTTTATACGTTTGGAGCTTGGAAATCGAGGAAAATACATATGTATATTTATTTTGATGAAATGAACAACAATTAGTTTGTAGTTGTGTGGTGACAAATATTTTGACACTTTCTAATTGTTGTTATACATAGATGATATTAGGTTGTATGAGTTGTTGTTATTATACATATATATATATAATAAAAAGATTGCAGTGCTAGAAATTCTTACCATTTCGTAAGGGACATTTTTTGGTTTATGAATCCATCTTCAATTATGTTTCTGCAATTTTAATTTGCTGGGTAATGAAGAATATAAATAATTATTTTAAAAAAAATAAAACTTTTTAATGTCCTCATTTATATAATATTTATTATAAATATATTTATATATTTAACGTACCTAGTGGGGGACTTTAGGCGTCCCAAATCGAGATTTGGGACGTCTTTTCTTAAAATATACTACGCCCCCTACATAGACGTCCCTTAGTTTTTGGACGTTAAAAGTGCCAAAATAGGGACGTTAAAACCCCTTTTTGTAGTAGTGATACCTTTGCTGAGGATAACACTTCTAATTGGAGAAATGACAATAAATATATTATTGTGTAAGAATATTATTATTGGGGAACTTGAATTTTAAATGTAAAAATAATAAATATTATATAAATATATATATAATATTTAAAAAAAACAAAAAAAAATATCCTCCTGTGGCGCTTGTTGGAGGAAGTGCCACAGGAGACCCTCCTCCTGTGGCCCTTCCTCCAACAAACGCCACAGTAGGGTATTTTTTAAAAAAAAAAAATTTAAAATGTTGTGGTGCTTCCAAGCGCCACAACTTCTTTTAGTGACGTTCAGATATGTGGCACTTCTCTAGCGCCACAACTAATATAATTATAAGCGCCACAGTTTTACTTTTTTGTAGTAGTGTAAGGAAGCTAAATGCTTATTTAGGATAGCTTAATTTTAATGTATAAGTGCTTGTAAATCGTAATTTACGATGTACGAGGTAAATATGTGAGAGAAATTTTGTCTTAACTTATATGAAAAGCACTTATAAACAAAAATAAGTTATCACAAACATAGGCTTAAATAAACTACTTAATAATATATTATATTTATCATTTTTCTTCAAACTAAATTGACTTAAAAAGATGTAAAAGAAAATGGAGATAATAATCCTCTCACGTTTCAGCTGCTCTTTTCACTAAGAATTTTAAGGTTATACTCTGTGTGTGTGTGTGTGTGTGTTTTTTTTTTTTTTTTTTGGCCCTGGAAGGTTATACTATGTTGAAAGAATTGTAAAAATGTTACAAATATTATAGCCTTGTGGCTAAAAAGCAGGTAAGTTTTCATGTATTTTTTTATCACAAAGTATATATATTTATATATATGTGTGTGTGGAAGATTGGTTATAGGTTCGATCTGATTGGCTATTTTGATGGTAAGAATATTTATATATATTCTTCTTCCTCTTTGTTTCTTTGTTTCTTCAACGCACGCAACCAGTCGACCCTGCTGCAACTTCACCTCCTCCACAGTGTGTAGATTTTTGCTCTCCTCCACCTCCTTCCTTCCATTGTTGTGCACACCACCATGGATCTCCAATGTCTTCTCTACCTCTCCAGCATACTAGTGGGCGCCCCTGATCAGGTTGGTTTATTTTCTTCTTGTTTTTTTTTTTGTAACATAATGGTATATTTTGTTTTTGAAATATAAATTTACTTGAAATGGTTGAGATTGTGCTTATATATTATTGCTTATATTGAGATGGTTGAGATAGCCTGGTGTGTTTGGTGTGCTTATATTGCTTAAATTACATGTATTCGGGAACTCCAGTGCAATGGTTTATTTTATTGTTTAAATATAAATTTACTTGTGTATATTTCCATTAATTAGTATATATAATAAAATAAAATATGATTTGTTTAAATTAAAGAAATTCTTGTATTCCAAACGAATTATGAAGAATAATTCAAGCCAAAACTAAAAAGAAAATTATAACCCCAATATTCATTAAATGATTTTTATCTAAATATTTTCAATAAAAAAATTTTAGTATATATTTAAATATATACTAAAATAAAACAATTGTTTATTTTATTGTTTAAATATAAATTTACTTGGGTTGATAACTTAATTAGGCAATCTCATCATATGTCGTTGACAATTGTACTAAACGTGTGAATGTTATTGGGAATGCCTTAGAAATGACCATGGTGAAGGACTATGGGAAACAATATAGAGTAAGACCTTAATTTATAAACGAGAACTGTGTGTTTTTTCTGTTTTACTTCCCGCTTAGTTTATTTCGGTTTTATTGCAATTTATGTACGTTTCTGATGATGCTTTTTGTGTTAACAGGAATATGGACAACTCTAGTGATGACGAGAGGCATAGAGATGACGAAAGCTCTAGCAATGATGAAAGGCCTAGAGATGAACCCCTGGCAAGAAGGAGGGTTAGAGGCTGTACAAAGATGGGAGCATTGGTTGCACGTCATGAACATCAACAGGAGAGGCTACATATAGACTTCGATGACAATCTGAATCCAGTTGGTCCTGAGGAAGACCACTTCATTAGCTACGTAGGGTTTTTGGCTCGAAGCAAAGTGCGCATTACCTACGATAATTGGAGATTGGTTCCCCCAAAAATGAAAGACATGATTTGGCAGCAACTTTTGGTATGTAAGTTTTGATGCATTGTAGCTTTGTTCTTATTGTTTCAAATATAATAATCTTATGTTTTACCTTGTAGCAAACGTACGATGTCCCAGACACCAGGCAGATGTATAAGCACTGGATGGATGAGGTTCGTGTACGATGGAAAGGTTTCAAGAACAAGCTAACAGCACGGTACATTCGAGGGGCCCTTAGGGGTAAGGATCCATGTGCACAGTATACATATTTGTCTCCAGAGGACTAGAGGTTGTTTGTGGCATCACGAGCAGATCCTGAGTTTTTGGTAAGATTTCTGTCATCATGATATAGAACTTGTAATTTTCATATACTTTATATCGTTGATTTATTTTTTGTTGTTTTTCATTCATAGAAATTAAGTGCAGCAAATGTACAGAGGCAAGCAAAAAATAAATATCAACATTTCATGTCTCGCGGTGGATATCGAAAGCTTGAGCGGCAAATGATGCAAGAAGAGTTAGAGAAAATGAAGGAAGCAGCGGAATCTGATCCTAGCGTTGTTATCCAGGCCCCTGCACCTCTTCCACATCACAAAAAATGGAAAGCAGGGAGGATTAAGGCTGGGAAGTACATAAATCCGACTGTTGCTGAGGTTGCTGCGAGGATTGTAAGTAGTTATATCATAAGTACCTAATTTTTTACATATCGTGAGTGGTTTCGATACATTTACGATAAACTGTATGCTATAGGATGAACTAGACGAGCAGAGTAGCCAAGGTTCATTCAATCCAAGTAGACGGATGGACATCTTGTCAACGGCTATTGGGAAGGCAGATGACCTTAGTCGTGTTTGAGGAGAGACACAGGGAGTTAGTGCCGCGAGGTATTTTGGACGAGACCCACGTTATTTGTCACAAGCTGGACCTAGTAAGGACATTGTGGCCAAGATTCAAGAGGACCTCGAACGAGAGATCGAGGCCAACCTTCGTGACAAGCTCCGACAAGAGCTGTTGCCAGAGCTTCAATTTGAAATGGCAAAGATGTTTGAAGCACAAACGGCAAAGGACGAGCATAGAACTCAGGAATCCCCGGCCTTCAATAGCACCAGAGGAAGTTACAACCCTCTGGAGGAACCACTTGGCGACCCTTCTCCCACTCCAGTGTCGGGAGACCCTTGCACCCTCTATTTGGATGATCCACTGTTGCGTGTTGTTGCTGATGCTCTCGTTCACACACGTGCTACCACCCACCATCATTAGCAAATTCTAGAGGATTTTCGTAGGGTGAATGTGACGAGTATTAGAAAGGGGGAAGAAGGTACAACCATCCCTGTTCCTGATCCAGAGGTTGGCACATCTTTCATCCTTTGGCCTCACAATCTTATTGGTTCAGACGCAACACCTCCAATAGTAGGAATTACCTTACTGTTACTGAAACTCTGTTGGCCTCCTAATAACAATTTGTTTTTTGATGTTCTAAAAGGATGACGAAGCTGCGAGGAAATGGCCCTACTTAGCACAGCTGCAACAGATATACAAGGGCATTAAACAGATTGACTTGAAGATGCCTCCAGGGATTGTGGGCCAAGTGGAGTATCCCTACACAATTGACAATACAGATCTCAAGCAGTTTATCAGGTTGGAGGGGATAGATGCAGGCTGGGTGAAATTTGCAGTTCGGTAAGTTTTTTTTTTTCAATTTTCCCATAGAATTCATTTAGTGGTTTTTTGATTTCATACATTCAATAATTGATTCCTTATTTTAATTCTATTATAACACCTTCCACGGTCTCTGCATAAACATGGAAAGACGTGATTGGTATGGATTCTTATGTCCTGCGAATACGACAGAGGATACTTGTACTGTGGCGCATAGGACTCACTACATCGGCTACGCAATGGCACAGACCAAACTTCGTTGTTATCTAGCACCCATTGTCCAACGGTTCGTATTTACATTTTGTCAATTTAAGAAGTTTAATAAATAATTGTCTTCTCATCTAACTTCATTTTAATGTGTACATGTTGTTAAAGTTACCACTGGAGTTTGTGTGTTATATGTCCCCACCGCAACATAGTCTATTGGTTTGATCCCTTGAGTAAAAAGTCAGACAAAGATACAAAATCCGTCTTCGACACGTAAGTTATTCTGTTTGTATTTCATTGACTCTTAAAAAAAATGAATGGTTCTAATTTCTGTTCATTTTGCTTTTCATGATAGTGCTTGTCAAACATATAGAGTCCTAGGTGGGTCACGCGAGGGTACAGTTGTTAAAAAGCCAAAGTGATTTTATCCGATAGTAAGTATATTCGATCCTACCTAATTGTTTCATTGACGGTCCTTTTAGACATACCTTTATTGATTTTAACTACCAATTGCATCCCTTTGATTTAAAGTGCCCTCGGCAACCTGGCAACACTGAATGCGGATATTATGTTATACTTTATATGTATAACATAACTCAAAGTGGAATTAGTAGTGATTTTGAAAAGGTAATTGCTTCTTCATTCTCAAATGATAATATTTTTGGTGTTCTAATCGAAATGCTAATTAATTCATTTCCTTGAGATTCATTTCATCAAAGCTTACTTTCTAATTTTCAGATTTTTGATACTGAAGATGCCTACCTACGTGAAGACCTTGATTTGATTAGAGATCTTTTGGATGGACATCTTCTTCAACATGTAGAGCAGTAAACTTTTTATTTTATATCAGTTTGTAGTTGTGTGATGACAGCGTTTTGACACTTTCTGGTTGTTTTTGTTGATATATATAGTAGTAGGTTGTATAAAAGGTTATTGTATGTATATATATAGTAAAGATTGTAGTGCTGGATGTCCTTACCAGTTTGTAACGGACAGTGTGGTTTATGAATCCATCTTCTATTCTGTTTCTGCAGTTTGAATTCGCGGGGTAATACAGAATGTAAATTATGGTATAAAAAAACCTAACTTTTAGACGTCCCAAATGACATTTGGGAGGTCTAAAGTCCCCCCAGGCTGGGACTTTAGACGTCCCAAATTAAAATTTGGGACGTCTAAAGTCTCACTTTAGACGTCCCTATTATTTGGGACGTCTTTTCTTACAACTTACTACGCCCCCAGTATATACGCCCCCCCGTTTTGGGACGTTAAAGGTGCCAAATTTGGGATGTTATAGCCCCTTTTTGTAGTAGTGAAAAGAATGAGATTCAAAAGAATCTCAGTAGTAACAAATCACTTATACAATATATATAAACATAGCATGTAAACAAATCACAATCAGCAATAGTAGCAACAATCACAATGATACGTGACTTTCACCACAAACGACAGCTCACCAGGCTGTATCCACATGATGCATGACTTGCGTCACAAACGACAGCACTCACGACTGTATACACATAGCTTTCACAGCAACATACACCCCAGCATTTGCAATCAACACAATTTAATGACAATACATACATACAACGTATTGCACATAGTATAAAAGAAAGAGTCACTACCTTGTTCTTTCCCCCCGTACTCTAGCACCGGTTTATCACGCGTAGTGCAAATGTCAAATCCTATCAATCATAATAAAGGACGACGAGTTATTACCTATTTCAATTCTTTAATAACTCATAATACTTAGGTTGGTTATCACTATGGTCATTTAATCAAGTCAACTAAGGAGCTAAAGTGGTCAATTAACCCAAAAGACCAATCTTCTAACCTTAGAGTTCATAGTTATTACCATGTGCCATCACCTTTGAATTTTCATACACTTGAACCAAATCTGCCAGAATTTTCTCCAGATTTTAAAAAATATAACTAATTCTACAAAAATTGAAATGGGGTGATTCCAAAGGCTATGTAACCCTCATTTAGTCTATTTTCAAGAAAAAATATCACCCATAGTCAGTTGGATACACAGCATTCCTAGAATTTTCATTTATTGCACACTGTCAGAATTCAACCCAATTTTCATGATCTAACTTCAAAAATTCATAACTTCCAATGTACAAATTAAACGACGCAAATAACCTATTAAATTAAAGCTTGATATGTCTACTATTTAAATGAATTGGAAAGTTTTAGAATTTTTAGAGATCATTTGGTTATCCAAAAACACCACACTAATAGGGAACTTCGCTGGAATTCTGTTCAGGCAGAAAATTTAATTTTGCTTTTTGAGTTTCAATGACCCAAAATTCACAACCCAGGGCTATTCCCACACCGTTTTTAATGTAAAACACAATAGTAACATCAAAATAAACAAATTCTCACTCATTCCCCACATCTTGTTTTGGGTAGAAATTCATCAAAATTCTAACAATTACCATACTTCCAATTTAAGCCCCTAACTAGCTTCATATGTCCTCTAAGCATCATAAAACACCATGTACATAATCAAATCACCATGACTCTTCAAAACCCTAGCTTGGACTAAATCAGGGCAAAATTACACATGTCAAAATACTCATTCAATCTACACAACCAATAGTTCAAATTGAAGCCAATACTCACCTCTTGCTTCTCCTTAGCTCCTTTCTTTGGTTTTTCAGCTTTTGTTCTTGGAGGATAGCTCAAAATACCTCCTCTTGAAATTCTAAAATCATAGAAATGAAACTCTCATCAAGAGGAACAATGTTTATGAAGGGTGTTTGGGCCATAAATGAGGTTAAGAAGATGAAACTCAAGAGGAAAGAACTCACCTACACCTTACTTCTTCTTTTCTCTTTTTGTACAGCACCTAAACCGACTCAGAGAATGAGAGAGAGGGTGATTAAATGTTCATTTTTTCTCTTCCCTTAACACATTAATACTTGGCCAAAAAGTTGGCCAAAAGAAATAGATAAAGACCTTTTAAAAGTATCATAATCCACCTCCTTCAAATACTATATTTTATTATAAAGCAACACATGCCATATTCACTTGATATCATCATCTTTCTCTTTCCATATACTTGGCCGAAAATTGCTTCTTGTATTAACTAAAAAGGAGCTTTTGAATTATCATATTTTCCTCCTCCACATATTTTATTTAGAGTTGCAATATTTGACCATAAGACTTTTTCCATCATTTTTTCTCTTCCTTCATCTTAACTTGATTGAAACTATACCTTAAAGAGGCTATAAGAAAGCTTCTTGAATTTCATATATTTCCTCCTTACTTTAGTTGAAATAATTGACTTTGACTTCACCTTTTCCTTTGCTTCCTCATGCCACACGATCTTGCCCTCTTAAAAGAGGAAAAATAGCTTCTTACTTTATCATATTTCCACTTCCTCACATATTGCTTTTAGCATGAGAAAATTGCCCAAGTTCCCATCTTTTCTTGGTCTTACATATGTTTCTCTTTCCTTTCTCCAACTTGACGAAAACATGGCTGCCAAAGGAACCGAATAAACTCTTAAATTAGCTTCATTAATGTGTAATGGCCATTATATTATACACTTGCCTACTATCTTTAACTTTTCAACCATACTTTGTATGGTTACAGTTGCTTCATCTTTTGGCTTATTTATCACCAAGTATCTATTCCCTTCATGCTCCCTTATTTGGACATCCCAATATCATGAGGAAAAGGGAAAAATATGGGTTTTGGATTTTATTTAGCTAAATGACTATTATGCCCATTCAGCTCATAATTCATATCGTATTCTTTGAAAGTATTTGTTTAACATTAATTTCATTCACTTTTGGAGTCATTAGCCCTTAATCATATTTTGGGGCATTACAGATTTGATGTTGTATGAAATTATAAATTATAAATTATAAATTGATATTAGAAATTATAGTTTGAAATGGTTTTAATTATGTGGAGGTTTCAATATTGTTTAGGATGATGATATTAGGTTATGCTCATATAAGTTAGAAAAGTGATTTAATTAATTTAGGATGATGATATTGATAATTTATGACCCTTGAAGTTAAGGTGATTAGAGAATTATTATTGTTAAAGATTTTATTGAGTGAAATAGAGTTAAGAAATTTTAGAAATTATTATTTGAGAAATAGATAAATTGTTTTAATTCTTCTACGAAGATTAAAGTGAGCTAATTATGGGGATTATTTTATATTAGTCAGCAAATATTATTAATTTTATTAACATGTAATTATATATTCATTGTAGAGTGAATTTGGCTTGTTAAACTTGAATTCTCAAATTCAGTTGTCAAGAGCTCGAGGTAATCACTTTTTAATTTATCTTGTATGCTTATTGAGGTGATTATAAGTTTATGTTGGTATTTTTAATTTCTATAAATATGTTATAGTATTTTATATATGAAAAATGTACAATGATAGTATGAATTATGTTTTTAGTAAACTTGTTAATTAAGTGGACCGGAATGGTTTTGAATGATTGATGATGCATAACATTGAATATGGAATATATGAGAATAAATTATTGATGTTTGATGTTGAGATGTTGAATGTGGTGAGTTGTGATTGAGGAAGTTTTGGTTCTTTTATACCACGTGGTATAGTCGCCACTGTGCGCACAATGGATGGCTTTGATGTTTTTAGGGCCCTCGGTATCACCCTTTCCTTTGGCTAGGTTAAGGGTCAGCTCAAGGAATAGGTGACACCTTTCCATGTTTGACGGAAGGGAACCCATAGTCTGATATGAGTAATGTAGCTTTTGGCCGGGCTATACTTCATTAGTGGAGAGCTTGATGCAATCTTGTCAAAGAGACTAAACCTATTATTTGTTGTAGTTCATGGGTTCTGTCAGCGGTTAGGGAGGTTATAAGGTTGGTTGAGGGAGTTCTAGATATAAATGAAAATGTTCTTTTGTATTATTAATGTTTTTGGAAGATTATTTTATATATTTTTTGTCGGCTTAACTATCTTGTAATTAATCCCTGCATACTTGTTAAAATGGAAGTGGTCACTGGTCTATGTGACTCATCCCATCGATTTATTATTTTTTAGGTGAGAGTTCATGCAGTGATATTGAGGGGGAGGCGAACGAGGCTTAATTTGATATCAATTTGTATGTCTTGTTTAGTTACATGAGTATAATATATATTGTCAAACTTAAAGGCCTTTTGAGCATTCATTGCATATGTTGAATACTCCACTACATATTGGGATGTGTACTGTGGACAGAGCCCCTTTGATATGTTGTTTATGTAATATTATTAAGGGAGAATCGCTGATAACTACCTTTTTGGCAAATTAATTGCTGAATGCTACCATTGCACATAGCGGAAGATGTTTTGCACATAACGGAAGATTGCTTGCACATTTATACGGAAGACTTTTGCACACACGGAAGATGATTTGCACAAAACGGAAGATCGCTTGCATGCTTGGTAGCAATCAACAATTAATTTGCTTCCAAAGTATTTTTCAGCAATTCTCCCTATTATTAAATGTTCTAATGAAATGATGAATTTTACCGTAATTTAAGGAGGTTATTACAACATTAAATCCACCAACATACTATTAGACCATTGTCACCAAGTAAAAGTTTCTAACTTTGGATCTTTGACTTGTTCCCCTAAATGAAACTCAAATTACCACTGTGGTTCAAGGGATATTGGGATATATGGATCAGAAGTACCTCCTCACAAGTCAGCTAAATAAGAAAAGTGATGTTTAGAGATTTGGGGTTGTGCTTGTTGAGTTAAACACTGGGAATAAAGCAATTAAATTCAGTAGGCCAGAACAAAGAAATTTGGCTATGTACTTTGCATCTCTAATGAAAGAAGACAACTTATGGAAGATTCCTGACAAGAGAATGTTGGATCAGAAGAAGAAGAACATAGAGCAGCTAAAAGAGGTTGCTTTCTAAGCAAGGAGGTGCATTAGAGTTAATGGTGAGGAAAGGCCTACTATGAAGAAAGTAGCCATGGAATTAGAGGGTTTAATCGCTATGAAAAACCATCCTTGGTTAAAGGGAGAGGAGATGAGGTTGGAAGAATGTGAATACTTGCTTGGTCATGTAGCTGATGGATATGGGAATGCTAGTGCTAGCACTTCAGCTGCCTGTGATAACATCCAGAAACAATTAGCATTTGAGATAGAAGATGGGCGATGATCATGTTAGCACTTTCTCATGTGTTTGAGCCACTCTTTGCATATGTAATTTCAGGTTATACCATCTTTACAGACTTGTAACTAGTAAGGATTTTAAAAATATTCAAAATTACTGAATATCTTAAAAGTATTTGGTTATTAAGGTTAAAAGTAAATTAAAGTTATCAAATCCTGAAGTTTTACGAATTCACAATGATTTAAATTCTTCTTCTTCTTTTTTATAATAGTGGAAAGTAATGATTTAATTCTCTCAATTCCATGATATACAATTGGAATGCAAAGTTTAAATCAAAGTTAAAATACTCAAAAAGTTATCCGATCTTTAATAATGTAATGCTATGGATTGAAAAATGAACATAACATTTAGAGAGATAAAAAATATGACTAGTACTTTTCAATTTCTTAGCATAACAAACACTATACCCCAAAAAACAGAGATAAAAGCGAGCCCTGACAACAAGTCTCTGAAGTTCAATTTTAGATTGTTGGACTTGAGACTGACGATGTCCTTTGTCAAAGACTTGTGTGGATTTTAAAAATGTTCAAAGTTGTTGAAAATCTTAAAACCTTTGGTTATTAAGGATAAAAGTAAAATCAAGTTATCAAATCCTAAAATTTTTTAATTAGTTTATAATGACTGCATTCTCGTTTTAAATAACAGTGGAAGGAGTAATTCTAAAAAAAGTATGATTCAATGTTGTCGGACAATGTACAAATGTCTTAACCACGTACGATGAACATAATATGAAAAAATATTTACAAGATTAAAAAAAAGGACTAGTACTTTTATTTAAAAAAATAAAAATTGCTGAATAATTATCATTTTTGGAGCGCACAGAGAGAGAGAGAGAGAGAGAGAGAGAGAGATTTAAAGCGAGCCCTGATGACAATTATGTGAAGTTCAGTTAAAGATTCTTGTACATATGACTGACGATGTCCTTTGCCAGAGATATCTGCGTGTCTACATAGTTACAACAATATGTAAGCTCTATGCTACAAACTTTTGATGTGTGCGCAATGGATGAGAGTAACTAACGTATAGAAGGTCGTTTACAACAAAATAAAAGGAAAAATTACATCTAAGGACACGTACATGACAACAGTTATATTATATTTGGTTGGAAGGAATTATTTTCAAGAAGTAGAATGAGAAAAGCTGGCGTGAAACCCTTTCTTACAGGTCCAAATTGTTTCATGGGAATAAGTAGGAAAGAGAGATGTGCTGTTTAGTTTGAAGGCATGAAAAATTGGAAAGGAAAAATAATACTACCCCTCCCGTCTATAATATAAGATTTCCCTAGTATAATTACAAACTTCATGACTTCAAGCATATCAAACAGATAAATGAGTTCAGAAAAAGGCAAGCAGCATCATCAATTTATGCAGTGGCTTTCGTCTGAATTCGATGAGACTAAAGATGATACTTTCATATTCCTTTTTCTCCTTTTCTTCTCAGAATTCCATCTCCACCCTCAAATAAAAAATAAATGGTTCAGATTTAATATTTTCTAAAACAATTATTATTGTATTTTTTATTTTAATTTTAAAAAATTTTGTTTGTGTTATAGTTATGAATGGTGTAGATCAGATTTTAACATTTTAAATTTATTTATTCATGTTTATAATAATAGTTTTATAAAATATGAAATCTGAACTATCTATATTTTTAATTTGAGGGTCGAGATGTGATTCTGAGAAAAAAAATAAGAGAAAGGATTTTAAGAGAACCCAAACCTTCCTTAAAACTTGTTCCCTTTTTTTATTTCCTTTTCTCTTATTCCTAGTGGTTGCATGTTGATTTGCATTAGCAAAGGATAGTGACTTCTAAAGAGTGGGTCACATTCTCTTCCAAACCTTCGTTGCCTGCGATTTTCCCAATCAACCCCAAATATTTGACATTTTTTACTGTCTTACTTTATTGAGGGGGGTTTTTTCTTTATGTGATTTCTTTTCTGAGATATTTCAAATGTAAATGCTTGTTAGCCACTAAAATTTGTATTAGCTCCCGAATATTGGACCTATAAATGGGAGTAAGGCGGCCAGATGCCTCTCCACTACGCAATGTCTCCACTTTGCCTCCTCTACAATAAAGTGACGTCGTTTTGTATAAAAAACAAAACCCAAGACGTGTTTCTTGTTTCAGACCCTTGTGTCTAATGGTGCCTAGGAGGAAATTCATCTTGTGTCTCCAAAATAACGTTATTGGTAGTGCCTGGTTCGTGGAATAAATCATTAAAGAAGTGTCGCTGGTTGTCATCACTTTTATTTGCGGGGGCTTCATTGATTGTTCTTTTTCACTTTTTTCAGTCACTACAAACACATTCAAACGCCAAAAGAAAATTTTCCCATACTATTTCTGAATTACCACAAGAAGGATTGGAGAATAACCCAATTGAAGTATTTTCCCCATATTTTCTTGCCAACCAAACAGACACTCAAAAGAAAATTTCTACTTTCCACAAGTTCACGAATCAGGAAAAACATATTTCCCTTAAGACATACAGGATTGTTGAGCAGTTATTGTGGAAATTAAGCTAAAGCTATAGACATTTCATTTCTAGGTTTTTACAATTTTAGACTCATGTCTGTCGTCTTATTTTATTTTGTAATATTTGGACTGTGTATTAATCTTTTTATAAATAGCATTTTGATCTTTTATAGGAAAAAAAAAATCAAAACCACACAACTTTTATTTTACAAACGTGTGGCCTCCATTATGAATTAATCAAGAATTGTTGTACCGTTCTTTAATATTGATAAGGAAATTGCATTATCGTACAGTTTATAGTTTATGACGCATGCAACTCTTCCTAGTGTTATAGGTATATTTCCTCCTTAACCCAACATTCAGTCTTGCGCGCAATTGTCCATTAATTCAAGACTCAGATGTGAAAGGCAAGGGAGATATATATATATATATATATATATATATATATATATATATATATATATATATATATATATATATATATATATATATATATATATATATATATATATATATATGTATGTATTACTCTTTAAATAAGATTATGCTTGATTAAAAATAATTGCAAACGAGTTGAATATATATAAACTAAGAGTAATAAAACTACACGCTCAATATAATACGTGCGTGCAGAACGTAAACTTAGATGATTTGGATGCGCATGGAAAACAGAAACTAAGATGCATATAAGAGTTAGATAACTAATTTAAAAATATTAAATAAATAAGTTGAGTTAGTTATTTATAATCAATATGTGTTGGTTTTTCTATAATACCCTCTTTAATCATGTGTATTGGAATTACCTGTGTGGATGCAAAACTATTAGGCTATCTTGTGCTTGGTGAATGTGTTCACTTTTGAGTGTTCTAATGGTTATAAACTCTGTATCTTGATGTTCTCCTGATGAATATGCACCCATGTACCAAGGACAACCATCAACCTTGCACTTCACAATTATCTTGTGTTGATTGTTCTTGACAAATTGGTATGCAAACTTATGAGCAATGCTATATTTGTATAACGTTTGACAAAATCTCACAGCATTCGGAAAAATCTGTCCTACTCCAATAATCAAATCACTCCATTTTCCATGATGCATTTCTGGTATAGGGGTTTGCACCATTTGCGTAGCACAAGTCAATGATGGGATCACTTGACTTTCATTTAACAAACCATGTGGGGATGTACACATTCCTCCTTCACCTACAAACAAATGATCAATCCTACAAGAAATTACAAGTTTGAGTGCTCTTGCACATATTCACGTTGGAAAAAATTACTTTTCTTAGGACAAATAAACTTACACTTTTTGCTCTTCCATTTGACCGTTCATTGCTGGTTTTGTACTGTCATTATCACCATCCTCTTCAATATACACATGACCATATTGTTCATTAAATTTGATTAGATGATCCATCCCTTCGTCATCTACAAGATCCACAAATGTTGATGTATCAAGGGCAACTTTGAACTTCATTTGCATTTTATTCCTTTCTTTTCCCGTTATGGATTATATGATTCTTTGCATTTTCTCATATGTTGTGCCTTCCTTTACGCATCTTGTTCTTACTAAACCACCAACAGATTGCATTTCATCTTCTCCACCATTTAAAAACTTCCCCCCACATGAAAGAAACAAAATAGATTCTTCCTAGAACAACTTCCCATCTTTCATGCCAATCTGCAACACAAACTTCGTATTAAGAACTTCCAAAGCAATATTTATAACTTCATATGCACATATTAACAACACGTTAACTACACGTTTTATTCCTACACATGTGCTTTTTCTAATAACACCAAACACACTAAAAACAAGGCCAAACCTCTGTTTGCTTTCCCAAAAATAGAGCACAGCTACGGTACGTATTAACAACTTCCAAAGCAATATTTACAACTTCATATGCACATATTAACAACACATTAACTACACTTTTTCCCTACACATGTGTTTTTTCTAATAACACCAAACACACTAAAAACAAGGCCAAACCTCTGTTTGCTTCCCCAAATACAGAGCACAGCTACAGTACTTATTAACAACTTCCACAGCAATATTTACAACTTCATATGCACAAATTTACAACAATTTTTTGTGTTCATTTCATCGTTTTTCCAGCAAAGAATACCAATTACATTCACTATTCTCACTTTAAACATAGCAACTCCTCTGTTACCATGCCATAAAAACAGAGCACTCTAACATAAACACAACCCACCCAAGGTGAAACCCCAACTTCAATGATCAAGCTCATTTGTCTACCAAATTCTTAGCATTTCTTGTCTACCACCTACCACTTACTCCATTTTTTAGCCCAAGATCCAACCTTTTACCAACCCCTTACTCTCAATCTAACCAATTGTCACACAGAAAAAAACAAAATTTTCCAGTTCGTTTCTGTACGTTGCTACACGTACATGGACGATGATAAAGACAATGTTCCCAGCCACATTAACACCATTTTGTATCCATTCAATGTTGCACCACCTACGCCCTTCATCCGTGTGCTTTTTTCTCTTTTTCCTTAATGCCTTGATCACAAAAACGTGCTTCACTCCTCTCCTCTGTGCATTTTTTTCTTATTTGAGTGGGGGTTATTTTTATAATTGCTCATAGGGAATTCATGTCAGAAAAGTCCCTAGGGACTTTTCTGACCTTTGACTTTTCAAAGTGAGTTTTTTGAGATTATTTGTGTACCTTGGGACCTAGCTGACATTTTCCCTATTTTAAAACTATACATGTAGCAACATGTGGCAAAAGTCAGTTAAAACATCAGCAGCTTATAGTGACATGCCAATATCTTATTTCATTGAGCTGTTAGTTGTGTCACATCGGTTGATTTGCATGTATGCATCCTTTCCATATTTAGAGGAATGTCTACTTTTATTCAAAGCATTACCAATTTGAGTTCAAAATCACACGCAGCTTCTTTATCTCTCTACACACAAGAGAATCAAGACTATTGGACAGGGTTGGGGTGATGGGAAGTAAACAAAGCATCACTAGCTAGCAATTAGTGTTCAAAACCATGGAGTATTGACACACTTATTACTAGCTACTCTGAATAATATTTTGAACATTATTTGTAGGCATTTCTGTAGCCTTGCTTGTTATCTTCACATTAGTATCAACATTATGTTGGGGACAAAAGCAAAGAGCACTAAAACATCATAGAAGAAAGTATGTTGTGCAAAATGGAGGAAATTATATGTTACAACAACTTTATCAACAACAAGGATACATTGAAAGAATTAAGAATTGTACTGAAGACGAGCTCAAAAATTCCACAAACAACTTTGATGAAACAAGAATCTTGGTCGTGGAGGATAGGGCACGGTTTACAAGGAGATATTACCTGATAACACACTTGTTGCCATTAAAAAGTCCAGAATAGGTGGGGGTTCCAAACAAATTAAAGATTTTATTAATGAAGTAGTTGTACTTTCCCAAATTAACCATAGGAATGTGGTTAAACTTTTTGGGTGTTGTCTTGAAACTAAAATTCCCTTGTTAGTTTGTGAGTTTGTGGACAATGGCATCTTTTTTTACCATATGGACCCACTAAATAATGAGTAGTCTCTTCCATGGGAGACTTGACTAAAGATAGCTGCAGAAACAGCTGAAGCCATTTCATATTTACACTCTGTTGCTTTTATTCCAATTATTCACCAAGATATTAAATTAGCCAACATACTATTAGATCACAATCATAGAGCAAAAGTTTTTGATTTTGGAGCTTCAAGACTTATTCCTCTTCATAAAACTCAAATTACCACCGTGGCTCAAGGGACATTAGGATATTTGGATCCATAGCACCTCCTTACAAGTCAATTGAATGAGAAAAGTAATGTCTATATATAGTTTCAGAGTTGTACTTGTAGAGCTAATCACAAGGAATAAAGCAGTTGAATTCAATAGGCCAGAAGAACAGAGAAATTTGGCTATATACTTTGCTTCTTCAATGAAAGAAGATAAAATGTGGGAGATTCTCGACAAGCGAGTGTTAAATCAGAAGAATACAATGCAGATAAAGGAAGTTGCTTTCTTAGCAAGGAGATGCACATTAGAGTTAACGGACAGGAAAGGCCAACTATAAAAGAAGTGACAATGGAATTAGAGGGTTTGATGGCTCAAGGGAAGGCATTCTTGGGTAAAGGGAGAGGATATGATGCCTCAAGAATGTGAATACTTGCTTGATCACGTGGCTGGTGGATATGGGAAGTGCTAGTTCTAGCACTTCAGCTGCCCTTGATAGTATGGTAAAAGAAATGGTATTTGAGATTGCACTTTAAACTCAAGAGGCTCTTTCGGTGCTTTTGAACTCTATTTCTATTTCTTAGTTTCCCTATAAGCGGTTTTTTCCGGTGTATAAAACAAGAGATTGCATATGGGCAATGATCATTTAAATTATTTTAATGTTAGTATTTCTTTCGTGTTAGAGAGCTACTCTTTCCACTCTTTGCAAATGTAGGAGTTTTAGGTTATACCGTCTTTAAAATGCTCGTGATGTTTTTAAAAATGTTCTTTATTCCATATCTTAAAAATTTTTTAACTAAGGATAAATGTATATCAAAATTATTAAATCCCAAATTTTCATTGGTAGATAAGACTAGTTTTAATACAGAAAATGGCAACATATTCATACTGGTCGTTATAAAATAATTATTTATATATAGTATACAAACGCCATGAATAGAGACGTCATACCCATTTTGTGCTCACGGCAAAAGAAATACTTAGTGTATGGAAAACCGGACTAGACCGGCCGGTTCAGACCGGAAACCTATGAATCAGTCACTGGTCCAGTCCGGTTGAGTGAAAAAATCGGTGGATCGATGAACCGGTCATCCTGGTCTGACCTGGTGTGAACCGGCCTAACTCAGACTAGTCATGGTTTGAGCTTTTTCTTTTTACTTTTTTATACTCCAAATGAAGTCCTTTTGGCTTTTTTTAAAAAATATTTTCCTAACAGTTTTTTATTTATAAGGAGCTTTAAAAGGATTGTGGAATACTTTTGGCATTAATTGGGGAAAAATCCTTATGTACTTAATGATATTTTTGTAGGTATTAGGTTCAAGAAGTTATATTGAACTATTAGTTGAAAAATAACTCTCATATAATTTTTTGAATGGTATGTATGAACATTTAAATTATATATATTTTTTTAATTAACCCCGGTCTGACCCCCGGATTGACCCTGGTCTGAACCACTGACCCTTAACCCAATGCCTCAGCCGGTTCAATATTCGATCCGATTTTTAGTACCTTAGAAATACTATGAAAGATATATAAAAGAGAAAGAGATTGAACTTTGAACCCATGTACATCTAATTCACCTAATGGAAATGAAAGTACTGGGAGTCATTCAAATTTGAGGCGCGCACTAAATTCCTTCACAAATTCATTTAGGCTTTGCTCTCTCTTATTGTATATGCTCATATGGTTGTATTTATAGGGGCAATAAGAGAAGAAATTTTTTTATCTTATTTATAAGGTACATTATTAAAATTTTCATGTGAATATACATTTTTCCCTTTATTTATTATTATTTGACTTTATTTTTATGGGATATATATGAGAATAAAATTAAAAAGTTATTGAATTTTATCTACGATATAAAAATACCTTAAGAGTACTGTGAATGCATGGAACACCGAATAACTCGTGATGGCAAAAATATCTGCATCAAGGGTCAGTCATAACCATATATATTATTCCCTCCATTTTTAAATATAAGATAAAATTGACTCTTTTTGGAGAGATTAAGGAAGCTAAATAAGTTTCTTAATCATATCGTATGTTGTGTATCCTTAGATTATATATTAGTTTATTAGTCAAACTAATTAGTTTGTAAAAAAAATAAAAAATAAAAATAAAAATATTCTAAAGTAATTTAATTAATTTTTTTAATTTTTTTAAAAAAATTAACTTTATCTTATATTTAAGATAGAAAGAAGTATTACATATAGTCACAGTCGTCCCTTATAAAAGAAAGAAAAATCAAACAAAGATAACGTATACTGACTGGAGTTCCAGAAGCAACCTATAGAAGGAGAGAATTGTGCTCACAGCAAAAGACCAACTGAAGTTTCGTGTAGTGTTGAAGGATCAGGATTTGAAGTGATCCATATATAATAGCTAGCCATATACCTAGCTCTTCATCCCTGTATATCCCACACTGTAAATCCTATCTGTATATCGATAAGAGAGATGGGTTTGTTGAACTCACTGCATTTGAAAATGGCATTGCTGGTCACCACGGCCATCGCAACGGCGGCGGCCGAAGCCCAGACGAAACCGGGTTGCAACTATACTTGTGGGAACGTGAGCATCCCATATCCCTTTGGCACTAGCGAGAACTGCTACAGAGATAAAAGGTTCTTCCTCAACTGCACAACCATCACTTCCCCATCATCTGGAGAAGCCACAACACAATTGATTCTCGGCAATAATATACCAGTTCTCAACATCTCCCTGGATCCTCCTGAATTGACCGTCTCCGGAAACGTCTCGAAGCATTGCTATGGTTCAAAGTATAATTCATCTCAGTTTGCAATGTGGTTCGTTAACTTTTCTATATCAAACACCAAGAACAGATTCACTGTGGTGGGCTGTGACACCTACGCTTTCATCAGGGACCTGGACGGCACGTTTACAACTGGCTGCGTGTCGAGTTGCAGTAACAAGAGGAGTTTTGAGGAAGGTACTTGCTCTGGTGTGGGATGCTGTCAGACCAGTTTCCCTCAAGCCATAAGAAACTATCATATCAACTTACGGAGCTTTAACAACTACATGAAGGTGCGTGACTTCAACCCTTGCGGCTATGCGTTTATTGCCAAGGACGGATCCTTCAACTTCTCATCTCGAGATCTGCTTGATCTCAGCAACAGAACAGAATTTCCCGTGGTTGTGGATTGGGCTGTTTCCAATCAGGCATGCGTTGAAGCCGAGAAAGATGCAAGCAGCTATGCCTGCAAGCAAAACAGTAGATGTCAAGAGTCACTAAGTGGTATTGGGTACTACTGCGTATGCGAAGATGGTTTCAGAGGCAATCCCTATCTCTCTAACCTCGATACCGGCTGCAAAGGTAAGCCTCAGTCAGCTTTAGCAATTTCCGAAACAGAGCTACTCTGTTTTCAACTAACTACTAAGGTTTAATTTTATAGATTAATACTCCCTCCCTCCCATCCTAAATATAAAACCATGTTGATTTTTTTTAGAGACATTAAAAAAATTAAATAAGTTATTTAATCATATCATATGTTGTATATTATTAGATTATATATCAATTTATATGTCGGACAAATTAGTTTGATGAAAAAATAAAAATATTTTAAAGTAATTTAATTAGCTTCATTAATTTCTCTAAAAAAATCAACTAACTCTTTATTTAGAACCAGAGGTAATTAATATTTGATCACTCAAATTTGCCCCCATTTTGGTTTTAGTCCCAGTAGTTTTAAACAATGGCTTTGGTTATTCATAGAGCAAAATAGTTCAAGTTTTTATTTAATTATAGGGATTAATATTTTAGGGTTAAGATGCAATTTTAAATACAAAGTTTTTTGCCATGAGCATATGGTACAATTAAGTTTTAAAGAGAGCAAAAGTAGACAAAGCATGTTTAAAATGACGCAATTTTAGCAATCCCGTAAAATTAGCTCAAACATCCACTATAATTATAAAGTTTAAAGGAAAATAAGTGAGTCTCACATTTAAAAAAAAAAAAGAAAAGAAAAGAAAGAAATAGGGTTTGGACTAATTTGACAGAATTGCTAAAATTGCTCTGTTTTTAAATATTATGTCTGCTTTTACACTCTTCAAAACTTAAAATTGCACCTCAACCTGATATTTTAAACTGAATGAAACTTAACTTAAGGGACTAAAACCAAAATGAGGTGAAATTTGAGGGAGCAAAAATTATATTAACCCTTAATTTTAATTCCACTAAGTTTGTCCGAGTTTTGACATCTAGAACAAATTGTTGATATTTATAATAGCTGTGCTTGGAGATATGTATAATCAGCTTAAAGATTAATTTTGTAGATATTAATGAGTGTGATGGGGACAATCGTTGCAGTAGGAGATGCCACAACATCGTTGGAAATTATAAATGTTCTTGTCCGTTGGGTTACAGAGGCAATGGCTACAAAGACGGATCAGGCTGCAAGTTCCCCATCGTAGAAATTTCACTGGGTAAGAATATCATAGTAATTAACCCTTTATCATTAAACTCATCTTAGCTAACAATGTTAAATTGACCCAATTTTGATTTGGATTTAAAAATGGTTTTGTCATCCCATTCCTTAAATAAAAAAAAAAAGCAGTCAACAATTTTGGTATTATATTTTTTTAAAAAATACATGTAGTTATATGTTACTAATCAAGACACTTAATACATCAATGGCTTTATAATGACATACCAATATCCATTTTAAGTTGCGTTAATCGCAGAACAATATATTTCAGTTGTGCCACAATAGTTAATTTGCATGCCTCCTTTTCATATTTAGAGAAACTTTTGTTTTCATTCAAAACTATTGGACCGGGGGTGATGGGGAACAAACAAAGCATCACGATCATGAAGTGTTCAAGTCCATGATTTATTGACAACCAACACCACTTACTAACAACTCTGGATAATATTTTGAACATTATTTGTAGGCATTTCTGTAAGCTTGCTTGTTATCTTTACATTGGTCTCCACATTATGCTGGGGAAACAAGCAAAGAGCACTAAAACAACTTAGAAGACAATATTTTGAGCAAAATGGAGGAAATTATATGCTGCAGCAACTTCACCAATAACAAGGATACATTGATAGAACCAAAATTTTTACTGAAGATGAGCTCAAAATTGCCACAAATGACTTTGATGAGAGCAGAATTCTCAGTCGTGGTGGACAAGCCACGGTTTACAAGGGCATATTACCAGATAACTCACTTGTTGCGATTAAAAAGTCTAGAGTAGGAGGTGACTTAAGACAAGTTAAGGATTTTATCAATGAGGTTACTGTACTTTCCCAAATCAACCATAAGAATGTGGTTAAACTTTTTGGGTGTTGTCTTGAAACTGAAGTTCCCTTGTTGGTTTATGAGTTTGTGGATAATGGCACCCTTCTTGACCATATAGACCCACTAAAAAATGAGCACTCTCTTTCATGGGAGACTCGACTAAGGATAGCCGCAGAAATAGCTGAAGCCATTTCATATTTACACTTTGCTGCTTCTATTCCAATCATTCATCGCGATATTAAATCTGCCAACATATTATTAGATCATAGTCACCAAGCAAAAGTTTCTGACTTTGGAGCTTCAAGACTTGTTCCACTTGATGAAACTCAAATTTCCACCGTGGTTCAAGGGACACTGGGATATTTGGATCCAGAGTACCTCCTTACAGGTCAACTTAATGAGAAAAGTGATGTTTATAGCTTTGGGGTTGTACTTGTGGAGTTAGTCACAGGGAATAAAGCGGTTGAATTCAATAGGCCAGAACAAAAAAATTTGGCTATGTATTTTGCATCTTCAATGAAAGAAGACAACTTATGGCAGATTCTTGACAAACGAGTGTTAGATCAGAAGAATGCAAAGCAGTTAAAGGAGGTTGCTTTCTTAGCAAGGAGGTGCATTAGAGTTAATGGAGAGGAAAGGCCAACTATGAAAGAAGTAGTAACAGAATTAGAGGGTCTAATTGCTATGAAAAAGCATCCTTGGATAAAGGGAGAGGAGATGATGTCTGAAGAATGTGAATACTTGCTTGGTCATGTAGCTGATGGATATGGGAATGCATGTGCTAGCACTTCAGGCGCCTATGAGAGCATACAGAAACAGTTAGCATTTGAGATTGAAGATGGGCGATGATCATGTTAGTACTTTCTCATGTGCTTGAGCCACTCTTTGCAAATGTAATTTTAGGTAATTCCATCTTTAAATATTTGTAAGGATTTTAAAAATGTTCAAAATTATTGAATATCTTAAAAGTCTTTGGTTATGAAGGATACAAGTAAATTGAAGTTATCAAATCTTGAATCTCATAATCATTTCATTCTCTATTTATTTTTTCTTTTTTACAACAACCGAAAGAAATGATTTCACTCTCTTAATGCCCTGATAGACGAATGGTGTACAAAATTCAAATCAAAGTCAAAATACTCAAAGTTATCTGATCTTTAATAATGTAATGCACCAGATTAAAAAAAAAAAGACTGATACTTTGAAATTTTTTTAGTATAACATTATACCAACAAAACAGAGATTAAAAGGGAGCTCTCAAAGTTTATATATATTTATATATGTGTGTGTGTGGAAGGTTAGTTATAGGTTCGATCTGATTGGCCATTTATAGCCTCTTGACGATAGTGTTAAAGCTTTGTGAACTCGAATGATTGAGCTTTCATTTGAAGAACACGGGCAAAGGTGGCCTTCTAGTGATCTATTACATTAATTATCTACCTAGCTAGCTAGCTTGACCTCCTCACCATATATGGCGTCTTTTTGGGAGATTCCTCTAGGAAGGAGACCATGTCTCTCCAATTATACATGTTATTGCTTTAAGTTTGCTCACACCCTATATGATATAACTATGTTATAAAATAAATTTAATGAAATGAATATACACCATGGAATGTTAAATTGCGTAACTACAAAACTTGGGTACATAATTTCATAACTTCAAAAAGTTAGAAAAATGATATGAAATTGTTGGGCTACAATACTTGGAGATAGATGACACTAGGTGGAGAAAATAAAAAGACAAAAATGACCAAACCTTAGGATCAGTGTGAACATGGTGCACCAAAATAAATCATGTGATAGATTGATGGTGCTCCCTTCTGTCCTAAATATAAGACAGATTTAACTTTTTTTGGAGAGATTTAGGAAACTAAATAAGTTACTTAATCATATCATAGGTTGTGTATCATTAGATTATATATAAGTTTATGAACTAATCAATATAGTTTGGAGAAAAAAATGGTAAATATAAATATTTTAAAGTAATTTAATTAGCTATAAGACAGAATTGACTTTTTTGAAAAGATTAAAGAAGTTAAATAAGTTATTTAATCATGTTATATATTATATATTATTATATTATATATCAGTTTATATGTTAGGGAAAATAATTTTAAAAAAATGATAAATATGAATATTTTAAAATAATTTAATTAATTTTTTTAATATCAAAAAAATTTAATTTATCTTATATTTAACACCGAGCAGAGTATTCAGGACATGAGGCAGTACATGGTAGCATCTGGGGTCGCTTCCAAGAGCAAATATAGTCAAAGTGCATTAACAGAATAAAAGGAAAATCGAACAAAGAGAAGGTACTGAAGCGACCGAGTTCGAGAAGCAACCTATAGAAAGAGAGAAGACAAAGACCCTTTGGTTTTTGCCGACACTCTCCCCATTTCTCTCACTTTCATGCTGCGTCAATCATTAATTAGGAGCAGGTCAGTAATACCGGCTCAAACCGTCGACTCAACTAGTCGTCCGCGGGTTAAAATGGTGTTAGGGTTGATAATTTTCCAACCCGTTGGTTTGAAATAATTTATTTTTGAATAATAAATATTTATAAATCGTAATTCATAATATATGAGGTAAGTATGTAAGATATCAAATATGATTTGGACTGTCCGGATATAAATTTTTTAAAAGTTTATATATATTTTTTTAAAAAATATCTTAATGGACATAGAATAAAAAATAAAGATGATCTTTTAATTATTATATATTCAAAAAAAATTATTTAAAAAATCATTATTTCTAAAAAACTCAAATCTAGACGGCCGAGATCTGCTTATCCCTCTCTGCTAAGCACTTTAGTTCCAATAAGTCATTAGACATTCCAATAAGCCATCGGCTTCATGCCTCGTTGAGTAAATATCTGCGTCCGGGATCAGCCAAGACCATATATAATATAGCCCTTTAAAGATCCAAACAAAAGAAAAATTAAAGGCGAGAACGTGCACTGAAGCTGGACCAATAGAAAGATCGAGAAGACCAAGACCCTTTGCATCAATGATTTGGCCTGCTATTAAGATGAGGTCGTCCATCTACAAGGCTCGTTAATTCCTTCATCCTTGTGCGTCATTACACATGAAGTTTCCTGTACTCGAATCATCAGGATTTGAAGTCTTGATTATACAATACCTAGCTCTTAACTCCCTGAATACCCACACTATAATCCTGGATATATCGATGAGACAGATGGGCTTGATGAATGCACTTCATTTGAAACTGGCGTTGCTGCTGGTCTGCACGGTGGCTGCCCAGACGAAACCGGGTTGCAACAACACTTGTGGGAACGTGAGCATCCCCTATCCCTTTGGCACTAGCGAGAACTGCTACCTCCGTAGAAGGTTCTTCATCAACTGCTCAACAGGTCCGATTTACGGCAGAAATATAAAAGTTCTCAAAATCTCCCTGGATCCTCCTGAATTGACCGTCTGGGAACACGTCTCCAACCATTGTTATGATTCAAACCGTACGTTTTGATGGCACACAAAGCAGTTCAGTAAGTTTTCTAAATATCAAACAAGAAGAACAGATTCACTGTGGTGGGCTGTGACACCTACGCTTACATCAGTGACCTGAACAGCACGTTCACAACTGGCTGCGTGTTGACTTGCAGTGACGAGACGAGTTTTGAGGAAGGGTCATGCTCTGGTGTGGGATGTTGACAGACTAGTTTCCCCAGAGCCATAAGGAACTATAATATCAGATACGGAGTTTTAGAAACTACACGACCGTGCGAGACTTCCACCCTTGTGGCTATGCGTTTCTTGCCCAGAACGGATCCTTCAACTTCTCATCTCGACAAGACCGCCGTTATCTCAGGAACACAACACAATTTCCCATTGTTGTGGATTGGGCTGTGCCCGATCAGACATGCTCTCAAGCAGAGAAAGATACAAGCAGCTATGCCTGCAAGGACAACAGTAGATGCCAATACTCAAGTAGTGGTATTGGTTACTATTGCATATGTAAAGAAGGGTACAGATCAGGCAACCCCTATCTCTCTGACCCCGATACAGGCTGCAAAGGTAAGCCTCAATCACCTTTTGAAATTTTCCAAACAGATCTACTCTGTTTTCAACTTACTACTATTTGAGATATGAGCTGTGGTACAAGATTCTTCTTTCTTTCTTTTTTTTCTCCGTCCAAAACTAGTTTGTCTTGGTAGTAAGCAAGGAAAGAGGATCACTTTTTTTCAAAAACAAAATAATAAACATTACTCTAAAATATTTTTCAATAGATACTAAATTAATTTTTAATATATTCAGCACCTTAAAATGATTTTTATTATCTCATTCCTTAAATAAAAATAAAAGGCCGAAACTCCAGGCTTTTTTTTATTTATTTTTTATTTTTTTTATTTTTATAAAAACTCAAAATTTGAATTGGTTTAATCCTTTTTATAAGAACATGATAAAAATTGTCTCAACATTTAATGACTTTTCTTCATATTTGCCCCTCATAAATCATTTATATGGCATTAATTAAAATGTGAACTTTTTTTATTCTCTCTTCTTATTTTCTTTTATACTCTTACTATGCTACATTCTCTTTCTTACTTTCCCTCATTTATTACCCATTTTTTTCTCTTGCTTGTTTCCTCATAAATAAGGGTATATTTGAAAAAACAATGTTTTCTTCAAACATACTTATTGATTTTAATTAATTTTAATTGCTTTTTTAAATCGCGTAATGCGATTATTAAGCTCTTATGAAAAGGACCGGAGGGAGCAACTAATAGGCCTGCTAGTATGAACAATTTTGGAATTATATATATTTTAAAAATATACATGTAGCTACATGAATGATGCAAAAGTCAGTTAATATATCAGCATATATTTAAATTGTGTCAATCAACAAACAAACAATTTATTTCAGTTGTGTCACTTTGGTTAATTAAGTTGCATGCCTTTTTTCAATATTTAAAAAAGTTTATTTTTACTGAAAGCATTACCAATTTGAGTTCAAAACCACACACAGCTTCTTTATCTCTCTACCCACAATACCCTCCTGCAAGAAGAGATACCCAGACCAATGTTTATTCCCATTTAGTGTTCATAACCATGGTTAATTCACAAACAGCAACGTTTACCAGCTGCTGTAGATGATATTTTAATTGAACATTGTTTGTAGGCATTTCCGTAGCCTTGCTTGGCCTGGTCTCTTCACATTGGTCTCCACATTATGCTGGGGAAACAAGCAAAGAGAACTAAAACGACTTGGAAGAAAGAATTTTGAGCAAAATGGAGGAAATTATATGTTGCAACAACTTTATCAACAAGAATACACTGACAAAACCAAGATTTTTACTGAAGACGAGCTCAAAGTTGCCACAACAACTTTGATGAAAGCAAAATTCTTGGTCGTGGAGGATAAGACAGTTTACAAGGAGATATTACAAGATAACACACATGTTGCCATTAAAAAGTCCAAAGTTGGAGGTGACGATGGACAAATAAAAGATTTTATCAATAAAGTGGTTGTACTTTCCAAATCAATCATAAAAATGTGGTTAAAAATTTTGGGTGTTATCTTAAAACTGAAGTTCCCTTGTTAGTTTATGAGTTTGTGAACAATGACACCCTTCTTGATCATATAGACCCATTAAAGAATGAGCACTTTCATTCATGAGAGACCCGATTGAAGATAGCTACAGAAACCGCTGAGGCCATTTCTTATTTACACTCTACCGCTTCTATTCCAATTATTCATCCTGATATTTGTAGTATCCTGATTTTTATTTATAGCATATAATTATAATTAGGAAATAATTATTTATATATATTAAATATTAAAATAATAATAGTAAAATATTATAGAGAGAGAGAGAGAGAGAGAAATATTTATTTAAAAAATTAATTAAAAAATAGTAATAATAAGGATTAAAAAAATTATTATTCTATTAAAAAAAAGTGGTAGGTGGCGGCACCACCAGCTACCATTGTTCGGAAAAAAAAAATTGCAGCCATCTACCCCGTGCAATAAGGAGAGGGTATTATATAAATACCCCTTCCCCATACAGACTTCACGCATCAGATTTTGTGTGGAGTGTGGTGGTGTATAGCGAGGCTCTGATAAGAGTATTTTTATATTTTTGGGGATTAATAAAGTACGTAAAATCACTTTTATTCACAAAATTTCTTTCATAAAAATATTCTAAATAATTTTATCTTTCTTATGATAGTAATTTTTTACTAATTAGAGAATATTTTAGGATTAGAGTTTTTCGCAAGTTTAAGTTTTATCAATATATAACTATAGGAATGTAGAAGATAATTAATAGTGAATTTTAATTTATTTATTTATTTTATTCAATTGGTATAAGATTTTATAATGAATTTTCTATATAATCAATTTATAAATAATTCTATATTAGACTTTTTAACTGATTAAATTTAGATTAAATAATTTATTTAGGTTATTGAAGGTATTATTGAAATTCTAATCGGCTTAGTTTTTGTAGATTTTGTAACCCCCTACATTAATAGCCGAAATTATAGTTCCAAAAACATCATTATGTTGAATTAGAGACCAAAGGATAATTTAAAACTGAAATTAAAAGTCTCATCTTCAAGACAGGGTTTTCAAAAAATTTTCCAAAACTTGGTGGATGCGGTCTCATATTCACATTTCGAATATATTTGGCCTGTGCAATTTGGTTTCATTCATACATATCAGAGTGTAACAAAAACTCCCGACAACACTTGGGTTTCGTCTATTAACTGGAGCGTTTATGGGCATACTCACCCTTATCAATTTCTCATATCAGGGATTACATGAAACTATCCATAATTACAACATATCCTAAATATATAATAATCCAAAAAGATGATAACCAACTACCAAAACCAAAACTTCTAGCTATGAGCTCTAACTGCCCTTCGTCACTTGCTTTTCCTTTGAACCACTTGCCTTGGCTGTAAGTTAGTCAATGGAAAGAATGAGATTCAAAAGAATCCCAGTAGTAACAAATCACTTAAACAATATATATAAACATGGCATGTAAGCAAATCACAATCAGCAATAGTAGCAACAATCACAGTGATACGTGACTGTCACCACAAACGACAGCTCACCAGGCTGTATCCACATGATGCATGACTTGCGTCATACACGACAGCACTCACGACTGTATACACATAGCTTTCATAGCAACATACATCCCAGCATTTGCAATCAACACAATTTAATGATAATACATACATAAAATGTATTGCACATAGTATAAAAGAAAGAGTCACTACCTTGTTCTTTCCCCTCGTACTCTAGCACTGGCTTATCACGCGCAGTGCAAATGTCAAATCCTATCAATCATAATCAAGGACGACGAGTTATTCCCTATTCCAATTCTTTAATAACTTATAATACTTAGGTTGGTTATCACTATGGTCATTTAATCAAGTCAACTAAGGAGCTAAAATGGTCAATTAACCCAAAAGACCAATCTTCTAACCTTAGAGTTCATAGTTATTACCATGTGCCATCACCTTTGAATTTCATACACTTGAACCAAATCTGCCAAAATTTTCTCCAGATTTTAAAAAATCATAACTAATTCTACAAAAATTGAAATGGGGTGATTCCAAAGGCTATGTAATGCTCATTTAGTCTATTTTCAAGAAAAAATATCACCCATAGTCAGTTGGATACACAACATTCCTAGAATTTTCATTTATTGCACAATGTCAGAATTCAACCCAATTTTCATGATCTAACTTCAAAAATTCATAACTTCCAATGTACAAATTAAATGACGCAAATAACCTATTAAATTAAAGCTGGAATTGGAAAGTTTTAGAATTTTTAGAGATCATTTGGTTATCCAAAAACACCACACTAATAGGGTACTTCGCTAGAATTCTGTTCAGGCAGAAAATTTAATTTTGCATTTTGAGTTTCGATAACCCAAAATTCACAACCCAGGGCTATTCCCACACCATTTTTCATGTAAAACACAATAGTAACATCAAAATAAACAAATTCTCACTCATTCCCCACGTCCTGTTTTGGGTAGAAATTCATCAAAATTCTAACAATTACCATACTTCCAATTTAAGCCCCTAACTAGCTTCATATGTCCTCTAAGCATCATAAAACACCATGTACATAATCAAATCACCATGACTCTTCAAAACCCTAGCTTGGACTAAATCAGGGCAAAATTACACATGTCAAAATATTCATTCAATCTACACAACCAATAGTTCAAATTGAAGCCAATACTCACCTCTTGCTTCTCCTTAGTTCCTTTGTTTAGTTTTTCAGCTTTTGTTCTTGGAGGATAGCTCAAAATACCTCCTCTTGAAATTCTAAAACCATATAAATGAAACTCTCATCAAGAGGATCAATGTTTATGAAGGGTGTTTGGGTCATAAATGAGGTTAAGAAGATGAAACTCAAGAGGAAAGAACTCACCTACACCTTACTTCTTCTTTTCTCTTTTTGTACAGCACCTAAACCGACTCAGAGAATGAGAGAGAGGGTGATTAAATGTTCGTTTTTTCTCTTCCCTTAACACATTAATACTTGGCCAAAAAGTTGGCCAAAAGAAATACATAAAGACCTTTTAAAAATATCATAATCCACCTCCTTCAAATACTATATTTTATTATAAAGCAACACATGCCATATTCACTTGATATCATCATCTTTCTCTTTCCATATACTTGGCCGAAAATTGCTTCTTGTATTAACTAAAAAGGAGCTTTTGAATTATCATATTTTCCTCCTCCACATATTTTATTTAGAGTTGCAATATTTGACCATAAGACTTTTTCCATCATCTTTTCTCTTCCTTCATCTTAACTTGATTGAAACTATAACTTAAAGAGGCTATAAGAAAGCTTCTTGAATTTCATATATTTCCTCCTTACTTTAGTTGAAATAATTGACTTTGACTTCGCCTTTTCCTTTGCTTCCTCATGCCACACGATCTTGCCCTCTTAAAAGAGGAAAAATAGCTTCTTACTTTATCATATTTCCACTTCCTCACAAATTGCTTTTAGCATGAGAAAATTGCCCAAGTTCCCATCTTTTCTTGGTCTTAAATATGTTTCTCTTTCCTTTCTCCAACTTGACGAAAACATGGCTGCCAAAGGAACCAAATAAACTCTTAAATTAGCTTCATTAATGTGCAATGGCCATTATATTATACACTTGCCTACTATCTTTAACTTTTCAACCATACTTTGTATGGTTACAATTGCTTCATCTTTTGACTTATTTATCACCAAGTATCTATTCCCTTCATGCTCCCTTATTTGGACATCCCAATATCATGAGGAAAAGGGAAAAAATATGGGTTTTGGATTTTATTTAGCTAAATGACTATTATGCCCATTTAGCTCATAATTCACATTGTATTCTCTGAAAGTATTTGTTTAACATTAATTTCATTCACTTTTGGAGTCATTAGCCCTTAATCATATTTTGGGGCATTACAGATTTGATGTTGTATGACATTATAAATTATAATTTGATATTAGAAATTATAGTTTGAAATGGTTTTAATTATGTGGAGGTTTCAATATTGTTTAGGATGATGATATTAGGTTATGCTCATATAAGTTAGAAAAGTGATTTAATTAATTTAGGATGATGATATTGATAATTTATGACCCTTGAAGTTAAGGTGATTAGAGAATTATTATTGTTAAAGATTTTATTGAGTGAAATAGAGTTAAGAAATTTTAGAAATTATTATTTGAGAAATAGATAAATTGTTGTAATTCTTCTACGAAGATTAAAGTGAGCTAATTATGGGGATTATTTTATATTAGTCAGCAAATATTATTAATTTTATTAACATGTAATTATATATTCATTGTAGAGTGAATTTGGCTTGTTAAACTTGAATTCTCAAATTTAGTTGTCAAGAGCTCAAGGTAACCACTTTTTAATTTATCTTGTATGCTTATTGAGATGATTATAAGTTTATGTTGGTATTTTTAATTTCTATAAATATGTTATAGTATTTTATATATGAAAAATGTACAATGATAGTATGAATTATGTTTTTAGTAAACTTGTTAATTAAGTGGACCGGAATGGTTTTGAATGATTGATGATGCATAACATTGAATATGGAATATATGAGAATAAATTATTGATGTTTGATGTTGAGATGTTGAATGTGGTGAGTTGTGATTGAGGAAGTTTTGGTTCTTTTATACCACGTGGTATAGTCGCCACTGTGCGCACAATTGATGGCTTTGATGTTTTTAGAGCCCTTGGTATCACCCTTTCCTTTGGCCAGGTTAAGGGCTAGCTCAAGGAATAGGTGACACCTTTCCATGTTCGACGGAAGGGAACCCATAGTCTGATATGAGTACTGTAGCTTTTGGCCAGGCTATACTTCATTAGTGGAGAGCTTGATGCAATCTTGTCAAAGAGACTAAACCTATTATTTGTTGTAGCTCATGGGTTCTGTCAACGGTGAAGGAGGTTATAAGGTTGGTTGAGGGAGTTCTAGATATAAATGAAAATGTTCTTTTGTATTATTGATGTTTTTGGAAGATTATTTTATATATTTTTTGTCCGCTTAACTATATTGTAATTAATCCTTGCATACTTATTAAAATGGAAGTGGTTACTGGTCTATGTGACTCATCCCGTCGATTTATTATTTTTTAGGTGAGAGTTCATGCAGTGATATTGAGGGGGAGGCGAACGAGGCTTAATTTGATATCAATTTGTATGTCTTGTTTAGTTACATGAGTATAATATATATTGTCAAACTTAAAGGCCTTTTGAGTATTCATTGCATATGTTGAATACTCCACTGCATATTGGGATTTATATTGTAGACAGAGTCCCTTTGATATGTTGTTTATGTAATATTATTAAATGTTCTATTGAAATGATGAATTTTACCGTAATTTAAGGAGGTCATTACAACATTAAATCCACCAACATACTATTAGACCATAGTCACCAAGTAAAAGTTTCTAACTTTGGAGCTTCGACTTGTTCCCCTAAATGAAACTCAAATTACCACTGTGGTTCAAGGGATATTGGGATATATGGATCAGAAGTACCTCCTCACAAGTCAGCTAAATAAGAAAAGTGATGTTTAGAGATTTGGGGTTGTGCTTGTTGAGTTAAACACTGGGAATAAAGCAATTAAATTCAGTAGGCCAGAACAAAGAAATTTGGCTATGTACTTTGCATCTCTAATGAAAGAAGACAACTTATGGAAGATTCCTAACAAGAGAATGTTGGATCAGAAGAAGAAGAACGTAGAGCAGCTAAAAGAGGTTGCTTTCTAAGCAAGGAGGTGCATTAGAGTTAATGGTGAGGAAAGGCCCACTATGAAAGAAGTAGCCATGCAATTAGAGGGTTTAATCGCTATGAAAAACCATCCTTGGTTAAAGGGAGAGGAGATGAGGTTGGAAGAATGTGAATACTTGCTTGGTCATGTAGCTGATGGATATGGGAATGCTAGTGCTAGCACTTCAGCTGCCTGTGATAGCATTCAGAAACAATTAGCATTTGAGATAGAAGATGGGCGATGATCATGTTAGTACTTTCTCATGTGTTTGAGCCACTCTTTGCATATGTAATTTTAGGTTATACCATCTTTACAGACTTGTAACTAGTAAGGATTTTAAAAATATTCAAAATTATTGAATATCTTAAAAGTATTTGGTTATTAAGGTTAAAAGTAAATTAAAGTTATCAAATCCTGAAGTTTTACAAGTTCACAATGATTTAAATTCTTCTTCTTCTTTTTTATAGCAGTGGAAAGAAATGATTTAATTCTCTCAATTCCCTGTTATGCAATTGGAATGCAAAGTTCAAATCAAAGTTAAAATACTCAAAAAGTTATCCGATCTTTAATAATGTAATGCTATGGATTGAAAAATAAACATAACATTTAGAAAGACAACAAAAATGACTAGTACTTTTCAATTTCTTAGCATAACAAACACTATACCCCAAAAAAACAGAGATAAAAGCGAGCCCTGACAACAAGTCTCTGAAGTTCAATTTTAGATTGTTGGACTTGAGACTGTCAATGTCCTTTGTCAAAGACTTGTGTGGATTTTAAAAATGTTCAAAGTTGTTGAAAATCTTAAAACCTTTGGTTATTAAGGATAAAAGTAAAATCAAGTCATCTAATCCTGAAATTTTTTAATCAGTTTATAATGACTGCATTCTCGTTAGCGGAAGGAGTAATTCTAAAAAAAGTATGATTCAATGTTGTCGGACAATGTACAAATGTCTTAACCACATACGATGAACATAATATGAACAAATATTTACAAGATTAAAAAAAAGGACTAGTACTTTTATTTAAAAAAATAAAAATTGCTGAATAATTATCATTTTTGGAGCGCAGAGAGAGAGAGAGAGAGAGAGAGAGAGAGAGAGAGATTTAAAGCGAGCCCTGATGACAATTATGTGAAGTTCAGTTAAAGATTCTTGTACATACGACTGACGATGTCCTCTGCCAGAGATATCTGCGTGTCTACATAGTTACAGTGGGTATGTTTGTTTTAGCGATTAGATTGCTTATAAGTTGCTTTTTACATAAATCGAGACACAACTCCTCTCACATACTTACCTCGTATATCATAAATAACGATTGAAAAACTGATTTTAAGTATTCCAATCGCTCATCCAAACAAACACACAATATGTAAGCTCCATGCTACAAACTTTTGATGTGTGCGCAATGGATGAGAGTAACTAACGCATAGAAGGTCGTTTACAACAAAATAAAAGGAAAAATTACATCTAAGGACACGTACATGACAACAGTTATATTATATTTGGTTGGAAGGAATTATTTTCAAGAAGCAGAATGAGAAAAGCTGGCGTGAAACCCTTTCTTACAGGTCCAAATTGTTTCATGGGAATAATAAGGAAAGAGAGATGTGCTGTTTAGTTTGAAGGCATGAAAAACTGGAAAGGAAAAATAATACTACCCCTCCCGTCTATAATATAAGATCTCCCTAGTATAATTACAAACTTCATGACTTCAAGCATATCAAACAGATAAATGAGTTCAGAAACAGGCAAGCAGCATCATCAATTTATGCAGTGGCTTTCGTCTA
This sequence comes from Inga laurina, assembly GCA_963855925.1. Taxonomy (NCBI): domain Eukaryota; kingdom Viridiplantae; phylum Streptophyta; class Magnoliopsida; order Fabales; family Fabaceae; genus Inga; species Inga laurina. The sequence goes on along the minus strand of OY979709.1, from coordinate 51,613,806 downwards.
AACTGGATGAGACTAAAGATGATACTTTCATATTCCTTTTTCTCCTTTTCTTCTTAGAATTCCATCTCCACCCTCAAATAAAAAATAAATTGTTCAAATTTAATATTTTCTAAATCAATTATTATTGTATTTTTTATTTTAATTTTTAAAAATTTTGTTTGTGTTACAGTTATGAATGGTGTAGATCAAATTTTAACATTTTAAATTTATTTATTCATGTTTATAATAATAGTTTTATAAAATATGAAATCTGAACTATCTATATTTTTAATTTGAGGGTCGAGATGTGATTTTTTATAAAAAAAAATAAGAGAAAGGATTTTAAGAGAACCCAAACCCGCCTTAGAACTTGTTCCCTTTTTTTATTTCCTTTTCTCTTATTCCTAGTGGTTGCATGTTGATTTGCATTAGCAAAGGATAGTGACTTCTAAAGAGTAGGTCACATTCTCTTCCAAACCTTCGTTGCCTGCGATTTTCCCAATCAACCCCAACTATTTGACATTTTTTACTGTCTTACTTTATTGAGGGGGTTTTTTCTTTATGTGATTTCTTTTCTGAGATACTTCAAATGTAAATGCTTGTTAGCCACTAAAACTTGTATTAACTCCCGAATATTGGACCTATAAATGGGAGTAAGGCGGCCAGATGCCTCTCCACTACGCAATGTCTCCATTTCGCCTCCACTACAATAAAGTGACGTCATTTTGTATAAAAAACAAAACCCAAGACGTGTTACTTGTTTCAGACCCTGGTGTCTAATGGTGCCTAGGAGGAAATTCATCTTGTGTCTCCAAAACAACGTTATTGGTAGTGCCTGGTTCGTGGAATAAATCGTTAAAGAAGTGCCGCTGGTTTTCATCACTTTTATTTGCGGGGGCTTCATTGATTGTTCTTTTTCACTTTTTTCAGTCACTACAAACACATTCAGACGCCAAAAGAAAATTTTCCCATACTATTTCTGAATTACCACGAGAAGGATTGGAGAATAACCCAATTGAAGTATTTTCCCCATATTTTCTTGCCAACCAAACAGACACTCAAAAGAAAATTTCTACTTTCCACAAGTTCACGAATAAGGAAAAACATATTTCCCTTCAGACATACAGGATTGTTGAGCAGTTATTGTGGAAATTAAGTCAAAGCTATAGACATTTCATTTCTAGGTTTTTACAATTTTAGACTCATGTCTGTCGTCTTATTTTATTTTGTAATATTTGGACTGTGTATTAATCTTTTTATAAATAGCATTTTGATCTTTTATAGGGGAAAAAAATCAAAACCAAACAACTTTTATTTTACAAACGTGTGGCCTCCATTATGAATTAATCAAGAATTGTTGTACCGTTCTTTAATATTGATAAGGAAATTGCATTATCATACAGTTTATAGTTTATGACGCATACAACTCTTCCTAGTATACGTTATAGGTATATTTCCTCCTTAACCCAAAATTCAGTCTTGTGCGCCATTGTCCATTAATCCAAGACTCAGATGTGAAAGGCAAGGGATATATATATATATATATATATATATATGTACTACTCTTTAAATAAGATTATGCTTGATTAAAAATATTTGCAAACGAGTTGAATATATATAAACTAAGAGTAATAAAACTACACGCTCAATATAATACGTGCCTGCAGAACGTAAACTTAGATGATTTGGACGCGCAAAACAGAAACTAAGATGCATATAAGAGTTAGATAACTAATTTAAAAATATTAAATAAATAATTTGAGTTAGTTATGTATAATAAATATGTGTTGGTTTTTCTATAATACCCTCTTTAATCATGTGTATTGGAATTACCTTTGATGGAAACCTCCTTAATGTATATAATCAATAAGGGTACTTTTAAAAAACATTATAAATTTGGGAAATAAAGTAAATTGAGATCTTATATTTAGAAATAAGTTAAACCATTTGTTTAGCTCCTATATTTAAGATCGGAGATAGTAATTCACAGGCCAATCAGCTGTATGAACAACTTTGGCACTATATTTTAAAGGGAAAATGTCAGCTAGGTCCCAAAGTACACAAATAATCTCAAAAAACTCCCTTTGAAAATTCAAAGGTCAGAAAAGTCCCTAGGGACTTTTCTGACATGAATTCCCTATGAGCAATTACAAATGTGGTCGCCACTCGCACGCTCTGCTTCTCGGTCCGTGGTGCTCTGGTTCTGCGTCTCGCATCGGTGCCCTTCGACTCCGCGTCGCTGCCGTTCGAGTCGGCGTCGGTGAGTCCTCCGGTCCCCAAGCGTGCATCGCAGTCCGCCGGCCAAGCACCTGCTGTTCCTGGGCAGCGCCAGTATCGGCCGGTGTTGCAGAGGCAAAGATCCGGCGTCTGTCCAACAACGTCAACCGCATCACTCCTTCCAACACCCAACGTCCCTCCATTACTCCTCCGACGGTCAGTCGTCCGCATGCCTTTGATGTGTGGTTTTTTTTTTGTGAAATGGCACCATTATTAATCTATTGGGTTGCCACTAGTTTGGGATTGGGGAAAAGTATTGATTCTTGGAATTTACTTGGGGAAATACATTGGTTAAGTAAGGTGGTTGTCAGGTTTAAATTTTTTCTTTATCTGTGTGTCGCTGCTATGTGATGGCTGAATCAGTATTGTTGTTTTGGGGGGTATAGATGTTTGTTTATGAGTAACGTTGAAGGCCAGGGAATGTTTTATAATGTGGTTTGCTGATAATATGCTGCTCTAGCATTGGGTTTGAGGTTAGAATCAATGGGTATGAGGCTAATAATGTGCTCCTCTAGAATTGGTGCATTTGGAAGTAAGTTACTGTTCATGATGTCCTATTAATTCTTCTATATGTGTTGCTTATTACTGTTTTTGAGTGGTTCCAACAGAAGAATGGTCAGTATAGGAAGTAAAGTTGGCGTTAGGTACAACATACACCATTATACGAATTGGTACTTGTCAGTATAGAATAGTTAGCAACCGTTGATATGAAAAATTGTATGTTGTGTGTGATGAGTTGCAGAAGAAAGTTTTCTTCATGACCTTTGTTTTGAAGCATGTGAAGTAAACCCTTATGCTTCATTATTGATATATATGACTTAGTGATTGATATATATATATATATATAATATATATTGTCTAGATGACTATGTTCTCTACATTGCTGATATGGAATTGCAATTAACTTCATAAATTACTTGTTCATTATATACAAATGATTGGTTAATGTCTTATGTTTTTGGTGGTGGGTGAATAAAGTAGTAATTACACTTAAGGTTAAGCAGAAAATGCCAAAGAACAAAGAAAGGAAAGATGGAGAGGGAGAGAGGGTGAAAAAAGTTTCAAGGTATATATTGTTTACACAAGACTATTTTAAGAATAAGAAGAACAAGAAGGAGGAGTGCAAGCGTTTAAAAGAGGAGACACAGTTGATGAAAGAAGCTTGGGACGCATTGAAAGATGAGGAGAAGGAGGCATATAGGGTGAGGGCGAAGAATTTAAGGAGTAAGGCAAAAGGGACAAAATACGTGGTTCAATTCTTGACTTGTTGTGCTCCTAATCAATTTATGAAAGTGTGCAACAGTGTGAAAAATAGAGAAGATAGGATGGATCGGCTAAAGAAAGTCGGATTTGACAAGTTAGTTCAATATGCTGCTCACAAATCCCCTGAGATCTATGTGGTCAGTTTATGTCTGCATTTGACCCTCCAACTAATAATGTTTTGATTCGAGGGAGGTCATTGAACATCCGCCGGGAAGATGTACAACAATTGATGGGTTTACCGTGTGAAGGGGGACATTGAGGAAAAAGTCAATAAAGAAGAAGAATGTTTTGAACAATTGAAGACATTGTACGAGATAGAGCCTTACAAGACAAGTAGAAAATGGCTAATTGAGTGAGACGAGGATCCCGAATTTGAATTCCTCTTTGTTATGTATGCGTTGGAAACTCTCTTGTGTCCCGGAGCGGGTATTAAAGTGAGTGATAGAATGTTGAAGGTGATGGCGGCAACAAAAGGAGCTCTTGGGGAGTATGATTAGTCGAGTTTTATGTTGATTGAACTATCAAATTCTCTTGCACAGTACAAGAAAAAAGTAATGAAAGGGAAAGATGCAGGTAGGATCAATGTAGGCAGATGTATATATTTTCTAATGGTAAGTGCATGTTTTATCTATATAACGTTTATTGGCTTTGTTTAATTAGTTGTAAATTGCAGCATTAGATGTTGAATTTTACTGATGTTAAGGTGTTATTTAATTTTTGTACAGGTGTTTTGCTTGCAACATTTTCCCCTAGGCCAACTACATGCCTCTACAAGTGACAATGCGATTGCATTTTGGAATGACAACAATGACAATAGTAGAGTACAAATAGAGAAGGAAAGCAACCAAGGGTTGCTACATTCAGTCAGTAATGTAGTTGGATCTCCCTCTTCTGAATTGCATGAACAAACTATGCTAACACACCTGGTAAGATGTGAAATCTGATGTCAGCCGCACATTTAGTTGAAAGTATTGAATTAATTTTTTGTCATGTCTAATTTGTAGGAAATCAAGAGAACATATGATTGAATTATGTCAAGGGTGGTGTTGATGGTGCAAGAGGAACTCGTTTCCCTTCAGGCGAGGCTGTTGGGCGGGGGAAACATCGATGAAAGGGATGAAAAAGTGCAAGACATGAAATCTTCATCAGAAAGTGAAGATGATGAACATGTATTACCAAGTGAAGATGAGGGGGTGACATAAGAAAAAGAGAAAACGATAAAGTGCAGTCTATAAGTGAAGATGAAGGGTCAGAGGAAGAAGTAGGAGGTGTACATGCTATGGGAGATAAGGAGGAAGTGGAATCGAAAGGAAAGCAAAAGGCACAATTGAGGAAATCTACAAGGGTTAAGAAACCTGCTATTGGCTCTCCTTGGGTGACAACAATGGGTAAGAAGAGAAGTCAAGATGACAAGGATAAGGAAGTTTTATATCAAATGTGCACTACACGATGTAATTCAGCAGAGGATGAGCAGGAATAAGTAATCACACTTCTTCAATCTCAATTGAGATGAATCACAAAAACTAACTTTGTGCGTTTGTTTGTCTATTAGGGAGTTTGTGGATATGTATGATTATTTCTTGACCCACGGTGAACTATATTGTCTTCATCCAAAGGGGTGGATTAATAACAGGGTAAGTTACTTGAACAATAAACTCATACTATGTTCATTGAATTCCGCGAATTGCTTACCCTTTTTGTAATGGTTCATAGTTTATAACCATAGTTGCGAGGACGTTAGTGGGGGATCAAGTACATAATAGCAGCCAGGTGACTAGACACATATTTTCCGCAGAATTGATGCAAAAAATGGCAACAGCTCCAAACAAGTAGTCATTGGAATCACATGCTGCGGAGATCTTGCCTGAACATATTGGTTACAACATTGGCGATTGCGACTTGATTTTGGCTCCTACCCTGCACCTGGATCATTGGTTTTGGTATGTTTTGGAGACGAAGACAATGCGGTTTTATATGCTGGACTCATTGGTTGACCAATTAACATATGCAAGGGCACAAAAGGTAGAAGAAGATGCACGTTCAGCGGCTGACCATCCAACAAAACCTAAGAGATTGAGAAAAATCCAAAAAGAAGATTTTCAAGCCAAAGAACGGCTCGCACAACAGTGTGTAAGTGCTTCTTTCTCAAATGTGCATTCGTCATTGTTGTTTTGTGACATAACTTCTTTTTTGTACAACTTCCAGAAAGATTGCATCGTTAACATACTTCGTCGAGTTAAACCCGAAGTATATGACAAAGGGCAGGAAATAGCAAAGGAAGTTAATTGGGTAAAGTGCATGTCTAAGCTGATACGTTAGTGCTATTTTTTTTCCTCCAAGTCTTTGAACTATAGCTTTTTTTAACCATTCGTTGTTATAACATTGGAACTGTGTATGTGGCAATTTGTTTTGCAGCGATTCATGTGGTGTTCATGTTCTGTCATGGTTACATAGCTGGGATGGCTCTACATATGACAAAGCGGGGTACACCATGCCTAAGCTTGGTGATCATCATATTCAGCAGGTAAAGGTGGATTGTTTATGGTGGCTAGTCGCACATGAGCAGAACAAACACGCTCAAAAGGTTTTGTCCCTTCTTAATGGAAGTCAACAAATGAAGAGGAAGAAAGTCGTGTAGCATTTGACGTATTCTTCTGTGGATATGGCTAGTTCTAGTGTACTCGTTTTGATATTTTGTAGGAATGCCTGCTTGCAGCAAAAGGCACTAACGTATAGTTAGTTTACAACATCATGAGTTATTTTGGCAACATAATCAGTTAATTTTACAACACGTACATATGGAATGATTTACTAGCAAAATTGCTAAGTGTGGACATTGACAACACATTATGCATATGTTCACAACATGTTTTTTGGTGGTTTGCTCAGGTTGTTTGACAGGTAAAGGGTCCAAACTATTTAGAGAATAAGGTCCCCAAACCGGTTTTTCTTTTTCTTTTTTTATGGTTTACCGGTGGATATGCATATTTTCACAACAGTTGATGTCATTTTAACAAGTGTTTGATGTTTTTATGTTTTCACAAAGGTCATTGGATGCGTGCTTGTCCTACCAACTCTCAAAATCTCAAATAGCGTTTACAACATATTTAGTTACTGTTACAACATGTACATAACGTGGTATGCTGTCATTGTTCACAATGTAGTTTGCTGTATTTACAACTTAATAAGTTACGTTTACAACATGTAAGGAAGAAAGCGTGATGGTGCAATGTTTACAACACATGATGCTACGTTTACAACACCTTAAGTCATTTTTAAAAGTCTTTAAGCCATGTTTACAACTATTCCCACCAGCGACATCAGGGCAGTAGCTTGTGCAACAAGCTACAACATACACACCACTTTCTTTTCTCATCGTTTACAACATGGTATGCTATATGTACAACATTGTAGGTCATATTAACAACTTAATAAGTTATGTTTACAACATGTAAGGAAGAAAGCGTGATGGTGCAATGTTTACAACACATGATGCTACGTTTACAACACCTTAAGTCATTTTTACAAGTCTTTAAGCCATGTTTACAACTATTCCCACCAGGGACACCAGGGCAGTAGCTTGTGCAACAAGCTACAACATACACACCACTTTCTTCTCTCATCGTTTACAACATACACAACACTTGGGTGTCACTTCTGTGATTGTTGACAATATGTTATGCTATATTTACAACATCATTAGTGATATGAACAACTTCCTCTGAACAGTTTAATTTTTAACACTCTTACAGGGTCTTATCATCAGCTAAACCCAGTGATGCTTCATTGTGCATAATATTCCTGAGCCGACACTAGCAACATCATGAGGCCTTGTGCACAAGCCATTATGTATGTATGTTTTCACAAAAAAAAAAAGTTGTTTTCATTAGGTCATTGGCCAACCCTGTTATGGTTATACAATTTCATGTGGCCCCTGTCACAACAACATAGCATTAAATTAAACAAAATAATACATGTACTGTCACAACTGAATAGCTTATTATTTCCATATATATTAAGACAATAAAATATTAAGTACTATGAGTAAGTACCTTTTGTTCACTTACTCATTCCACTTAATATGACATACTAATTACATAGATACACCAAGTTGGGGATGCATTCAACAAGCAAAAGGGGTAAGGGAATGTGACTACTTCATGGTCAATATATATGTAATACCCTGAATTTCGAGACTCGAGGCTAGAGAATAAGCCTAAGATTAGTGGATTGCTAAGCCCCGGTTTAGCAAGATCCCAAATTGTGATTGGGGGTTAATGACTACAAAAGTGGACGTGGTTAGTGGTTAATGAACCCTTTTAAAGAATATAAAGTGGATTGTAGTCACTTGTGTTATGAGCAACGCCAAAACCCTGTATTTGAGTTCAATTGTGGATCAACATCCAAATTGACTTAGAATAGAGGGAAGAATTGAATGGGGTATTGTGATGGAAATGGTGTCATGTTGTGGTATTTAATCATTGGAATTGATTTAAATTGAATTGGACACATTGGTTGCAAAACTGGAAATGCTGTCCAGTGTGAATTCTGTATGGCCAGTCTTATTGTGTGGATGTTTTGACTAGGCAAATGATGTCAGAAAATTATGAAACTTTCCAGTATTAAAGTTCACATCCCAAGCTTCAAAATGGACATATAATTTGTGCCATTTCGTTTTGGGAACTGGGAGATATGACTGTCCAAAGTTTGAGGTCGAAAATGGACTCTGTTTTGGGGCAGTGATGAAATTTATGTAATTCTGGAATTGTGTGGTGATTTTTAGTAATGGCCAATATTTTTCCTATGAAGAGGACTTAAATATCTTTCATTTGGCTTTGGAATCACCTCATTTTGAGTTTTCTAGAATTAGTTATGATTTTTCAAAGTTTGGGCAGAAAATCTGCCAGAAAATCCGAAAATGGCATTAATGACATCAGCATAATAAAACATGACATCATCCTAATGTTAAAACACTTTTTATTCATCTTCCTTCCTCCAAACCGACGCCATTTCAGATACAAAACGTGAGAGAGAGACCTTGGAGAAAATAGGGAGAAGGAAGGAGAAATCTCGCAAGGTAAGCCGATTTCTCCGACGATCTAGCTCCTAACGCGTATAACTGCGATCCTAAGCTACTCCTTTATGTTCTTTAAGGTTTGGAAGCTCTTCTTTTGGTGTTTTGAAGTTAGGGTTTTCAGCCACAAGAAGGAAAAGCTAGTGGGAGCTTGAGGTAACTTCCAAACTCTTGCATATTGACTATTCTGGCTGTTATAGACAATTTAATCGGTGAAATTTCGCCGGATTGTCTTTGGTTCTAAAAATGGAAAATGGGTTTGTGGGGCTGTTATGCTGCCCAAATTGATACTAAATGGTAGTTCTAACCTAATGGAATAGTCAATAAAGTGGTTAGGAGTAGAAAGGAACGCGTTTACGGAGCCGAAACCGAAAAACCCCAATTTTCCCCTTAAAACCCATATATTTCGGCCAGCATTGTAAATGGGTCTTAGAGTTGGATTTTCAATGATTTGATGATTCCATTGGATTCAGTGGGCGAAAATAGGTGGGGTTACAGTTGGGCACTTTTTCGGAAAATGCCGAAAAAGCATAATTACGAAAACGCCCCTGAAACCCTTAAGGTGGGGCTGCCAAGGGTAAATTTGTAAATTGACATTGAATTTGATAATTCCGAGTCCGGAAATGGATTCCTTGGGCGAAAATATGTCAGAATAGCCCATGTCAAAATTTCAAGAAAAGTACAGCCGGACCGGGTACGGCGGGGCCGGACCGGGTCCCCGGGGGTATTTTAGTAAATTTTCAATATAGCCTCATATAACCCCCAGAAACACTATGGAAGTGTCTAAATAGTATATTTGACATTGTAGGATTGAATGTGAATCCCTGAGTTGCTAGCACGCAAATCGAGGAGCAAGGACTGGAGGTAGGGAACTTATCTCTCCTGCATGCTCTGATAACGTATTAATGTGTTGATGCATGTTATTGCTTTGCTTGATAATGTGGAACATGTATGAATGATTTGAAGCTATGTTTCAATATATGCTATGGCCATATGTGTATCGTTCGAAGCATTGAGCTTATAGATTTGTCATTGTATGTGTGCATGAGTTATGTGATGCAAGCATGTCATGCATTAAACACTTATCTTGCCTGCATATTGATAATGTTTCCCTACTGAGATTCTCTCGAATCTCACCCTCCCCTACTAACCTTCCAGATAGGGTAGTAGATCAAGGATATAGCGAGCAGCTAAGGGCGATGAAGACTCCTTCGGGATTGAAGTTGGTAGTTGGTTCTCTTAGTTGGGAGGTATATTTGGATAATTGTTTTTGGATATTGAGATTTGTTGTGTAATTCCCTATTTGTGAAGTTGTATGGGCTAATGTACCCTATGATTGTTAGCGAAGATATGTATTCCGGGATTGCCGGGAATTTATATTGCGTACTCTGATATATATAAATGTGATTTATCTTCGCGTAGTAATTGTATTCGAAATGTGAATATGAGACCAAGTTTATAAATGATTTCGAAAGGTATTTTTGAAAACCCCATCATGTGATGGGTTAGTAAATGTTATTTGATTATTATTGGTCTCTATTTCATTTTAATCCCGTATTTCGGATATAATTACAGAGGGGGTTACATTTTTGGTATCAGAGCTGCAGTTCCTGGCAAAGATGGAATTTGCTAGGATAATGGCAGTAGTTGCTGCCTTAGGTCATAGAGAATGACTTTGTTTGTTTGTGGTATACACATTAAGGTCCCCGCTGGTTGTGGATATATGTGATTTATGGACTCTGTATACATTATTTGTGTTGTAGATATGGTGAGTCAGTATGATTCGCCCGAGAATTTGAGGTGTAAAACCAGAGGTGGAGGTAATCAGACTTATCATCTGATTTGAAAACCGAGGAAAATGGTTTCCTAGGTATTTGATATTGAAGTTCTAGGTATCATAACTAGCCTAGATGTTGGGTAAGTAACTTAAGGTGGTATGATGTTACATGTAGTGATGTCATACTGAATTTGTGTGTTTAAAGTCCTTAAGACCTAGGGACTGATATGCCTTAGGCTGGCAGAGATTTTTTAGTGTATGCTGGAGTGGGTGATGCTCCATGGATTTGAGGGAAGCGATTTTTCGGTTCAACTGAGGTTGAGGTTTACAAGATGAACTGTTATCCAAGGATCAGACTCAATAGCTGGGCTGATTCTTAGGAGGTTGATATGACCTATATGGTCTGTGGTACCAGGATATGGTACTAGGTTGGAATTGAAATGTGTATCAGGTATCCTGAGGTTGCTAGTGTTCATTTAGCACAGGGAAAAGTGATTCTGCGGAGAATTTGAATTTGAAAGAGTTGTCTACGAGGATTCGAAGTGGAGAAGGCAACCTACGGGGAATTCTGATCGGAGAGGGCTACCTACGGTGACGTCTGATTGGTTAGGCTGTATGTGAGTCCTGGGTGAAATGTGAGTAACCCAGCTGCCTGCCAGGCTTAGTGTAAGGGCCGGCCAACGGAGCCCTGGTACGTAGTTGACCAGGGAGGTGGGCACTCTAAAGGGGTGTGACAATATATAAAAAAAATTGTGACAGCCGCCGTGACGACAAACCCTAGTGTGCAGCTGCCGTGACGACAAACCTTAGTATGCACTCGCCATGACGTTGAATCGTAGAATAGAGCTCTGGGAACGTTGGGAGTATGGGATCTCAACGAAGTGCTGGTTGTGGCTTTGAATGATTCAAGTTGAATTGGGCCAAGGTTTGACGCAGATGAATATATGTTGTGAATATTGTCAGTTGTAGTGAGAGGTTCCTATGGGACTTTTGTTCAATCAACTTGACATTGTGGAAGCACAGATGAGGAGAAAGACCTCAGAGTGTGCAGCGGAAGCGTGAGAATGATGTGTTAATCATGGCTTCGGGAGGTAAAACTTCGAAGTTCAGATTATTTTGTGAAAAAGGGGTCTTGAAGGATCCTAGTTTGGTGAAAAGAATTTGCGGTGGGTGGAATTATTAAAATGCCTGGTTCCAGCTTGTTGCAATTGTGCATTGTGAGTCTCTCACCTGCGGCCGCATGGGGTGATTCCTATGGCGGAGGACCGTGCCTTCGGGGCGGTAGTTACGGGGGATTGACTATTTGTGAGCCGCGAGGCTATGTATATGCACTGCCACGCCAATAGTCCCTGAGTAGCTAACAACAGTTCGGGTAAAGACTGTGTGTCTTCCCGGCGGAGAAAGGGGATGAGGGTGGAGTGTGATGTGGAAGCCGAAAGGCTATGTGTGAGCACCGCTACGCCAATAGTCCCTGAGTAGCTAACAACGGTTCGGGTTAAGACTGTGTGTTTTCCCGGCGGAGAAAGGGGATGAGGGTAGGGTGTGATTATGGATCTGCTATTGTGAGCCTGAATGGCTATATGGGTGCACTGCCACGTCAATAGTCCCTGAGTAGCTAACAACGGTTCAGGTTAAGACTGTGTGTCTTCCTGGCGGAGAAAGGGGATGAGAGTGGGGTGTGATTGTCAATCTGTGACAATTATGGATAAGCTGGGAATGGGGTATAGTTGTGTAGCAGAGCAGAACTAATTCAGCTGATGGCTAATTCGACTACATGATCGGGGGTTCTCTATTTTGAGGGCACTACCCTGGCATGGCCAGCATGGCTAGCCACCACGTTGGTTGCACCGGTGTTGACCCAAGGCCGAAAGGCAGTGTGTAAAATTAGAGTCTGCAATGTACGTTTAATAAGGAAGTGGATTTTCTTGTGAGTCCTGGGTGAAATGTGAGTAACCCAGCCACTGTCGTGGGGCATCCCCAGCGGGGGTAAAACCGGGGTGGGCACCACCGGCACGGGGCATCCCTAGAGGGGGTAAAACCGGGGTGGGTGTGACAATAAAAGGTGCCTGGATAGAAGAGACTGAGAGTCTAGGTGGGCCATTATGGTAGGGTGCTTCGGATAGAAGAAATTGAGATTCCGGAGTGACCAGATGATGTAATATTGCATTGATACCTAAAAGTTCCGGTTACCACTAGTGGAGTTACTGGTGGGTGTACGGGTGAGGGTAAAGCGGTGAAAGTGGATATAGCAAAAGCTGAATGTTTGTGTATACAGCTAAGGCTGTTGTGTGATGTATTGAGGTTGTGGTGTTTGGGGTTACTCCCGGAAGAAGTAACTAGTTTGAGTTAAGCAGAGTGGTGGCCTATGCCGCCCAACTGCCAAGATCTTATGATATGGCTCATAAGTTAGAGCCTCCAAATATCGAGATGCACTAGCCACTCATGAATTAGGAGGCTTGCGATAATTGTGGTTATGTTATGATGGTTTTGTGGCAATCGTATGTGGAAGCGATTGCATCTGTTTGGCAAAAAAAAAATATGGTGATTTGGTTTGTGTGGCAATCATGAAATGGGCCGATTGCAGTTTGGGGCAACTGAGTTTCATTCATTGTTTGAGATTCTTGTTAGAATCGGATTTGTGGAGTATCATTTGTGTGTGGGTGGTCTAGAGGAGACCATCCCAATATGAAATGAATTGTGAAACGGAAGCTGTCGTGAAGAAGCATCCGTAGTTTTTGGATTAAGTGGTATGACAAATTTCGAGGACGAAATTTATTGAACGGGGGGAGAAATGTAATACCCTGAATTTCGAGACTCGAGGCTAGAGAATAAGCCTAAGATTAGTGGATTGCTAAGCCCCGGTTTAGCAAGATCCCAAATTGTGATTGGGGGTTAATGACTACAAAAGTGGACGTGGTTAGTGGTTAATGAACCCTTTTAAAGAATATAAAGTGGATTGTAGTCACTTGTGTTATGAGCAACGCCAAAACCCTGTATTTGAGTTCAATTGTGGATCAACATCCAAATTGACTTAGAATAGAGGGAAGAATTGAATGGGGTATTGTGATGGAAATGGTGTCATGTTGTGGTATTTAATCATTGGAATTGATTTAAATTGAATTGGACACATTGGTTGCAAAACTGGAAATGCTGTCCAGTGTGAATTCTGTATGGCCAGTCTTATTGTGTGGATGTTTTGACTAGGCAAATGATGTCAGAAAATTATGAAACTTTCCAGTCTTAAAGTTCACATCCCAAGCTTCAAAATGGACATATAATTTGTGCCATTTCGTTTTGGGAACTGGGAGATATGACTGTCCAAAGTTTGAGGTCAAAAATGGACTCTGTTTTGGGGCAGTGATGAAATTTATGTAATTCTGGAATTGTGTGGTGATTTTTAGTAATGGCCAATATTTTTCCTATGAAGAGGACTTAAATATATTTCATTTGGCTTTGGAATCATCTCATTTTGAGTTTTCTAGAATTAGTTATGATTTTTCAAAGTTTGGGCAGAAAATCTGCCAGAAAATCCGAAAATGGCATTAATGACATCAGCATAATAAAACATGACATCATCCTAATGTTAAAACACTTTTTATTCATCTTCCTTCCTCCAAACCGACGCCATTTCAGATACAAAACGTGAGAGAGAGACCTTGGAGAAAATAGGGAGAAGGAAGGAGAAATCTCGCAAGGTAAGCCGATTTCTCCGACGATCTAGCTCCTAACGCGTATAACTGCGATCCTAAGCTACTCCTTTATGTTCTTTAAGGTTTGGAAGCTCTTCTTTTGGTGTTTTGAAGTTAGGGTTTTCAGCCACAAGAAGGAAAAGCTAGTGGGAGCTTGAGGTAACTTCCAAACTCTTGCATATTGACTATTCTGGCTGTTATAGACAATTTAATCGGTGAAATTTCGCCGGATTGTCTTTGGTTCTAAAAATGGAAAATGGGTTTGTGGGGCTGTTATGCTGCCCAAATTGATACTAAATGGTAGTTCTAACCTAATGGAATAGTCAATAAAGTGGTTAGGAGTAGAAAGGAACGCGTTTACGGAGCCGAAACCGAAAAACCCCAATTTTCCCCTTAAAACCCATATATTTCGGCCAGCATTGTAAATGGGTCTTAGAGTTGGATTTTCAATGATTTGATGATTCCATTGGATTCAGTGGGCGAAAATAGGTGGGGTTACAGTTGGGCACTTTTTCAGAAAAGGCCGAAAAAGCATAATTACGAAAACGCCCCTGAAACCCTTAAGGTGGGGCTGCCAAGGGTAAATTTGTAAATTGACATTGAATTTGATAATTCTGAGTCCGGAAATGGATTCCTTGGGCGAAAATATGTCAGAATAGCCCATGTCAAAATTTTAAGAAAAGTACAGCCGGACCGGGTACGGCGGGGCCGGACCGGGTCCCCGGGGGTATTTTAGTAAATTTTCAATATAGCCTCATATAACCCCCAGAAACACTATGGAAGTGTCTAAATAGTATATTTGACATTGTAGGATTGAATGTGAATCCCTGAGTTGCTAGCACGCAAATCGAGGAGCAAGGACTGGAGGTAGGGAACTTATCTCTCCTGCATGCTCTGATAACGTATTAATGTGTTGATGCATGTTATTGCTTTGCTTGATAATGTGGAACATGTATGAATGATTTGAAGCTATGTTTCAATATATGCTATGGCCATATGTGTATCGTTCGAAGCATTGAGCTTATAGATTTGTCATTGTATGTGTGCATGAGTTATGTGATGCAAGCATGTCATGCATTAAACACTTATCTTGCCTGCATATTGATAATGTTTCCCTACTGAGATTCTCTCGAATCTCACCCTCCCCTACTAACCTTCCAGATAGGGTAGTAGATCAAGGATATAGCGAGCAGCTAAGGGCGATGAAGACTCCTTCGGGATTGAAGTTGGTAGTTGGTTCTCTTAGTTGGGAGGTATATTTGGATAATTGTTTTTGGATATTGAGATTTGTTGTGTAATTCCCTATTTGTGAAGTTGTATGGGCTAATGTACCCTATGATTGTTAGCGAAGATATGTATTCCGGGATTGCCGGGAATTTATATTGCGTACTCTGATATATATAAATGTGATTTATCTTCGCGTAGTAATTGTATTCGAAATGTGAATATGAGACCAAGTTTATAAATGATTTCGAAAGGTATTTTTGAAAACCCCATCATGTGATGGGTTAGTAAATGTTATTTGATTATTATTGGTCTCTATTTCATTTTAATCCCGTATTTCGGATATAATTACAGAGGGGGTTACAATATACATCACTAGAAAGTTACTATCAAAAGCATCTACATTTATGTACTCATTGTTTTTAGGATGGATTTGGATTTCTACAAGTTTTGACTGTGTGTCCAGCCTCATTGCATCTCCCACAATGATACATCTTTTTGTTTTGAAACTGAGATTCCCTTCTTTTCCTTTTCGGTCTCCCTGGTGGCCTTGAAATTATTGAAGGGTCTAAGAATGTCTGTGTTAGCATATGTGTCACCGTCGGAGACTCAACCCGTGGACAATCATGAGTTGTGACTGGCCTCAAGGAACTTTCAAATATTTTTCCCTGTGCTTCCAGTTTGAACCAGTCATCTACAAATGTGTACACATTACCACTATTACCTTAATAGTTGCACATGCATGGGCGCAAGGTACTCCACTCATTTGCCATGCTAGACACGTGCATTTTCTTTCACCAAGATCTATATTCACAAAAATGATGGCATCTCCACATCTACTTTGAACCGAGAACTGATTGTCTCCATAATATGCTGCTTCCATATTTTCAGCATGTTTAACTTGTTGCAGCAATTTTTCTTCAATATTGGGTCCCACTGCATTTTTCCAACTACCCATGCCCATCTTGCTTGCAATCAATTTTCGAGCCAATTTCTCTCAATGTTCATGAATTAAAACTGACACGGTGTGCTTCCTTTCTGTTAACATCCATGCATTAAACGACTTTGCAAGATTACTGGTTATGTTATCCCACCTTTTGAAAGGAAACTTGCTTAGAGCCCATTTGTCAACATCCCCATGATTCTCCACCCAATTTGCCAATTGTGAATTGAACAATCTTAATTTACCCATTGCACTAGTGAAGTCTTCATCCAACCTTGCATATGCAATTACATCAAGAAGAAGGAGTGCATTCTCCTTGTTATTTCCCGATGTTCGTGTCTGACCTCTATTAATTTGCAGGAACTCGGCATTATAATTTTCCTTCACATACCGGTAGCAAAAAGCATGTCTCTCATTGCCAAATAGTTCTTTTACAGCACCAATAATCGCATTATTGCGATCTGAGACAATTGTTATCAACATTGAGCCTGTGATGTCTTTCACGTTCGATAGAAACCAAGACCATTCATCATATGTCTCACCGCTGACAATGGCATATGCTAGGGGAAACATCTAGTTGTCTGCATCGTATGCACTAGCTGACAACATTGTTCCCTTATAAGGGCCACTTAGATGACAACCATCTACATAAAGTATGGGTTGACAACCTCCTAAACACCCTTTAACCGAACAACCATAAGCAATAAATACCCTCTGAAATCTATTGTTAGATGAGGCTCCCCATTTTACAACTATGTCCCGGTCACTCTCGATTAGTCTGTCACATATCCAAGGAATTACTATGTAAGAGTCTTCTACTCGACCATGTAATTCCCTTAACACTCTTTCTTTTGCCCTATATGCCTGACGGTAGTTCAGCCGCACCCCATACTCTCTGTACATGTATGATCGAATGACGTTAGCAGTCTTATCAATATTACACCTCAAACCATCCATTACGATTGATGATGTCAAGCTCGACCTGTGTGGATGCAAAACTATTAGGCTATCTTGTGCTTGGTGAATGTGTTCACTTTTGAGTGTTCTAATGGTTATAAACTCTGTATCTTGATGTTCTTCTGATGAATATGCACCCATGTACCAAGGACAACATCCAATTCGGAAAATTCTGTCCTGCTCTAATAATCAAATCCCTCCATTTTCCATGATTCATTTCTGGTATAGGGGTTTGCACCATTTGCGTAGCACAAGTCAATGATGGGATCACTTGACTTTCATTTAACAAACCATGTGGGGATGTACACATTCCTCCTTCACCTATAAACAAATGATCAATCCTGCAAGAAATTACAAGTTTGAGTGCTCTTGCACATATTCACATTGGAAAAAATTACTTTTCTTAGGATAAATAAACTTACACTTTTTGCTCTTCCATTTGACCGTTCATTGCTGGTTCTGTACTGTCATTATCACCATCCTCTTCAATATACACATGACCATATTGTTCATTAAATTTGATTAGATGATCCACCCCTTCGTCATCTACAAGATCCACAAATGTTGATGTATCAAGGGCAACTTTGAACTTCATTTGCATTTTATTCCTTTCTTTTCCCGTTATGGATGATATGATTCTTCGCAACTTCTCATATGTTGTGCCTTCCTTTACGTATCTTGTTCTTACTAAACCACCAACATATTGCATTTCATCTTCTCCGCCATTTAAAAACTTCCCCCCACATGAAAGAAACAAAATAGATTCTTCCCCGAACAACTTCCCATCTTTTATGTCAATCTGCAACACAAACTTCGTATTAACAACTTCCAAAGCAATATTTACAACTTCATATGCACATATTAACAACACGTTAACTACACGTTTTATTCCTACACATGTGCTTTTTCTAATAACACCAAACACACTAAAAACAAGGCCAAACCTCTGTTTGCTTCCCCAAAAATAGAGCATAGCTACAGTACGTATTAACAACACCCACAGCAATATTTACAACTTCATATGCACAAATTTACAACAATTTTTTGTGTTCATTTCAGCTTTTTTCTAGCAAAGAATACCAATTACATTCACCATTCTCACTTTAAACACAACAGCTCCTCTGTTACCATGCCACAAAAATAGAGTACTCTAACATAAACACAACCCACCCAAGGTGAAACCCCAACTTCAATGATCAAGCTCATTTGTCTACCAAATTCTTAGCATTTCTTGTCTACCACCTACCACTTACTCCATTTTTTAGCCCAAGATCCAACCTTTCACCAACCCTTCACTCTCAATCTAACCAACTTTCACACAGAAAAAAAAAAAATTTTCCAGTTCGTTTCTGTACGTTGCTACATGTACCTGGACGATAATGAAGACAATGTTCCCAGCCACATTAACACCACTTTGTATCCATTCAATGTTGCACCACCTATGCCCTTCATCTGTGTGCGTTTTTCTCTTTTTCCTTAATGCCTTGATCACAAAAACGTGCTTCACTCCTCTCCTCTGAGCGTTTTTTTTTTTCTTATTTGAGTGGGGGTTATTTTTGTAATTCTTCATAGGGAATTCATGTCAGAAAAGTCCCTAGGGACTTTTCTGACCTTTGACTTTTCAAAGGGAGTTTTTTGAGATTATTTGTGTACCTTGGGACCTAGCTGACATTTTCCCTATTTTAAAACTATACATGTAGCAACATGTGGCAAAAGTCAATTAAAACATAAGCAGCTTATAGTGACATGCCAATATCTTCTTTCACTGAGCTGTCAGTTGTGTCACATTGGTTGATTTGCATGCATGTATCCTTTCCATATTTAGAGGAACGTCTACTTTTATTCAAAGCATTACCAATTTGAGTTCAAAACCACACACAGCTTCTTTATCTCTCTACACAAAAGAGAATCAAGACTATTGGACCGGGCTGGGGTGATGGGAAGTAAACAAAGCATCACTAGCTAGCAATTAGTGTTCAAAACCATGGAGTATTGACACACTTATTACTAGCTACTTTGAATAATATTTTGAACATTATTTATAGGCATTTTTGTAGCCTTGCTTGTTATCTTCACATTAGTCTCAACATTATGTTGGGGACAAAAGCAAAGAGCACTAAAACATCATAGAAGAAAGTATGTTGTGCAAAATAAAGGAAATTATATGTTACAACAACTTTATCAACAAGAAGGATATATTGAAAGAATTAAGAATTGTACTGAAGACGAGCTCAAAAATTCCACAAACAACTTTGATGAAACAAGAATCTTGGTCGTGGAGGATAGGGCACGATTTACAAGGAGATATTACCTGATAACACGCTTGTTGCCATTAAAAAGTCCAGAATAGGTGGGGGTTCCAAACAAATTAAATATTTTATTAATGAAGTAGTTGTACTTTCCTAAATTAACTATAGAAATATGGTTAAACTTTTTGGGTGTTGTCTTTAAACTAAAATTCCCTTGTTAGTTTGTGAGTTTGTGGACAGTGGCATCCTTTTTTACCATATAGACCCACTAAATAATGAGCAGTATCTTCCATGGGAGACTTGACTAAAGATAGCTCCAGAAACAGCCGAAGCTATTTCATATTTACACTCTGCTGCATCTATTCCAATTATTCACACTACTACAAAAAGGTTGAAAGGTGGCGCACATTTTGTGGCCCTTCTTTAAAGAAGTGCCACAGCTGCCTTTTTTTTCTTTTTCTATATATATATATATATATTTTTTTTAATTTTGGATACCAGCTGTGGCGCCTAGTAGGATAGGGGCCACAGTTGGGATAGCCAAGGCAGGCGCCACACTTGGTGCCACAAACGCAGCTGTGGCGCCTGGTCCTGCGCTATAGGCCATGTGTGGCGCCTGCCTAGCCAAGCGCCACACATGGCCCTTAATACCAGCTGTGGCGCCTGGGAATATCCAAGCGCCACAGCTGGTTAAGCAAGTGTGGCGCCTACCAACACTTGCCTATTAGTTTAAAAAAATTCAATAAAGGATAGTGTAATCCTTCTCCAGCCAATAGAAACTCCCCCCGCCCCATCCCTTATCTCCTAATTTAAATTCTCGCGTCAGTGTCGATCTCCTCATTATTCCTACTCTTTTTGACTACATTATTATTCAACCACTCTCTTTCCCTTTCTCATCTTCATCCGTCGCCCCCCTCCCTCCATTTCCTATCATCTTCACACTAAAAAACACACACCCACACTCACACGTCTTCATCAGTGAATCTATACTTTGTTTTAATTTGTTCCAACTGCCATCCATCCCTACTCCTGTCCCTTCCCTTGGCTTTGTACTGTCTTCCATCCACTTTTGGTCCCCATTCCATCCACTTGGTCCCAACTGCTCAAATTTCCTCCTCCTCTTCACTCAAGATTGCGTCACCAACGGGCAACGTGGTCCCCCACTACACTGCAGTGACCACATAGGTCAACATCTATTTTCTTTTCTTATAAAAAGAAATTTATTTTCTTTGTATTCTCTTTTCTAGTTAGTTTTCTCTTTCCCCATTTATTCTCCATTCAAAAATGGGGCTAAGGTAATTCATCTAGTAAATAACTAGATTTTAACTCTACATGGTTTGATATTTTTCTTTTATCGAAAGAAGTCCATATTACCTTGATGAGAAAACAACTAAATACAATAATAAATTAAAAGGGTAATGAATTAAGTTATATATATTAAATAATTATTTGCTTAAATTCAATCTCATTCTTAGAATATATATATATATATATATATATATATCAACGCATATATATTTTATAAAAAATATTTCAAAAAGTATTTGGTACTTTGAGGAAAATTCGTTTAAGAAAAATCTATGGATAACTTGAAAATTATAAGAAAAAAAAAAAGATGCTCTAAATTTATTTGTTACTTATGTTCTAGCAAAAAAAAATTGTTACTTATGTGTTTGGAATAATTGAGAAATACAATTGATGTCAAAATTTATTTTAAATTTTTTAATGTACCCTTAATTTAATTAATTGAAGTTTACGGATTAGTGTCTCTCATTTTTTTTAAGTAAGCTAGTCAAAAATAATTTTTTTTATATGCCCAACATTGATCTGAAAATAATTTAATTAATGTTGGGATTATATATATATATATATATGTGTGTGTGTGTGTGTGTGTGTGTGTGTGTTTTCCTTTCTTTTTTTTTTATTTTCTTTCTTTTTATTTGAATCATATTTTTTTATTTAAGCTAATTAATAATATTTTATTTTATTATATATTGATGTTCTGTATACATTATTATTAAAAAAATTTACAACCACTAATATTTTATTGACTTTTTTTATGTATAATTTGTGTTTGTAGTTTCAGCACATCAGTCTATTGAAGCTTCTATTTAAGGTATGTTTTTTTAATTTTTGAGCTTACAAATGAGATTTTAGTTGAATTTAATAATAGTTAGTTATAATTTGTAGGTGTTGTAATGATTACTATGGATTAGTTGCATAAGTAAAATAATTATTTATATATTCTTAACACTTGTATTTTATTAACAGACTTGTAATGTTTTCTAATTTACCGATGATATGTTGTGAAAAATATGGTTTATTTCGTTATGAGTTGTGAAAAATTATTATAATGCCTGGGAATAATGAATGGATTATTTGTCAATTAAAATATAGGGTTTAAGACTTAGAAAGCTTCAATTTTGAGGATTTCATGTTGGGAATTTATTTTAAAATTGGTAAGAGAATATAAAAGTAATTAGTAAATGCAATAGTCATACAACTAACCACGTACTTTTTTAAAAAATAGATTGAAGGCATAGATAGATCATAAATGGATGTCATCTAATCGGTGTTCAAGGGAATATATAGATGGGGTGAAAGATTTTATTACATTTGCAATTGAGCACACAAAAGATCCTGACAAAATCTTGTGTCCTTGCTTATCTTATTGTTTTGGAAAGCGGATTAGTCCACTTGATTTACTAGATCATTTAGTGTGTTACAGTATTGATCAAACATATATATGATGGACAAGGCATCGTGAGACGAACGATGCATGTAGTGATCGGGTGCATACCACGAGTGGTGCTTTGGATGAATTTGATCAAAGCATGTTTGATGAAGATGATGGTCTTGAAGAAATACTAAATGTGGTTGAAGGGGTGCATCATAACTGCCCCAACAAATTTGAGAAGTAAAAAGGTGATGCAAAGAAACCATTATATACTAGTAGTACTAAATACACAAGATTGCTAGCAGTGTTGAAGTTGTACAACTTTAAAGCTTGCTACGGATTGAGTGATTCGGGTTTCACCGCACTGCTTGAACTGTTGCAAGATATGCTTCCAGAAGAAAATGTACTTCCTACCAAGATATACTAGGCAAAGCGAATTCTTTGTTTTACAACCGGCATGGGATATGAGAAGATACATGCATGTCCAAACGATTGCGTATTATTTCAAAATCAGTATACAACGTTAGAGAAGTGCCCTAAATGCAACGCATCTCGCTATAGGAAGAAGAAAGGAAAGAGTCCTTTGAAGATCCTATGGTATTTTCCCCTTATTCCGAGATTCAAGCGACTGTACAGTAATGCAGAGATTGCTAAGCAATTGACATGGCATGCAGATGAAAGGATTAAAGACACGAAGCTTAGGAACCCTGCAGATGCTCCTCAATGGAAAAAAATTGATCATAAGTACCCTGACTTTACGGATGAAGAAAGGAACCTTCGCCTTGCACTGTCAACTGATGGAATTAACGCGCACGGTGTTCAGAGTAGTACACATAGCACGTGGCCAGTGATTTTGATGATTTATAACCTTCGTCCACACTTGATCATGAAACGTAAGTTTATGATGTTGTCCATGTTAATTTCTAGGCCAAGGCAACCTGGGAATGATATAGATGTATACTTGACTCCTTTAATTGATGACTTAAAGCTGCTTTTGGAAGAAGGCATCAGTGTCTATGATGGGTACAGGGAAGAAAGTTACACTTTAAAAGCCATGTTATTTGGCACAATTAATGATTTCCTTGCTTATGGTAATTTGTCGAAATACAGCGTCAAAGGATATGGTGCATGCCCTATATGTGAAGATGACACTCATTCAGTGCGACTTCATCATTGTAAGAAAAATGTTTACATAGGGCATCGAAGATTCTTACCATCACAACATCGTTGGAGGAAGTGGAAAAAGCCTTTCAATGCTGACTCAGAAGAAGGTAGCCCACCGAAGATGTTGACCGGTGCCCAAGTGTATTCCAAGGTAAAAAACTTAGATAACAATTTTGGCAAGCCTTTTGCAAAAAAATCGAGACAAGTGGTTGGAAGAAAAGGTATATTTTCTTTGAACTTCCATATTGGAAGTTTTTATATGTGAGACATTTTCTTGATGTGATGCACATAGAAAAAAATATCTGTGATAGTCTGATCGGCACGTTGCTCAATATCCAAAGAAAAAGCAAGGATAGTGTCAATTCGAGGTTGGATTTGGTGAGCTTGAGAATTAGAGAAGAGTTGGCACTAATTGAGCAAGGGCATCGTACCTACCTACAGCCAGCGGCATACACTTTATCGAGGAAAGAAAAGAAATTGTTTTGTGAGTTTCTGCAAGGAATTAAAGTTTCTGAGGGCTACTCTTCAAATATAAAGAACCTTGTATCAATGAAAGAGTTGAAGTTAAAGAACCTCAAGTCTCATGATTGTCATATGCTCATGTAGAATTTCCTACCGGTTGGTATACGATCCATTTTACCCAAAAATTTAAGAAACACCATTACTAAACTTTGTGTGTTTTTCAAGTTAATCTGAAGTAAAGTGGTAGATTCAACTAAGTTACAAGATTTGCAAAGGTTGATTGTATGTACTTTGTGTGAACTTGAAATGTATTTTCCACCTTCTTTTTTTGACATTATGGTACATCTAACCGTACACTTGGTCAAAGAGATTCAATTGTGCAGTCCAGTGTACTTGAGATGGATGTACCCAAATGAGCGATTCATGAAAATATTAAAAGGGTACGTGAAAAATAGATATCGCCCAGAGGGTTGTATCGTTGAAAGGTATATGGTTAAAGAAGCAAGTGACTTCTGTGCTGATTTTCTATCAAATGTTGACCCTGTAGGGATCCCCAAGTCCCGTTATGATGGGCGAAGATCAGGGAAAGGAACAACTGGGAGGGATGTAATAACAATATAGGCTACTGAACAGGAGCAAGCCTACTTGTATGTGCTACATAACACTGATGAGGTCGAACCGTATGTAGAAGAACACAAGGATGCTCTTCGATTGGTACATGATGATAGGAATGAAAATTTGTTAACAAAAGAACACAATAAACAATTTTCAGGCTGGTTGAAAAATTGCATTAATGATGAGATGGAGCAGAATCCTAATTCAATTTCTGAAAAATTAAAGTGGTTGTCGAAGGGACCGAGCTTAAATGTATTATCTTACAATGGTTATGCAATCAACAGCTCTACACATTCTATATACAAGATCATGATACACAGAGCACGATGCAGAATAGTGGGGTAACACTTGTTGCTGATTCTTGGCATAGATCCAGTGCTAAAGACATACACCCTATCTATGCATCAATGTCATACTTTGGTGTCATTGAACGCATATGGGAGTTAGATTACTCTATGTTCAGGGTCCTTGTCTTCAAATGTAAGTGGGTTAAAAACAACAGTGGATTGAGAATAGTTGACTTAGGCTTTGTTCAAGTAGACCTTTCTAAAGTTTGGTATGAAGATAATCCTTTTATTTTAGCAGCACAAGCAGAACAAGCGTTTTTCATTCCGGATCCTGCTAAAAAGAATTGGTCTATTGTACTCCCATCTAACAAGAATCGTCAAGAACAAGTTGATCTTGAAAGTAATGAAAATGAACATCAATGATGACGATCCTTCATTTGAAAATTTATGGTCAGTAGAGATTAATATAGATGGAGATGCAGATGAAGATGAAGATGGACCCGTATACGTGAGACATGATCATGAAGAGGGAACTTAGGTCAAGAGAAACACAATTCTCAATCCAACACGAATTCTGAAGAATAAAATTTTAAATCAAAGCAGAAAAAGGAAAAGATAATGAATGCCTTGACTTGTTTACTTGTACGTACGTTTTTATAAATTTCAAAATAATTTTCTTTCGTTGATATGGTTGACATTATACACTAATGTTTTATTTTGGTGTATTTCACTTCCAGGAGTATGGACTCACCACACGATGAAACTGATGATGTTCCTCAGCACATTGGTAGACAAAGATTTGAGGCGAACATACGACGAGGTAGGACAGTTATGGCGAGATTGATCAAATTGAGAAGTAAGGGAATCAAGTTAAATCTGGAGTGGAATGAAAATGGAAACCCGTTCGGCGAGAATGGTAAGTCATTAAATAACTTGATTTGGACTACAGTTCGAGACAGGGTCCTTATTACAGTTCAAAACTGGAAAATGGCAAAAAAAGATTATGAGGATGACATATGGGATGAAGTTCAGGTAACACATTAATTATATTATTGTTCGGTTTACTATGTTTCACTTAATTTCAATCTTACATATTATATATGTTTTTTTTACAGAGCATTTTTATTATTGATGATGATCGGAAGAACTTCGTGCTAAGAAAAGCCAGAAAACTTATGAGAAAGTTTCGTTCTGATCTTGTCAAATACTACTTGAGGGATGATGATGACAATATCATTGATACGAAGGAATCATCACTCAAGAAATGTGGGATGAGTTTATCAAAACACATACAACTCAAGAATTTCTGGTAATATAATTTGTTTTACTTTCCCTACTTGTAATGTACGTATTTGTAATTAACATTTGTACATTGATATGAATCATTTTGATCTAAACAGGAGTTGAGCAAGAAAAATCACGCTAACGCGCTCAATATGCCATACCGGTACATACAAGGACCTGTCTCATATGCATAGTTAGAAAGAAAAATGGTACGAACTAATTATTATTTTATTTGTAGATAAATTGTTTAAAT
Source organism: Inga laurina (assembly GCA_963855925.1). Classification (NCBI taxonomy): domain Eukaryota; kingdom Viridiplantae; phylum Streptophyta; class Magnoliopsida; order Fabales; family Fabaceae; genus Inga; species Inga laurina. The sequence continues at coordinate 51,587,632 of OY979709.1, read as the reverse complement.
ATCATTTAACTTTAACTAAATTTGCCGTGCAGATAGAAGAATCAGGTTCAGGTATTACACAAGTTCCACGACATGATCTGTGGATAGCTGGTGTCACAAATAAGAAAGGTGAAATTCATAGTGAGGAAGCAAGAAGAGTAGCTGAATATTGTGTAAGTATTGGATTATGTGTACAATAAATAATTGGCTTTACTTAAATGAACTTGATTTATAATAACTAATATTGTTGTAATTCTTTTTGTGATAGCGACAAGTGTCACAGGAGGATCCTGCGTTGGCGAGCTATGTTGGTCGGGACGATTTGTTGAGCAGAGCGCTTGGAGTACCCGAGTATGATGGTCGTGTTCGGGGTACTGGATTTGCTATCACCCCATCAGCATACTTCGGACGTCAGAAGAGCCATAGTAGAGGTGACGTTTCCCAGCTGCGTGACGAGATGACTAGTTTCAAGCATCAAATTCAAGAACTTCAAGAACAAATGCGCCATAAGGAACAACGAGAAGAACAATTCTTAGAACAAATGCATTCGTTGCAAGAACAGAATGTGTTGTTAACAACACAAATACAACAGTTTGTGCAGTGTAGGCCAACACAAAATGTTCCCTTCTATGATAGTCCAAGTTTCAGAGATAGTTGCACTTCCATGCCTAAAGTCCCTTTTCCTTTGGTAATTAAGTTCTTCTATACTTAACTTTATGTTACATTATAATTTAGCGAACTATGACATATTAAGTCTATTTTCTATAGGGTGAATTCCAATGTAAGTTATATGCCGAGCAAGCTTCCAGGCACGTAGTTGCAGTAGGTGCTGCCTACAACACTGATAAGGACATACTACACAATTCACCGCTGCCTGACAACATACTCCAAGTAAGGGTTGACGTCTGCATGAATGAAGACGCCCTCTTATTGATCCCATCTCAGGATGAGAAAATAATGGTGAAAGATGTTGTAGGTGGATATATTGTTTGGCCAATAGGTCTTATAGAGCCATGTGAAAAGGTCGTTCATTTACAATTCCCTGCATTTTTCCTTCGTACTTCCATATAAAACTGTGATTTAATTTTTTTATTTTCGCAGGGCAAGATGTCAAAGTGTTCGACATCACAACCCAAGTCTAAAGCTTCGGCTAGCCAACAGGGCAGAAGGAGACCGATCTCATATCGTGATCAATTAGTATCGATTACACCACAATTGATCGGTGCAGGAGGACGGGAAATACGTCTTGAAAGACATATCTATAATGTTGGCGGTCTAGTTGATTATGTTACCGTCGAGGTCGTACATGACATATGTACTCATGATTGGGTTAGTGCTTCAACTATCAACTTCTGGATAAGGTATTTAACCATTATCGTTTATCACTGTTATTAATATTTCTTGTTCCATTTCTTTTGTTTTTCATGACACTGTTTGTTTTATATCAGTCATTTATACAATGACTGCTTAATGGATACAAATAGGGTCCAATTCATATTTGTCAACCCTTATCTCATTGGCTACCATGGGGGTAAAGTAGATATACATGCGCAGTCTAATGATCTAAAAGATTACTTTAGAAAGAGAGCGACACCGACTACGCTATTTTTAGTGTCATACAATGCAGGGTAAGTTATTAGTGGTACAATTTTTGTTTTTATTGTTTAATTTTTATCATACCATGATTGTTGAAACTAATTTTTTAAAATATTTTAGGCGCCATTGGATATTGATAGTTATCAATTCAGCGGAACCTTCAAGCTCTCGCATTTACTATGTGGATCCTCTAAAAGATGGTCTTCCATAAAACCATTCTGATATGTTACTATTGTTCAATGGGTAAGCGTACGTGTGTATGTGTAAATATCTGCATATGTGATTGAATAATCAAAAGTCGTCAGTTTCTATTTCTTTTGTTAGCTCATTGACTGCGTATTGGTCCTTTGTCTCGTTAAGCTACTCTAAAGCTGCTGACCCTCACTTTAGCTATCCTTGGAAAAAGATACTGGTATTGATATATGAATTTACTCAAATTTTGTTAGTAAACAATTTTTATTCATAAATAGAGTTAAATATTGCATTATATTTTTACAGTGCCCTTTCCAACCCAATGACAATGATTGTGGGTATTACATCATGAAATTTATGAAGGATGTAATTACGCATAATCAGCCATTTATTCCTCAAAAAGTAAGTCATTTAATTGCACTCCATATTGTGTTTAATTAAATTTAATTAGTTCCTGATAATTATGTTTTACTGATTTTAATTCGTTTTAATTTGTGGCTGATTGTATATATGTGTAGTATTATGAAGATCAACGTTTTGACACTTTGACTGACCATTAGCTTGATGAAGTGATCGAGGAATTGTGTGAATATGTTTTTAGGCAAATCTCTGGGTAGCTATACTATTTAATTCATCACTAGCTGCTGGCCTTTGTTGTGTTATTTCTTGGCAATTGTTGTGTCATACATGCATGTAATCAAGTTGAATTTGTTATATAATTCATTCACATATAATATATTGTATAATTATTTTATATTCTACTTTAACTAATTAATCATCTGTTTGTATCATTTTGAAGTTATCTATTATTGTTGTTTGCTTTTCTTCATTCTACATTACAGTGGATATAGATACAAAATGTTTATTAAACCATGCAGTGTGAAATATTGTACAATTATGGGAGATATGATCGAACAAAAAATAAAAAAAATAAAAAAGAGTTTATGTGGCGCTTTTTTAAATAAGAGCCACAGGAAGAGCCCAAAAAACAGAAAAAAAGAGAAAAGGAAAGGAAAAAAAAAGCATCTCCTGTGGCGCTTGGTGGGGCAAGGGTCACAAGAGGGGGGGTATCATATGACGCTTGCGATTTGGCTGAACTTTGTTCACATCATATATATTATCAAATTTTTGTTCTTACATTGTGGACTTATACTTAAAATTATTTTTTTCTTTCTGTTTTCTTGGAGACTAATGATATTAGACAATTATTTTCTTTAGTCTAGTATATTTATTAAATTAGAATTATTTAATAAATAGTAAATGAAATTAACTAAAAGAATAGATATTACCTTGAGGATGTTAGGGATTTTCACGTTTTATTTTGTATTTGGTCTTGCTTTCTTAAATATTTTTAAAAATTATACATAATATATATATATATATATATTCGGGATCAAGGAGTCCCATTCCCGATCCCGAACTTTTCTCATCCCGATTTGCTCTGGATCGGGACGGGAAGACCGGGATGAGAAAAAGTTGCACACCCGTAGTTCCAGCATTCCGTTGTGGTGAGATCTAATTCAAATACAGAGATTTAAAATTTTTTATTAATAACTTTTTTTAAAAACTAACAATTTAGATATTATCTATATTTTATACGCATTAAATATTTTTTTAAAAAAATAAAGTAAAAGTAAACAATATTTAATCTAAACCACATCCAAATAATTAGATCTGTAATTCTGTATGGTACCCAAGGGTGATGATGAGCTCTTGTACTAATTATCACTCTGGTTCTATTTATAAGTTCTTTTTTATCAAAAAATTTGGTCCTATTGATAAGTTCACTTTCAGTGTAGTAAATGAGATTACGATAATTTTGCCCCTATTTATTTATTGTACCAATGAAGAAATAATTTAAAGATAGATAGAGAAGAAAAAGTTGAAAAGTACTCATTCATAAATGAGAACATAGTTGAAAATTTATCCTATAATCATTGAGTTGACTACCTCTTCTTGATATGTGAGATTTAATTAAAAAGAACTTATAAATAGGACAAGTGGTAGTTTGTTTGCCAGCGAAACTTTCCATCTCTGGATCAAAGTCAAAAGTTCGCCATGAGATACACAAACACAGAGAAAGAGTCCATGTCCCTTTTTTGTTAAAAAAATAATAAAACAAAGAAAACGTTAGTTTTTGCTAGGTCCTCCATATCTCACTATCGTGCTGCTTTAATGATTAGGACGGACGATGGAAAAACAAAAATTAAGATCAGGTCGTCGAACTTCAAGCTCGTTCCTTCCCTTCATTGTGCTCTAACGATCAGGTATAATTAATTAAATTTAAATTGCTAAATTTTGATGTGATTAGGTAAATACAGCATGATAATGAAGTTAATAAAATACATTTTATAAAATCAAATATACACCATTCAAATGTTAATTTAGAAAAAAAGAAAAAGAGAAGAGAAGAGGATGTGAAGAGAAAAGGAGATAATTAATATAAGGGTTAAAATGCAGATTTAACAATAATGATTTATCAATGGTGTGTCTAACATAATTAAGTTTTGTTGGAGGTAAAATTAAACCCAAATATTTTAAAATGAGGTAAAATCAGACGTTTGTGGGTCCCACAAGAGAGAGAATGTTTCCTCTGACTTTGTGAGTCCCATAAATCAGACGTTTTGTCTATTGGTGTTTTTTTAGCCCATTTTAAAGTATTTGCATGTAATTTTGCCCCCAACAAATTTTAATTGTGTTAAAAGCACCTTTTTGGTAAAACATTGTCTTTTTTTTTTTTTTTTTGTCAAAGTAAAACATTGTTATTAAATCTGCACCATTACCCTATAATATAATATTCCCCTCCCTTTTAAGCTACCCTTTTCACTCCTTGCATATGCAAGACTTTTTAGGTTATACTATCTTTAAAGACGTAAATTTTTTTTAAAAAAAGTTCAAATTTAGCTAATACCCTTGTGGCCAAAAAGCACGTAAGTTTATATATATATATATACCTGGGCAACATGAAATTTTTTCATGCGGAATTAAAATTAAAAATATAAACAGGGACACTTGCAAAATCAAATTCTGTACAAATATTTACTAAGAGGATTTAATAAATAAAACTAGGATGATCTTTGACCGATGTTGATCCGGGTCACAGAAGGAACCATGTCCTCTTTCATACATGGACCATTTATAGAGAATTCCTTTTGAATCTCACACAGAGCATTCATTTATTTGGAATTTCAACCTTCTTCCTTCAGACCATATCAACACAGCCTTCCTTCGTTTCCTACTGGAGGCGTATTCATCCTATTTTCATTTATCTCATCCGAACATAAAAAGACTCTTTTTTTTTTTTTTTTACATATTGCCCAGTAACATGATCTATAATACTTCCCTCATGATCGAATAAAATATCCCCCTTAGATCCCTAAAAGGAGTTTAGCCCCTCATACCTGGTTATTCTTCAACAACAGTTGATTAAATATGATATTGGTTGCAGCTACCACAGATAATTGCTCGCACAAATCAGAAACCCAAGAGAGAGAATTTAGGAAATCTGTATATTGCATTTAACGATTTCTTACAAGAGTGGTGCCCAACTGAGGAGCTTATAGGAGTTTTTATTGAATCGGTGAACCGACTCTAGTTACATTACTCTGATCAAACTGACTCTAGTAACTTTTACTCGAGTTACTTTTACAGGTATTATTACAAGACGACACTTCAACTTTTACAAGACTCTTTACATATCAAGATAAGATTCTCAACTTTACATGATTCTTCAACAATTGTGTCGGCCACATCTTCTTTTTGCTTCTTGTCCACTTCTGCCGACACTTTATTCTTTGTCTTCTTCTGCTGACACTCCCTTACAGTAAGCTTGGATCCAAGGTGATAGAAGGACTCTTATCATTTGATCGGAATTCATGGCAATATTCACATTCATGGTTAGGATAATCACTGATTATTTGACAAATCTTTCTCTTGGTGTCTGGAGTATTTTCCATCTTATTCTTCTTTATATTATCATACCAAAGTGCAAATTGCTTTTCATTAGTTGGCTTCTTCTTTCCAAGGGAATATACACAAGTTTTATCAGTAGAATAATATACCCAAGGATATTCTTCTCTTCCAGGTGTCATGTTAGCCACTTTTATACGGTTCATTTCTTGGAAAATTATATGGTAATCCTGTGCTCTTATATTGGATACTCGGAATTGGAAATCTTCATCATCGGATATATCTTCTTTAATCTCAGGCTCATACTCCAATGGCTTCTTGGTAGTTCCGAGTCTAATGAGGTTTATAGGCATATAAAATTTCTCTGGAGTAATCTCAGCTACAGTTGAATAACATCTGATAAATACTTGATTTTGGGTTACAATATCAAAATATTCTCCAACAGCTTTTACTAATTTCTGAGGTAATTCTGCAATTTCTTCCAAGGATCTAGATGGGTATATACTTTGGATTAAACCATACTGGTACAAGGTCTTTACAATACCTGAAGGTGTTCCTGGATATATAATGGCTTTATTGAAAGCATAATGAGATACATACTTAACAGTTTTATGGGACAAAGATAGCTGGTTCAATTTTCTAATAATAACTTTATAGAAATTATATTGTTTGGGAATTTCAAAGAGATCATTATTGGATTCTTTCTGGGGATGACTATTCTTCTTGGACTGTTCTTTTTCTTTTTCTTGAAGGGACATTATTTGGGAAAAAGATATTGGTTCAGGTACAGGTTAACTTATAGGTGTTGAGGTTAACAAGGAATTCGAGGTTAAAAGTGATTCAAGTCCAAATGACTCGATTAGATTCTGGGTATTGCGAGTAGATGACTCGCCTGGAGTGAATGACTCCATTATAGGTAAATTTGGCTTAGAAGTTTCAACTTCCTTACCCTTATTAATCGTATTTTGGACTTCTGTCCTTATAAGTGAGTTGCCTTCAGCCTTATAGTTCTCATTCTGGACATTTGTCCTTATAATTGGGTTGGCATCAGCCTTACACAACTTCAGATTCTCAATCTGAATATAGATGTCATTAAGTGAATCATTAATACCAGATATAGAGCTTGTAATCCCTTGTATACTGGTACTAACTTGACTACTTAATAGACTCATATTCATTTCAAGAATATTCATCTTCATTATAAGTTGGTTCATCATAGGGGAAGATTCATCTTCCTTATTCGTCTGGTTTACAGGACTTTTTCTGCCAAAATAGCTTACTGGTTCCATCTGCTTAAATAATCAGCAATCAAGTTATTCTTTCCTTTTATATACTTAACATCATAATCATAATAAGATAAATCAGCTTGCCATTTAATTAACATTTTACTACTTAACTTATTTTGTCTTATACCTCTAGACAACTAATGTTTCACTTGTGTATTATCTGTCCTTATTATAAATCTATTATTGACAATAAATAATTCCAATTTCTCTATAGCTTTTACAACAGCTAATAATTCTTTCCAGTTCGAATGATACCTACTCTGGGAATCATTAAACTTCCCACTAGTATACCTAGTTATTTTTTCAATTCCATCTTCATCTTCATAATATAAGGCTGCACCCCAATAATTATCAGAGGTGTCAGTATATATAATCCATTTTATATTTTCTCTTAAAGGTATGGTTAACTTTGGTAAATCCTTACACAAAGTTTTTATGCTTTCTACAATTTTTTCTATATTATTATCCCATTTCCATATAGTTTTTTCTCCTGCTAATTTAGAAATTTTAGAAGTTAATTTTGATAAATTGGGTATATAATTCCTTGCCTGATTCGCTAATCCTAAGAAAGATTGTAAATCTTTTTTATTGTTTATCTTTTTAAACTGTAATATTTTTTGACTTATATGATCTTGTAATTCTATTCCATCTTTAGTTAGTATTTGTCCTAAGAAATTTACTTTCTCTTTTCTTAATTCCATTTTTGAAGGTGATATATTTAATCCTTTCTCTTCTATTATTTTTACAAATTGTTCTAAATGTCTTTCATGTTCTTGTTCATCTTTCGAAAATATTAATATGTCATCAATATAGATCACAGCAAAATCTCTTATTGGTAATAACATTTTTAACACATATTCTTGAAATATACTAGGGCTATTATGATATCCCATTGGCAATACATTCCATTCATATAATCCTTCTGAGGTACTAAAGGCTGTATATTTCTTACTGTCTTCTTCAAGTTTTATTTGGAAAAATCCTGATTTACAGTCAAATTTACTAAATTTAGTTTTTCCTCTTATTAAATTGAATAATAAATCCATCTTAGGTATTGGATATCTATTTCTTATAGCTAATTCATTTAGTTTTTGGTAATTTATAACCATTCTAGTTTTTCCTCTTTTTTCTTCACTATGTTTAGACACTATTATAACTGGTGATGAATATTCTGATCTACTTTCTCTTATAAAATTATATTTTTTTCATTTCTTCTATATGCATTATAAACTCTTTTCTATCTTCTTTTATCCACACATAAGGTTTACAATTTATCTCTTTACTATAATCTTTTAATTCTATTTTAGCCATAGGCTTAGATTTTTCCCAATGTACTAGAGGATTTTCACTATAATTTTCTATAATTCTTTGTTCTATAGTTTTTATTTCTATAATATTCAGAGTTGCTAACATATGTTGAATTTCTACTGGATTATTATTTTGTAAGAATTGGACCTCATGTTCATTATTCTTTTTCTGAAATTTTTCATCTTTTCTTCTATATGGTCTAGTTATTCTTATACCCCAAGCTTCATGTTTACATGGTGTTGTTAATATTAAGGCTTTACTAATCATATGTATAGGGAAATATTGTTCTAGAAAATCTAATCCTAAAATTACATCACAAGAAGGTTCATTATATTGGTTTAATTCTTTTATTATTAATTCGTAGTTTCCTATTTGAACTTTTACATCTTTTGCTTCTAGTTCTAACATATGGATTTCCTTTCCTGCACTTTCCATTCTTAACATTTTGTTTTTTCTTTTCCATAATTCTGGTGGAAACACATTATATTTAGCTACTGTTAGGTTTGCTCCAGTATCAACCAAAACATGATATTTTCTAGATCTATATTTTGCATATATGCATTTTATAAGTATGTAGTATAATGATCTACTCATATCCTAGACAAAACTTCTAAACGTCCTTTCAATGTTTGTTTAATTTCTTTTTTGTCTTTTCTTTCTCTCATTACTCTAGCATATTCTTCTTCATATAATAAATAGTGTTTATCATAAATAAAATTTAATCTTCTATTTTCCCATTTATAGGTTTTATTTAATCTTTTAATTATCATTCTTAAAAAACTCTTATCATTCTTTGGTATTGTTGTTATGTACTCTCTTTTCTTATATGCCCAAATTTCTCCATCTATAATTAATCTACTTTTATTCGTTAATTCTTCATTTAACATATGAATGTCTCCCATATTAAGCTCTAGATAATAAATCTAATTGTTTCTTTAACTCTTTCTTTATACTTCCTCTTTGTCTTTTTCTAGTTATGACTTCATTTACTAACTGTATATACATTTGATCATTATGTTGGATTATTTCTAACAATTGTTTTATAACTGTATGTTCTATTTTATCTGTTTTGTTTGTTTTATTTATTAAGTACCTTAATAATCCTATATTACTTTTAGATATTCTTATATCATTGTTATCTTTATTGTAATACCAATTATCTTTATCATAAAGCGTGATTCTTCTATCCATTAGGTTTGTGATAACAGATTTAATTGTTTCCTAAATTCATCTTTTACTTCTTTTCTATGATATATTCTACTTACTGTATATCCTATTAATCGAAATCTCAATTGTTCATTATGTCCTATTTCTTGTAATACTTGATTTAATGCTTTCTCTTCTACTTCTTCCCATTTTCTCAATTTATCAATAAAACTTCTCATTAATCCTTTTTCTACTTTATGTATTCGTATTCCTTCATTATTTTTAAAATAATACCAGTTATTTTCATTATATAATGTTATCTTCCTATCCATTTAAGCTTTAGATAATACTTTTAATCTTTCTTTCAATACTTTTTTAATATCATTCCTATTCATCATATTATTTACTACTGCATTATAAACTTCTACAAAATCCTGTGATTGTGTGTGGTATACTATTCTTAACTGTCTTTTTTCTTTTTCATTACATTTGTTTATTTTATGTACTATATGATTCATCATTGCTTTATCAGCTTTTGGTATTATTATCTTTTCATCATCTATATAATAATAGTCTTTATTTTCTTCTGATAATATTACTCTCATTACTCTTGCTGTTTGATGTACATTTATCATCATATTAACTTTTGAATTATAATTGTCTGATGGTTTATGTTAAAGATTATTCTATCTTTTTGATTTCTATAAGGTTTTACTCTTTCTAAAAAGTCTTTTCCTAAAACTACTTTATATGATTTATTTGAATCTTGTTCTACCCATAAAGTTAATTGTATTACATCTCTTTTATTAAATCTTACTATTATATTTGTTTTCATACCTTCATTTGTTTCTTCGCAATCATCTTCTATATATCCTATTTCTATCTTACTCTTTTCTGCATATTCATCCACTAATGTTATTATTTCTTGCCAAATTCCATTCTTTTTAATTTCCATTATAATTTTATTTTGTTCCTTTTCTTTAGTTATATCTAAATTTGTTATTTTTTGATTTATTTCAACTAATTCTGAACTTATAGGGTTTATTAGGGACATTTCGGCTAATCGGCTACTACTTGCTATATCAATACTTTTTCTTGGATTCATTATATTTATTTGTAAAGGTTCGTTTAATGTATTTATTCTTAATGATCTGTTGCCTAAATTATTGTTTGCTATTAGTCTTTTTCCTCTATTTTCATTAATACTTATGGTTTTATCTAATTCTATTTCCAATATTTCTGGTAATGTTATATTTATAGGGGCTGTTTTCACCTCTTTTAATATGGGCATGAATTGTTTTTCTATACTTACTCTTCCTACTGACTTATTATATATTTTATGTTCATTTGTAAATACTAATCCTACCATTGCTGTTATACTTATAGTTTTAGCACCTTCTAATAATTTTATTCCTTTTAATCTATGATATATTATAATTGATTGGTCTATATGTTCATCATTTCTAGATATTGCAAAATTAGTATTTAAAGTAAATTTTAATTTTTGATATATTAAGTTTCCTGTTAACATTCCTAATACACTATCCTGTACACTACTTATTATTCTTCCATCTGTTATTAATAATTCTATAGGTGAGTCTATTCCTTCTTTAAAATATGCTTTAACTAATAATTGTACTCCTGCAATATATATTTCAGTTACTTCTTCTTTAAAAGGTAATTTAGATATTTCATTTTCTATTAATCCTTTACTTATTAATGGTATTCTTAATACTCCTTCTGTTAATGTTGATTCTATAGGATGTTTCTTTTGTATTATTACACAATGACTTTTAATATCTTTCTTTGATTTTAATATTTTATTAACTTTACTCATAAAATTTTCATTTACTATTTGGCCTGGTTTTAGGTTTAGTTTCATATCTTTTATCTTTTCATATTGTTTCGTATTAAATGTTAATATTTTTTCTACACTCCCTTCTGATGTATTTCTATATTCTTCATAAGTTTCATATTCATCTTCTTCTTTTACCTCTTCTATTTCTTTACCCTTTATCATATATAATTTAAATTCTTCTTCTGAGCTTTCTAAATATTCTATTTCTGATTTTGATTTTGATTCTTCTTCTGTTTCACTTGACTCATTTATTACTTTTATTTTATATATTTCTATGTCAGGGTTTTCTATATCACTATATATCTCTTCATCGAATTCTAAAGGTTCTAATTCATATTCTTGAGCTTGTTCTAATATATTCATAAATTTCTTATCTTTAGGTTCCTTACATTCTGTTGATATATGACCTAATTTTCCACAATTATAACATCTACATTTTCTAGGTTTTTTACTATAATCAATTTTATTTCCTTGCTTAAAATATTTTCTAAAATACTTCTTAGGCTTGTATTTCTTATAAAACTTCTCCTTTGGATACTTTTTAAATTTATATCTATATTTACCATATTTTTTCATTGATTTCATTTTTTATTTTTATATTTTCCTTTCTTATATTTTCTTTTTATTTTATTTTCATCCTTACAACCCCATCTATGAGGTCTTTCATATTCTGCACATCTTAAGATTAATTTATTTTGTTTATAATATTTCATATTCCTCCAAGCTTGCTTACATTTTTCAGATAAATAATTCCTTAGATAATCTATTCTTCTTCCTAAAGAATCTATATATGGCATTAATTCTGGAGTTTCTTTAGATGTTTTCATATAATCATCTATTATTTCATCTCTTATTAGTTTTGGTAGTTTTCTATAAAAAAGTTCTAAATATTTTATTCTTTTCATTTCTGGATTTTCTTTTATTTCATAATAATATTTCTGAAGTTCACATATATAAGGATTTAAGTATTTTGGTTCTAGTGTGCATATTTCAATTTGATATAATCTTTTTATTGCTTCATTACTCGTTATATGTTCTTCTAATGTACTACTTCTTCCTACAAATTCTGTTCTAAGTACATATTCATATCTTTTTACTAATTTAACATAATATTCTTTTCTACTATTATATTCTTCTTTCGCTATTTGTCTTATTTGATTTCTCCAATTTTCTTCTTGGCTTCTCCACCAATAATATACATTTCCTAGAAAGCTTGATTCTATAAGTAAATTAGTTGATAGAAAGTCCAAATTATTCCTTCCTATTAATGCTATTATTGTTGCTCTTGACCATTTTTCAATTATTTTTTCAGGATCTAATACACAATCTAGATTTAACCATATTCCAGATACATGTATACTTTTACTTTCATATTGATCTATAGGTGTTGGAGTAAATCCTTTTCCTCTTGGTATTTCAAATCTTATATCAAATTCTTGATTTTCTGTTTTCTTTTCATGTGGTAATTCGTCTTTTCCTATTTCATTTTCTCTTTGTTCTTTATGTTTATTATAATCTGTTTCTGTTCTTATTTTAGAGGATTCTGTTTCTTCTTTTCTACTCGAATTTCCTGGTTCATCTAATTTTATTCCTGTATTTAATTCTTTATATTCATCTATATTTCCTTTTATAATAGTAGCATTTTTAAAGTCTCTTTGGATTTGTTCTAATTCTTGTTCTTCTAATCCCATTAAAGTTTCAATTTCATTATCTTCGTCTTCTATAGCATTCATCATTTTTATTTGTGGATTATAAATTTTAAAAATATCTATTATATCTTTCGAATATATTATTTCTGCAATTTTACTTCCTTCCTCAATTTCTTTATTCTTTTCATGATTTTCTTTTTTATTTTTTCCTCTTGTGAATTCTATTAATTGTTTTTTCTCTTCTTCTGTAAGTCCTAAGTTATTAAGTTTATCATTTATAGTCCATATATTACTATTTATTATTTGCTGTCCTTTCATTATTTGTTCAGCAATTAATCTTGTTTGTCTTACATTTTCATCCATGTTTTGTTTATATATCTTTTCTCTAGCATTTTCTAATTTTTCCATTTCATCTAATGTTTTCATCATATTTAGTTTTCTGTGTTTATGTGTTATAGGCTCTACTAAATCAGTGTCATTTTTTATTTTAGGTTCTTATATTTCCATATCTGTTACTCCTAGTGAATTCATTATAGTTTTTACATTTGATTTTATTATTCTTAAATCTTCAGTATTACTTTCTATCCTCTTTTTCATATTATATATTTTTTCTTCTAAAGACTGACTTAAAAATTCTAATCTTTCTTTTCTATTGCTAGGTTTTTCTAATTTTACTTTTTCTTTTATATCTTCTGGGACCATTTCTAATATTTCCTCTAAATTATATATCTCCATTAAATCATAAATATTCGGGTTTATATATGTCTCTAATTGTTTCATCATATACATATTATTCCAATTTATTAAATTCCAAATATTATTTCCATTTCCTCCTGTCATAAAAGGTGTGAATATACATGTTTCTTCCTAATTTCCTATTAATGATAAATGAGAACTTACAGGTAGGTTATTTATTTCTACTTCATACATTCTGGGTTCTATCTTCTTTATAATATTCATTTTATATTTCTGAAATTTTCAACTTTAATGTTTCAAACAAGCAATTAAACTAATTAATTACCAGTTTATCACAAAATTTAAAGACTTCTATCACAGCAGAAAATCTAACGAAAGTAGTATGAGAATTAACAGGGATCTAAGAGTTCCATTTTATCAAACCATAAGCTATGATATATATATATGTATATATATATAATTAAGTGGAAGGTTGCAATTTCGGAAATTTGTAGCCTTGTGTCATTAATGTTAAAGCTTTGCGAACTCGAATGATTGAGCTTTGATTACGTGGTAGGTGATGGCTTCTAGTGATCTACTCCCTCCGATTCTATTTATCAACAATTTTCTCATTGATTGCGTAAAATGAACTGGTAATTAAAAACAATAAGTGTATCAAAAATATAATGTTTTTTCCATTTATGCCCCTATTTATGAAAAGAGTATAGGAGGGAAAATAGATAAAAAGTATGAGAGATAATGAGTATAAGATATGAGAGATAATGAGTTTTAATAAGGGTAAAATAGGAAAAAGAAGCTTACATTTTCAGACAAAAAGTGTAAGTTACTTATAAAAGGGATCAGCCTTATGAGAGAGAAAATTACTTATAAATAGAATCGGAGGGAGTATTACATAAGCTACATAGCTTTAGCTCCTCACTATATATTGCGTGTTTTCGGGAGACTCCTCTACTATAAGGAGCCCAAGTCTCTCCAAATGCATGTTATTGGTTAAAAAGTTTGCTTAACCCCTATATGATATAATTATGTTATAAAATAAATTTAATGAATAAACGCCATGAAATAGTATAATTAGAAACAATTTCAGAAAAAAATACCTGCAAAATTTTAAAATCTAAAATCAGTGATTTCCTACTAAAATGAGCTGTGAAATATTGCTAATCAAATGTAATCAACACCTAAACTATTGTAGGGATGACACAAAACTATTATGAGATTTTAATATTTTGGAGGTTTTTTTTTTTTGAATTTTCTCTTATAATTATGTCGATGCAAAACTTGCATTGGATACATAATTAATTTCATAACTTAAAAAGTTAGGACAATGATATGAAAATTGTTGGGCTACATTACATGGGGATGAGATGACAGTGACACTAGGCGGGGAAAATAAAAAGACAAAAATAGACTAAAGCTTAGGATCCGTGTGAACACGGAGCACCAAATAAATCATGATTTTTTTTTTTTATATCCACACTAGACATCCTCCATATATATATCGATAAGAAAGATGTGTTTGTTGAATAACGCACAGACTACTGCGTATGTGAACAAGGTTGTTCCCAATCAGAGATGCCATGAAACCCAGAGAAGCGAAAGCAGCTATGCCTGCCGCAAGTACAACACTAGATATGAAGAGTTTGAAACTGGTATTGGGTACTACTGCGTATGTGAACAAGGTTTCAGAGGCAACCCTTATCTCTCTCACCCCGATACAGCCTGCAAAGCAAGGTAATTTATAAACTTATATATAATCTAATAATATAATCATAATTAAGTAACTCATTTAGCTTTTTTAATATCTCTAAAAAAATCAATTAGAACCGAAAGGGGAGTACTATGTTTTCATCAAGTTTCAACCACGTTTGTCTATATTTTTAATTAAGATATTTGCATGTGTGTGTGACTCTTTCTCTCTTCTGGTTTTCTTTTAATTCCCAAAGAAATGGCCAAGTTTGTTAATTTGAGATATGACTTGTACTAAAAAATTTTGATATTTATAACAGCTGAGCTTAGAGATATGTATAAATCGTAGAGAGATGTGTATAATAAGCAGTTTAAAAATTAATTTTTGCAGACATTAACGAATGCAAAGAGGAGAATCGCTGCACTATGAGATGTCACCATGTCCCGGGCAATTATACATGTTCATGTCCGTGGGATTATAGAGGCGATGGCTATAAAGACAGATCAGGCTGCAAATTCTATATCATGGAAATTTCATTGGGTAAGAATATTAATTAACCCTTAGCACTCAACTCATCTTAGCTAACATTGTTAACTTGATGGGATTGATTTGGATTTAAAAGGTATTCTCTCTGGTTCTTAATTCTTAATATAAGAGTTAGATAATTAATTTAAAAATATTAAATAAATAAGTTGAGTTAGTTATTTATAATAAATATGTATTGGTTTTTCTATAATACCCTCTTTAATCATGTGTATTGGAATTACCTTTGATGGAAACCTCTTTAATGTATATAATCAATAAGGGTACTTTTAAAAAACATTATAAATTTGGGAAATAAAGTGAATTGAAATCGTATATTTAGAAATAAGTTAAACCACTTGTTTAGCTCCTATATTTAAGATCGGAGATAGTAATTCACAGGCCAGTCAGCTGTATGAACAACTTTGGCACTATATTTTAAAACTATACATGTAGCAACATGTGGCAAAAGTCAGTTAAAACATCAGCAGCTTATAGTGACATGCCAATATCTTCTTTCATTGAGCTGTCAGTTGTGTCACATCGGTTAATTTGCATGCATGTATCCTTTCCATATTTAGAGGAACGTCTATTTTTATTCAAAGCATTACCAATTTGAGTTCAAAACCACACACAGCTTCTTTATCTCTCTACACACAAGAGAATCAAGACTATTGGACCAGGCCGGGTGATGGGAAGTAAACAAAGCATCACTAGCTAGCAATTAGTGTTCAAAACCATGGAGTATTGACATACTTATTACTAGCTACTCTGAATAATATTTTGAACATTATTTGCAGGCATTTCTATAGCCTTGCTTGTTATCTTCACATTAGTCTCAACATTATGTTGGGGACAAAAGCAAAGAGCACTAAAACATAATTGAAGAAAGTATGTTGTGCAAAATGGAGGAAATTATATGTTACAACAACTTTATCAACAACAAGGATACATTGAAAGAATTAAGAATTGTACTGAAGACGAGCTCAAAAATGCTGCAAACAACTTTGATGAAACAAGAATCTTGGTCGTGGATGATAGGGCACGGTTTACAAGGAGATATTACCTGATAACACGCTTGTTGCCATTAAAAAGTCCAGAATAGGTGGGGGTTCCAAACAAATTAAAGATTTTATTAATGAAGTAGTTGTACTTTCCCAAATTAACCATAGGAATGTGGTTAAACTTTTTGGGTGTTGTCTTGAAACTAAAATTCCCTTGTTAGTTTGTGAGTTTGTGGACAATGGCATCTTTTTTAACCATATGGACCCACTAAATAATGAGCAGTCTCTTCCATGGGAGACTTGACTAAAGATAGCTGCAGAAACAACCGAAGTCATTTCATATTTACACTCTGCTGCTTTTATTCCAATTATTCACCAAGATATTAAATTAGCCAACATACTATTAGATCACAATCATAAAGCAAAAGTTTCTGATTTTGGAGTTTCAAGGCTTATTCCTCTTGATAAAACTCAAATTACCACCATGGCTCAAGGGACATTAGGATATTTGGATCCAGAGCACCTCCCTTCAAGTCAATTGAATGAGAAAAGTAATGTCTATAGTTTTCGGAGATTCCTCAACTATAAGGAGCCCAAGTCTCTCCAAATGCATGTTACTGGTTAAAAAGTTTGCTTGACCCGTATATGATAGAATTATGTTACAGAATAAATTTAATGAAATAAACACCATGAAATGTTATAATCAGAGACAATTTTAGAACACACCTGCAAAGTTTGAAAATCTAAAATCAGTGATTTTCTACTAAAATGAGTTACGAAATATTGTTAACCAAATGTAATCAATACCTAAAATTGTAAAAATGAAACAAAACTAATATGAGATTTTAATATTTTGGAGTTTTTTTTTTTTTGGAATTTTCGCTTATAATTATGTCGCCGCAAAACTTGGATGCATAATTAATTTCATAACTTAAAAAGTTAGGAAAATGATATGAAAATTGTTGAGCTACATTGCATGGGGATAAGATGACAGTGACACTAGGCGGGGAAATTAAAAAGACAAAAATAGACCCAAGCTTAGGATCAGTGTGAACACGGAGCACCAAATAAATCATGATTTTTTTCTTATATCCACACTAGACATCCTGCATATATATATCGATAAGAAATATGTGTTTGTTGAATAACGCCACAGACTACTGCGTATGTGAACAAGGTTGTTGCCAATCTGCCAAGAAGCCCAGAGAAGCGAAAGCAGCTATGCCCGCCGCAAGTACAACACTAGATGCAAAGAGTCTGAAACTGGTATTGGGTACTATTGCGTATGTGAACAAGGTTTCAAAGGCAACCCTTATCTCTCTCACCCCGATACAGCCTGCAAAGTAAAGGTAATTTGTAATCCGATATATAATCTAATAATGCATAATATATACCATAATTAAGTTATTTATTTAGCTTTCTTAATATCTCTAAAAAAAAAAAATCAACTAGAACCGAAAGGAGTACTATGTTTTCAAGTTTCAACCACGTCTGTCTATATGTTTAATTAGGTGAATTATTTGCGTGTGTGTGTGACTCTTTCTCTCTTCTGGTTTTCTTTTAATTGCCAAACAAATCGCCAAGTTTGTTAATTTGAGATATGACTTCTACTAAAAAATTTTGATATTTATAACAGCTAAGCTTAGAGATATGTATAAATCTTGGAGATGTGTATAATAAATAAGCAGTTTAAAAATTAATTTTTGCAGACATTAACGAATGCAACGAGGAGAATCGCTGCAGTATGAGATGTCACCATGTCCCAGGCAATTATACATGTTCATGTCCGTGGGATTATATAGGTGACGGCTATAAAGATGGATCAGGCTGCAAATTCTATATCATGGAAATTTCATTGGGTAAGAATAGTAATTAACCCTTAGCACTCAACTCATCTTAGCTAACATTGTTAACTTGATGGGATTAATTTGAATTTAAAAGGTACTCTCTCTGGTTCTTAATTCTTAATATAAGAGTTAGATAACTAATTTGAAAATATTAAATAAATAAGTTGAGTTAGTTATTTATAATAAATGTGTGTTGGTTTTCCTATAATGCCCTCTTTAATCATGTGTATTGGAATTACCTTTTAATGGAAATCTCCTTAATGTATATAATCAATAAGGATACTTTTTAAAAAAATTATAAATTTAGGA
This sequence comes from Inga laurina, assembly GCA_963855925.1. Lineage (NCBI taxonomy): Eukaryota > Viridiplantae > Streptophyta > Magnoliopsida > Fabales > Fabaceae > Inga > Inga laurina. The sequence goes on along the minus strand of OY979709.1, from coordinate 51,568,644 downwards.
AATAAAGTGAATTGAGGTCTTATATTTAAAAATAAATTAAACCATTTGTTTAGCTCCTATATTTAAGACAGGAGATAGTAATTCACAGGCCATCCAGTATGAACAACTTTGGCACTATATTTTAAAACTATACATGTTCCAACATGTGGCAAAAGTCAGTTAATACATCAGCAACTTATAGTGACATGCCAATATCTTCTTTCATTGAGCTGTCAGTTGTGTCAAATCGGTTAATTTGCATGCATGCCTCCTTTCCATACTAGAGGGACGTCTATTTTTATTCAAAGCATTACCAATTTGAGTTCAAAACCACTCACAGCTTCTTTATCCCTCTACACACAAAAGAATCAAGACTATTAGACCGGGCCGGGGTGATGGGAAATAAACAAAGCATCACTAGCTAGCAATTGGTGTTCAAAACCATGGAGTATTGACAAACAATAGCACTTATTACTTGCTACTCTGAATAATATTTTGACCATTATTTTCAGGCATTTCTGTAGCCTTGCTTGTTATCTTCACATTAGTCTCAACATTATGTTGGGGACAAAAGCAAAGAGCACTAAAATATCATAGAAGAAAGTATGTTGAGCAAAATGGAGGAAATTATATGTTACAACAACTTTATCAACAACAAGGATACTGTTGGACTTTGGGTCCAAGTCCGCCCTTGATGGACTAGACTATTTGATTAGGAAATAAGTAGCCTAATCAAATAAGAATAAAATCAGCATAAAATGCAGATTATGGAATAATTTAGTAATAATTATGGATTTGTTAATTAAGGAACAAATCACCATAATTAGGGCATTAATTGAGAATAAATTAATTGCTGTCTTGGAGGGCAAGAAGGTGTACACACGTTTCCTAATTAGTGGCCTCCATAAACCACTATAAATAGGGTGTGCCTCCTCAATTGCAATTCACCCCCGCCATTGAGTTTTCTGGCAATTCTCTTCTCTATCTCCTACCATCTTTCTGGTTCTGGTGATCTGCTGTGCAAATCACAATTAGCCTTTAGTAGTCTAATAATTGTGTGGGCACAAGTATGGAGTATTGGAGCTTTGACCCGGATCCGAACATGGATTCGCCTAGGTACGCCTAATATCCTTTTAGTTATATTTTTTCCTTACAGATACATTGAAAGAATTAAGAATTTTACTGAAGACAAGCTCAAAAATGCCATGAAAACCTTTGATGAAACAAGTCTTGGTCGTGGAGGATAGGGCACGGTTTACAAGGAGATATTACCCGATAACACGCTTATTGCCATTAAAAAGTCCAGAATAGGTGGGGATTCCCAACAAATTAAAGATTTTATTAATGAAGTAGTTGTACTTTCCCAAATTAACCATAGGAATGTGGTTAAACTTTTTGGGTGTTGTCTTGAAACTAAAATTCCCTTGTTAGTTTGTGAGTTTATGGACAATGGCATCTTTGTTTACCATATGGACCCACTAAATAATGAACAGTCTCTTTCATGGGAGACTTGACTAAGGATAGCTGCAGAAACAGCCAAAGCCATTTCATATTTACACTTTGCTGCTTCTATTCCAATTATGCACCAAGATATTAAATTAGCCAACATACTATTAGATCACAATCATAGAGCAAAAGTTTTTGATTTTGGAGCTTCAAGACTTATTCCTCTTAATAAAACTCAAATTACCACCATGGCTCAAGGGACATTAGGATATTTGGATCCATAGCACCTCCTTACAAGTCAATTGAATGAGAAAAGTAATGTCTATATATAGTTTCGGAGTTGTACTTGTAGAGCTAATCACAAGGAATAAAGCAGTTGAATTCAATAGGCCAGAAGAACAGAGAAATTTGGCTATATACTTTGCTTCTTCAATGAAAGAAGATAAAATGTGGGAGATTCTCGACAAGCGAGTGTTAAATCAGAAGAATACAATGCAGATAAAGGAAGTTGCTTTCTTAGCAAGGAGATGCACATTAGAGTTAACGGACAGGAAAGGCCAACTATAAAAGAAGTGACAATGGAATTAGAGGGTTTGATGGCTCAAAGGAAGGCATCCTTGGGTAAAGGGAGAGGATATGATGCCTCAAGAATGTGAATACTTGCTTGATCACGTGGCTGGTGGATATGGGAAGTCCTAGTACTAGTACTTCAGCTGCCCTTAATAGTATGCTAAAAGAAACACTAAAAAAATGGTATTTTATAGCGGTGACATTGTAGCGGTTATAAATAATTGCTACAAATAATAAAATTTGTAGCGGTTTTAACTTATACCGCTACAAATTTGTAACGGCCAGCTACGCGCCAAGTGGCGTGACAGATTGGCAGTGTTTTTTGTAGCGGTTAATAAGAATAAACCGATACAAATATGGCACGTATTTCCCACCAAAACTTGTAGCGGTTAAATTATAGCGGTTAAGAAATAAAAACCACTACAATTTTGCCGCCACATGGCGCAACCAAAACGCGCCAACAGTGTAGCGGTTATTTGTAGCAGTTTAACCAACTAAACCGCTACAAAATTCCAAACATCGCGTATTTGTAGCAGTTATAAGGTTGTAACCGCTACAGAATTTCAGATGTCTCCAAATTTGTAGCGGTTCTGAATCATAACTACTACAAAACTTCAAAGGTTTTTGTAATTTGTAGCGGTTATTATAAAACCGTTACAAAGTTTAGCCGTCCTAGCTGTTTTGTAGCGGTTGATGTAGCGGTTATTTTAAGAACCCCTACAAATTTCTGCACTATATAAAGACGCCGCCTCCCTCCATTTTTCCGTTTGCTCATTTTGTTTCCTGAAGTTTCTTTGAGTGTTTTCTTTTAGATTTAAGTGTTCAGACATCTATGAAAGAGCTTTTGCTGCAGTATTTCTCATTATTTGTACTTGAGGTATGGAGATAATACATATTTTTTTGTATTTGTATTTTTATTATATTTTTACATAATAATGTGACTAAAATATTTTTTTTAAAATTTTTATAGTTGATATGACTTCCAGAGAGGATAAGGGGAAGGCACCTGAGGTCCCCAGACTGATTTTGCGGCGTAGCAGCAGTAGAGCAGGGGGCATAGGATGGGGCAGCACGAAGGGAGGGCGACCGCGGCCTTTCAGCCTATGCCCCCATAGGAGTCGACCCTACCACAGGCACCGCAGACAATCCCACAGGAGACGACCGCACCAGAGGTGCCTAATTTAAGGGAAGGAGATATCAGCGTCGAGGACTATGACGCGAACGAGGACTTCGACATCCCGATTGGGATCAGGGAGATGGAGCAGTTCATCGATGAGGAGGAGGCTTGGGAGCATAACAACCCACGAGGGTCGTCTTCGTGGTCCACGGGGTTTGAGGTGTAGGTCCAAAGTAAATATAGTTTTTTATTTAATAAATTATTTATTTAAATTCAAAATATTAAATTTGAATTACAATTTATCTAACGTGCGATAAATTGTACAGATGAGCAGGGGAACGTGTCCACGAGGAGGCTGGACGTGGCCAGTCTGAACAGCATGGACCGGACACTATGAGTTATAGTGCCGTGGAATGAAGGCATGGACCAGCCTATCGACAATGGGGGTCACATGTTCAACTACTTCCTAAACGAGCTATTCTCAAATTGGATGCGGTTCCCCCTTCACTTCAGGACGTGGAGGCACGTTCCGAAGGGGCCGAAGGACCTGGCTTGGGAGGATGTGGTACAGGTAATTAATAGTATTTAATTAATATTTTTTGTAATTAATTCTATTTAATTAATATTTTTAATAGGATTTTTGTAATTATTGATATTTAAATAATTTTTTTGCAGCTGCGGTTTGCCGTCCGGGCCAACCAGAAGAGGTACACCCTGATGAAGATGGGTAACGGCTGAAGGAACAGAAGGAACCGTCTCTTCCACAGTATGGATAAGGATAGGACGATGCCTCTGGAGCAGCTGATCGAGAGGGTCCCGAACGGCGTCCCGCCGAACGATTGGGCGAGTTTTGTCTAATTCAGGAGGAGCGCTGAGGGACAGGTAATGTATTTATTAGATTATTTATATATAATTTTGTAATTGTTAATTATTAAATTATAACTTAAATTTAATTAATTTTAATTTGAACTTTATTAATTTTAAATGTTTTATATTGTTTTAATAAATTTAATATTTTTTTCCAGGCGCTTTCTTAGAGGAATACTAGATGTCGTGGGCAGTAGACGATCCACCACACAGCAGGATTGAAGACCTTTGCTGTCACTTACAGTGAGCTGGTAACTTTTCATAATATCACTAACTTTTAACTGGTTATTTCATAATACTAATTGAATTTTGTAATTGTTTTAGGAGAGGAAGGCACGGTAGGAGAACCGTCAGACAGACTATGGGGAGTTATACGCCATCACACACAGAAACTGTGACGGGACTCCAACCTCTCAGCAGGCAGAGGCGGCCATTGTAAGTAATTTCATTATTATATTTTTTATAAAACCAACTTAATAATTAAAAATTATAATAAGTAATTGTTTTATAAAATGGCAGGAGTGAATGCAGCAGTCACAGGCTGAGCTGCGAGAGACCCAAGCCGAGGAGTCACAAGGGTCAATGGACTTGACAACTCCTTTGAAGGTGGGTCTGGGTCAGGGTGAGCACCCTGGATGCGTGCGGGGGATGGGGATAGGCTCTAGACCTAGCATGGTCTACGGCAGGAGCACTACCTCTGAGGCTGGCAGCTCTAGAGGGGTCAGACGTCTGAAGGACGAGTCTGTTGAGCAGCTGCGATCAGATCTGGAGCGGACACAAGCTGTAGTGGCTCAGGAGTAGCTGTATCTGCAGCAGCTACATCTGCAGCAGATGCAGCAGCATGCTGATTTGATCTATGCTTAGCAGACGCAGTGGCGTGATATCACAAACAACATGCTCGAGCAGGGATGGAGTCACCTGTTCCCGGACGAGCAGTATCCACAAGTTCCCCCTGTCCCTCAGTTCGTCGTCCAGACTACTCCTCCTCCTCCTTTTGATTATGATGGTGCAGTTAACTCTGCCCAACGGCCCGATCCAGTAGCACCTGATGGAGCCTCACCTGAGGGAGCACCAGATGATCAGCCCCCAGCTACTTAGTTTAGGACATCTTTTTTTTTATTTGTTGTTGAAGCATTTGTAAATAAATATATATAATTTTTTATTTCAGAACTTAAATTCTTATTGTGTTTACCAAGTTATATTTACATTCTTAGACCGCGTTGTTGAATTTGTGAATTAATGGCAACAGTATTATTTATATTTCTAAACCTTAAAAAAAATAAATTATATATATATATATATTTGTAGCGGTTTTACAATAAAACCTCTACAAATATATATAATTTTTTTTAGATTTAGAAATATCATTCCATTTTTGTAGCGGTTAACACAAGAACCGCTACAAATAAAATTTTATAATATTTGTAGCGGTTTTACAATATAACGACTACAAATATATATATATATATTTTTTTTTTTTTTTTGAAATATAGTTCCATATTTGTAGCGGTTAATAAAAAAACCGCTACAAAAGTAAAAACATATAGGCAGCAAAATTCAAAATTGAATTGTTGACTATTTGTAGTGGTTACATAAATAATCGCTACAAATACTCAACTTTTGAATTTTGAATTCCCCTGCCTTTGTGTAAATTTGTAGTGGTTACTTATGTAGAACCGCTACAAATGTATATTAGTAGCGGTTTTTATTATAACCGCTACAAGTTTAATACAAATTCTTAAATTTGATTTCCAACGGCTTTAATATTAGTAGTAGTTTTATACATATAACCGCTACAAATGTGTAATACCGTAGCAGTTTTTAAACCGCTACAAAATATTAAACATTGGAATTTCAGAATATAAGGTTCCAGGCATTTGTCATTCTCTATTTACTCATCTTCTTCACTATACTTTCTTCTCTATCACTAGTAGCTATAGACAAGTCATGGATCAGGTTGCCACGCAATTCTCTGGTATATTTGTACGGATTAAACAATTTCTTAGATTTTGTATTCACTCACGCCAGCTGTAACGGCAAGATCATCTGTCCGTGTCGGAGATGCAAGTTCAAAAAGTGGCATACACGAAATATTGTTAAGGAACATTTGCTTCTAAAGCCTTTTCCTGAGGACTATACGTTTTGGGCAGTTCATGATGAGAAGGCCGGCATTAGATATGATGATGCTCTTCCTCGAAGTGCTCAAGTAGGCGTTTAACTAGATGAAGATGATCCTGTGAATGATGCTATGAGTGATGCATTTGGATTTCAAGGCGACAACTTCAACAAAGAAGTGCATGGTTCTGAGCCGGTGTTCATGAGGAATGAAGCAGCTCGGGATTTTTTCAGCTTGATCGATGAAGCAAATCATCCTTTATATCAAGGTTGTCGAAAATATTCTAAATTATCTTTCTTGATCAAATTGTATCATATCAAGTGCTTGTGTGGAATCACAGATAAGGGAATATCGATGTTGCTCGAATTATTACAAGATGCATTCCCCGACGCTAAGATTCCCACAACATTCTACGAGGCCAAGAAGATATCAATAGGTTAGGGTTAAACTATCAAAAGATTGATACATGCCCCAACGATTGTATGCTGTATTGGGGAGACGATTCTAGCAAGGAGACTTGTAAGAGATGCCACACAACGAGGTATAAGAGAATTTGGGAGAGGAAAAAGCAGAAGAAGAAACCTGCAAATATTCTCAAGTACTTCCCTTTGAAACCTCGCCTACAAAGATTATTTATGTCATCTAAAACTGTAGAGCACATGAGGTGGCATGCCATTGATAAGAATGAAGACAGTAAATTAAGACATCCCTGGGATGCAGACGCTTGGAAAACGTTTGACAACGACTTTCCAAATTTCGCGATTGACCCCATAAATGTTCAGCTTGCGTTGGCGACCGACGAATTCAATCCTTTCGGGAATCTTAGCACAAGTTACAGTATTTGGCTGGTAGTCTTAGTTCCCTACAACTTACCCCCTGGATATGTATGAAACAAAGCTCTTTCATTATGTCTATAATCATTCCAGGCAAAAAGGCATTGGGCAACGACATCGATGTGTATCTCCAACCGATTATTGCAGAATTGCTTGACCTGTGGAATGTCGGCATTGAGACGTACGATGCTTACGGGAAGACTTTGTTCAACTTGCGTGTAGCCTTGATGTGGACGATTAATGACTTTCCTGGTCTTGGCACATTATCTGGTTGGAATGTGCATACTAGGTTAGCGTGCCCAGCTTGCAATTTTGATTCTGACGCAATGCGCCTTCGTCATAGCCGAAAGTGGTGCTTTATGGGGCATCGGAGGTTTCTCGATAGAAGGCATAAGTTTAGATTACAATGGAATCCCTTCAATGGGAAACCAAAAAAAAGAGGACCACCTCAGACTTTGTCCGGTACAAATATCTTACAGCAGTTTGAGCATGTTGAGTTCGAGTTTGGAAAAAGCGACGATTCAGCATAAACTCACCAAAAGACACGCAGGACTTCGGCGTCTCAGTAGTGGAAGAAGATTAGTATTTTATTCACTCTTCCATATTAGAGATCTAATTTACTTCGCCATAGTCTTGATGTCATGCACATTGAAAAAAATGTTTGTGATAATGTGCTATATACACTGCTTAACAAACCCGGCAAGACAAAAGATCACCTTCAAGCGAGGAAAGATTTACACAACATGGGAGTTCATGAAGATGCTTGGCCAGATGAGCATGACAAATTTCAGCCGGCAAAGTTTACCCTCACAAAACCGAACAAGGAAGTTTTCCTCGCGACGTTGAAGAAATTAAAAGTTTCTGATGGGTATTCAAGCAACATTTCTCAATGTGTTGACTTGCAGGCTCGACAGGTTGCTAGCCTGAAGAGTCATGACTCACATGTTCTTATGCAACAGTTACTCCCTCTGGCTATAAAGAATGCACTTCCTACCGATGTTTCCATCGTTTTGATGGAACTTTGTTCTTTCATTTAGAAGTTGTGTTCTAAGGTTTTGATCGTTGAGGAGTTCGATCAGTTGCAGTCCAAAAGCATTCTTACACTTTGTCATTTGAAGATAATCTTTCCTCCGCCCTTTTTTACTGTGATGGTTCACCTTATAGTCTACCTTGTTCACGAAACAAAGCTCGCTGGACCAGTACAATATCGATGAATGTATCCGATTGAGAGGTACTCATTTTAAATATGTGCTTCATTGTTGGTTCTTATGTTTGCTAGTCGTCCTTTTTAGCATTTAGTATCATTTTTCTCTTCTTTACTTCGTAGGTTCCTTGGAAAATTAAAATCTTACGTAAGGAATAAGGCGTGGCCAGAAGGTTCTATAGCTGAAGGCTATATAGGGATGAGGTGCTGTATTTTTGTTCAAGGTACTTTGATGACCTTGAGACAGCTTTCAATCGCCCACCTCGTGTTGATGATTGTCCTGAACCTGCGCCAACATCAGGAGAATTATTTATCTCTCGTGTTGGTAAATCAGTTGGAGGAACTGAGAACTTCAAACTAACGGCAACTGAGAAGTTGCAAGCACATAAACATGTCTTGATTAATTGCACTCAAGTTGAACCTTTCATATAGTAAGAATTGTATACTCACATGTTATTCTATATCTTTCGTAACATTCTTTACTTTCATTTCACTATCGCCTTTCCATTATTAATTGCAGGGAATTTAGAAGTCATGTTAAGCGTCAACTCAGGATCCGTACACAAAAATCCTCGAAAGTTGACAAAAGGGTCCACAGAGAATTCCCGAGCTGGTTTGCGTACATAATACTAAATAACCACAACCTACACTCACCAGATTTCAAAGCTCTCGCAATCGACCCTCTTGATCATGCAAAAAGGTTTACAGCATACAATGTCAATGGTTTTATTTTTTGCACGGTTTCACGGGATCAAGGATTGCAAACTCAAAATTCGGGTGTTTATGGCACATTTGGGACAAGGAGTTATGCGAGCAGCAGTGACGTCAACATGCAGTTCGGAGGCATCCCTTACTATGGAAAGCTTCTTGATGTGGTCGAACTGAATTATCAAGGCCTTTTCACCGTGACGCTGTTCAAGTGTTTATGGGCAAATACCACTACTTCTCGAGGACTGACAACTGATGACCTAGGGATCACATCAGTCAATTTCTCATGGCCGATCCATACTGGTATTTCTCAAGATGATAAGCCATATATTCTTGCTTCAGAGGCACATCAGGTTTATTCTGTCGATGACGAGAGGCACAAGGATTGGCACATGGTCGTTCATTTAAAGCCACGAGACCTTTACAACATGAGTGAAGGCAATAACATCGCCTATGAGAGTGAGTCATTTCAGCCAGCCGATTTTGAAAACTACTTCCCTGAAGGCGATGACAATTTACCTCTACTGCGATGCATTTTTTTAAGTCCACATCATTTACATTAAATTTTTTAAATTTAATAATACATCACTAACAATAATTTTTCTACATAATTTCTGTAGAGATGGCGAGGATGAGTGATCAAATTCAAATTATGTTTTTGTCTTTAAAAAAAACTGAAGAAAAAATTTTAAAAAAATAAAATAATATTTGTAGCGGTTCTTAAACCACTATAAAAATAAAAATGACCGCTACTAATTAAAAACCGCTACAAAATGGATACATTCACAGCTACAAATGGTACATGGATTCCTATAAATACCCCTACCACAACTCATTTCAAACACTCACTCATTTATTTTCACCTTACACTTCTTTCATTTTCTCTCATTTACAAATTTTTTTGTATGGGTTGAGAGCTGAACAATACAATCAAATATGGTAACAAGTTTTTTAATTTTTTATTTCAATACTTCTTTCCTTCACATAAAATTTATTCTCACCATTTTTTTTCCAGATATTTCAGATCTTTATCTCATTTTCATCTATTTTTCATACACAATTACATTATAGTAAACAACATAATAGTTTCTTATTACCTACGTATCCTTAATAATATTATCAATACAATGTTTATACTTATCCAATTAAATTAAATTATTCCTTTTAATTTATAAATGAGCTAAACTATTGAATAATAAGTTAATTAAATTAGATAAACTACTAAAAAATAAACTATTTAATTTAATATTAAAAAATGAAACAAATGATTGTATTTTTTAAAATTTTTCTTAAATTTTGTAGCGGTTATTAAACTGCTACTAATTAACGCGCCTTTTTAAAACTAAAATTAATTTTTTTGCTCGATTTTTGAATTTTCATGAAATTAACCGCTACTAATTTCATCAAAATTCAAATTAATAGTGGTTTATGAACCGCTACAAGATAGGGGGAAAAAATTCTTTTCCCGCCTTCAAATTTTCAATTTTTTATATTTGTAACGGTTATATAACCATTTTTAACCGCCATTTTTTTTGTAGTGAAATAGTATTTGAGATTGCACTTTAAACTCAAGAGGCTCTTTCGGTGCTCTTGAACTCTATTTCTATTTCTTAGTTTCCCTATAAGCATTTTTTCCGGTGTATAAAAAAAGACATTGCATACGGGCAATGATCATTTAAATTATTTTAATGTTAGTATTTCTCTCATGTGTTAGAGCGCTACTCTTTCCACTCTTTGCAAATGTAGGAGTTTTAGGTTATACCGTCTTTAAAAAGCTCATAATGTTTTTAGAAATGTTCTTTATTCCATATCTTAAAAAGTTTTTAACTAAGGATAAAAGTATATCAAAATTATTAAATCCCAAATTTTCATTGGTAGATAAGACTAGTTTCGATACAAAAAATGACAACATTTTCATGCTGGTCTCTATAAAAAAATGATTTATATATAGTACAAACGCCATGATCATAGAGTCGTCATACCCATTTTGTGCTCACAGTACCTTAGAAATACTATGAAAGATATATAAAAGAGAAAGAGATTGAACTTTGAACCCATGTACATCTAATTCACCCAATGGAAATGAAAGTACTGGGAGTCATTCAAATTTGAGGCACGCCCTAAATTCGTTCACAAATTCATTTCGGCTTTGCTCTCTCTTATTGTATATGCTCATATGGTTGTATTTATAGGCCAGTAAGAGAAGAAACTTTTTTGTCTTATTTATAAGGTATATCGTTAAATTTTCCATATGAATATACATTTTTCCCTTTATTTTTTATTGTTTGACTTTTTTTTATGGGGTATAATATAAATTAGATAAGAATAAAGTTAAAAAGTTGTTGAATTTTATCTACCATGTAAAAATACCTTAGGAGTACTGTGAATGCATGGAACACCAAATAACTGGTGATGGCGAAAATATCTGCATCAAGGGTCAATCATAACCATATATATTACTCCCTCCAATCCTAAATATAAAATAGAGTTGACTTTTTTTAAAGAGATTATTAAGAAAGCTAAATAAGTTACTTAATCATATGATATATTATGTATCCTTAGATTATATATTAGTTTATTAGTCAAACTAATTAGTTTGTAGAAAAAAAATAAAAATATAAATACTCTAAAATAATTTAATTAGCTTTCTTAATTTCTCTAAAAAAATTAACTTTATTTTATATTAAAGATCCAAAGGAGTATAATATATAGTCACAGTCGTCCCTTAAAAAAGAAAGAAAAATCAAACAAAGAGAACGTATACTGACTGGAGTTCCAGAAGCAACCTATAGAAGGAGAGAATTGTGCTCACAGCAAAAGACCTACTGAAGTTTCGTGTAGTGTTGAACGATCAGGATTTGAAGTGATCCATATATAATAGCTAGCCATATACCTAGCTCTTCATCCCTGTATATCCCACACTGTAAATCCGATCTGTATATCGATAAGAGAGATGGGTTTGTTGAACTCACTGCATTTGAAAATGGCATTGCTGGTCACCACGGCCGTCGCAACGGCGGCGGCCGAAGCCCAGACGAAACCGGGTTGCAACTATACTTGTGGGAATGTGAGCATCTCATATCCCTTTGGCACTAGCGAGAACTGCTACAGAGATGAAAGGTTCTTCCTCAACTGCACAACCACCACTTCCCCATCATCATCTGGAGAAGCCACAACACAATTGATTTACCGCGATAATATACCAGTTCTCAACATCTCGCTGGATCCTCCTGAATTGATCGTCTCCGTAAACGTCACCAAGCATTGCTATCATTCAGCCGATTATTCATATTGGAATGCAACGTGGTTCGGTAAGTTTTCTATATCAAGAACCGAGAACAGATTCACTGTGGTGGGCTGTGACACAATCTCTCTCATCGGGGACCTGGACAGCACGTTTAGAACTGGCTGCGTGTTGAGTTGCAGTAACGAGACGAGTTTTGAGGAAGGTGCTTGCTCTGGTGTGGGATGCTGTCAGACCAGTTTGCCTCAAGCGATCAGGAACTATAATATCACCTTATCTAGCTATGACAACTACACGGCCGTGCATGACTTCAACCCTTGCGGCTATGCGTTTATTGCCAAGGAAGGATCCTTCAAGTTCTCATCTCGAGAGCTGCTTGACCTCAGCAATAGAACAGAATTTCCCGTGGTTGTGGACTGGGCTGTTTCCAATCAGACATGCGTTGAAGCCGAGAAAGATGCAAGGAGCTATGCCTGCAAGCAAAACAGTAGATGTCAAGAGTTACTAAGTGGTATTGGGTACTACTGCGTATGTGAAGATGGTTTCAGAGGCAATCCCTATCTCTCTAACCTCGATACCGGCTGCAAAGGAAAGCCTCAGTCAGCTTTAGCAATTTCCGAAACAGAGCTACTCTGTTTTCAACTTACTACTGATGTTTAATTTTATAGATTAATACTCCCTCCCTTCGATCCTAAATGTAAAATCATGTTAATTTTTTTTAGAGATATTAAAAAAATTAAATAAGTTACTTAATTATATCATATGTTGTATATTATTATATTATATATCAGTTTATAAGTCAGATAAATTAGTATGAAGAAAAAATAAATATATTTTAAAGTAATTTAATTAGCTTCATTAATCTCTCCAAAAAAATTCAAATAAGTCTTATATTTAGAACCGGAGATAATTAATATTTGATCCCTCAAATTTGCCCCCATTTTGATTTTAGTCCCAATAGTTTTAAACCATGGCTTTGGTTATTCATAGGGCAAAATGGTTCAAGTTTTTGTTTAATTATAAGGATTAATATTTTAGGGTTAAGATGTAATTTTAAATACAAAGTTTTTTTCCATGAGCATATGGTACAATTAAATTTTAAAGAGAGTAAAAGTAGACAAAATATGTTTAAAATGACGCAATTTTAGCAATCTCGTAGAATTGGCACAAGCATCCATTATAATTATAAAGTTGAAAGGAAAATGAGTGAGTCTCACATTTAAAAAAAAGAAAGAAAGGAAAAAAACAAGGTTTGGATTAATTTGACGAAATTGCTAAAATTGCTCTGTTTTTAAATATTATGTCTACTTTTAAACACTTCAAAACTTAAAATTGCACCTCAACCTAATATTTTAAACTAAATGAAACTTAACTTAAGGGACTAAAATAAAAATGAGGTGAAATTTGAGGGAGCAAAAATTATATTAATCCTTAATTTTAATTCCGCTAAGTTCGAATTTTGACATCTAGAACAAGATGTTGATATTTATAATAGTTGTGCTTGGAGATATGTATAATCAGCTTAAAGATTAATTTTGCAGATATTAATGAGTGCAATAGGCACAATCGTTGCAGTAGGAGATGCCACAACGTCGATGGAAATTATAAGTGTTCTTGTCCCCTGGGTTACAGAGGCGATGGCTACAAAGATGGATTAGGCTGCAAGTTCCCCATCATAGAAATTTCACTGGGTAAGAATATCATAGTAATTAACCCTTTATCGTTAGACTCATCTTAGTTAACAGTGTTAAATTGACCTGATTTTAATTTGAATTTAAAAATAGTTTTGTCATCTCATTCCTTGAATAAAAAATAAAAAGTAGTCAATAATTTTGGTGCTACATTTTATAAAAAAACACATGTAGCTATATGTTACTGATCAAGAAACTTAATACATCAGCAGCATTATAATGACATGCCAATATCAATTTTAAGCTGTGTTAATCGAAAAACAATATATTTCAGTTGTGCCACAATGATTAATTTGCATGCCTCCTTTCCATATTTAGAGAAACTTTTGTTTTCATTCAAAGCATTACCAATTTGAGTTCAAAAACCACACACAAGATTCTTTATATCTGCCCACAAGACTTACCTGTAACAAGACAGAATCAAAACTATTGGACTGGGGGTGATGTGGAATAAACAAAGCATCACTGTCATGAAGTGTTCAAGTCCATGGTTTATTGACAACCAACACCACTTACTAACAACTCTGGATAATATTTTGAACATTGTTTGCAGGCATTTCTATAGGCTTGCTGGTTATCTTTACATTGATCTCCACATTATGCTGGGGAAACAAGCAAAGAGCACTAAAACAACTTAGAAGACAATATTTTGAGCAAAATGGAGGAAATTATATGCTGCAGCAACTTCATCAACAACAAGGATACGTTGATAGAACCAAAATTTTTACGGAAGATGAGCTCAAAATTGCCACAAACGACTATGATGAGAGCAGAATTCTCGGTCATGGAGGACAAGGCACGGTTTACAAGGGCATATTACCATATAACTCGCTTGTTGCAATTAAAAAGTCTAGAGTAGGAGGTGACTCAAGACAAGTTAAGGATTTTATCAATGAAGTTACTGTACTTTCCCAAATCAACCATAGGAATGTGGTTAAAATTTTTGGGTGTTGTCTTGAAACTGAAGTTCCTTGTTGGTTTATGAGTTTGTGGACAATGGCACTCTTCTTGACCATATAGACCTACTAAAAAATGAGCACTCTCTTTTGTGGGAGACTCGACTAAGGATAGCTGCAGAAACAGCTGAGGCCATTTCATATTTACACTCTGCTGCATCTATTCCAATTATTCATCGCGATATTAAATCTGCCAACATATTATTAGATCATAGTCACCAAGAAAAAGTTTCTGACTTTGGAGCTTCAAGACTTATTTCACATGGTGAAACTCAAATTTCCACCGTGTTTCAAGGGACACTGGGGTATCTAGATCCAGAGTACCTCCTTACAGGTCAACTTAATGAGAAAAGTGATGTTTATAGCTTTGGGGTTGTACTTGTGGAGTTAGTCACTGGGAGTAAAGCGGTTGAATTCAATAGGCCAGAACAAAGAAATTTGGCTATGTACTTTGCATCTTCAATGAAAGAAGACAGCTTATGGCAAATTCTTGACAAGCGAGTGTTAGATCAGAAGAATGCAGAGCAGTTAAAGGAGGTTGCTTTCTAAGCAAGGAGGTGTATTAGAGTTAATGAAGAGGAAAGGCCAACTATGAAAGAAGTAGCAACAAAATTAGAGGGTCTAATTGCTATGAAAAGCATCCTTGGGTAAAGGGAGAAGACATGATGTCTGAAGAATGTGAATACTTTCTTGGTCATATAGCTGATGGACATGGGAATGCTAGTGCTAGCACTTCAGCTGCCTATGATAGCATACAGAAATAGTTAGCAATGGAGATTGAAGATGGGCGATGATCATGTGAGCACTTTCTCATGTGTTTTAGCCACTCTTTGCAAATGTAATTTTAGGTAATGCCATCTTTAAATATTTGTAAGGATTTTAAAAATGTTCAAAATTATTGAATATCTTAAAGAGGGGGGCCTTTGACAAATTCACTAATGGGAATGATAAATTAATTAATGGTTTTGACGAGATCGATAATGAGAATGCCAACTAATGGATGATGCCGTGACCAAATGTGAGAAAGTGTTGGCCCAAAAAGGGTAGGTGTTGACAATTTTAATAATGGGAATAACAAAATTATTAATGGTTTTGATGAGATCGATAATATGAATGACAACTTATTCTCACCAAATATGTCAATGTTGGCTCAAAAGGGGTGGACGTTGACAATTTCAGTAATGGGAATAACAAAATTATTAATGGTTTTGACGATATCGATAATATGAATGACAACTTATTCTCACCAAATGTGTCGGTATTGACCCAAAAGGGGTGGCCACTGACAATTTAAGTAATGGGAAATAATATAACTATTAATGGTTTTGACGAGATCGATAATGGGAATGACAACTTATTTTCACCAAATGTGTCAAAGTGTTGGCCCTAAAGGGATGGGTGCTCACAATTTCAGTGTTGATCCAAAAGGGGTAATTTGGTCGTTAACCAAAAACTTCCATAACCCAGATTCCCACCCCCACCCTTATCTGTCTTTTACTTGTTTTAATAGACTTTTTTTGAATTAAACAAGTTTAAGTGGTATTTAATGGGATTTTCCCAAAGAAAAACCAAGTAGAGAGAACGTACTGAAGCTATATGGAGTTCCAAGAAGCAACCTATAGAAAGCGAGAAGACCAAGACCCTTTGGCTTCTGCCCACACCCTCCTCAAATCTCTCACTATCATGCTGCGTCAGTCATTAATTACGCCGCTCGTGTAACAACAGAAATGAAGAAAAGGTGTCGATCTACAAGGCTCTTTCCTTCATCCTTGTGCGTCATTACACATGAAGCTTCGTGCAAAATTGCCTATCGTGACAACTTCCATATCAAAAAGATGCTTGGCATCAAGCAAATGAAATACTTTTGTTATATGGCAGAGATAGAAGTGGGATGAAAAACAAATTATGCAGAAAGACCTAACTCCTGCAGGTTACATGATATGTGTAATTAGTAATCTTTTTTATTGAATTAAAAATATCTAATCAAAATACTGGTAACTTTACATCAGCATCACATCGTGATCACAAGTAGTAATTTGTTTACCAACCATTCTTAGCAGCAACTTATATCTAATATCTGGCATTATATTAATAGAAGTATAAAACATTATCAATCCATTGTGCAATATCTTCTTAAATTACAAACATAACGAAAGAAACATTACTGATTTTATCTATCAGTACATCTCCGTTGAATATACTTACTTGAGGGAACAATGGTTATCGAAGAAGCCTAGATTTGTTGAATCAAACGTGTTAGGGAAGATTTTCTCTCTCATCTTCCCTTTCAGCAACTTCCTTTTATGTGTAGTGGCCTGTGAGATTATGAAGAGTGGCCATTAATTTAATGGGTATAGAATGTAAAATAAAAATAATTTGTTAACTATCATTTTTTAAGGCTAAATTATATAAAACCTCTTGAATTTCGGGTTAGTTACATATAGCCTCTTGACATTTCAAAGTTTAAATTTAACCCTCTAACCTCTCATCTTTTTAACTATTAACCCGATGCGGTTAAGTGACTATCATCTTTTTAACGAAAATTGCCACATCAGATTATGAGATGACACGTGGTTTCTTGTATAAGTTATTAATTTCATAAAACCCCCTTAAACTTTGAATAGTTGCAAAGAATTCCCTCAACATTTCAAAATTTGAATTTAACTCCCTTAAAATTTTTATGTATAATCACTACTACAAAAAGGAGTTTTAACGTCCCTATTTTGGCACTTTTAACGTCCAAAAATTGGGGGCCATCTATGTGGGGGCATAGTATGTTTTAAGAAAAGACGTCCCAAAAAAATGGGACGTCTAAGGTGAGACTTTAGACGACCCAAATCTCAATTTGGGACGTCTAAAGTCCCCCATTAGACGTCCTAATTCTGAATTTGGGACATTAAAAAGTTTGATTTTTTTTTAAAATGATTATTTACATTCTGTATTACCCAGAGAAACAGAATAGAAAATGAATTCATAAACCACAATATCCGTTACAAAATGGTAAAGATATCCAGTACTACAATCTTTACTACATATACATACAATAACAACTCATACAACCTACTACTATATATATGTACAATAACAACCAGAAAGTGTCAAAACACTGTCATTACATAACTACAAACTGATATAAATAAAAAGTTTACTGATCTATATGTTGAAAAAGATGTCCGGCCAAAAGGTCTCTATTCAAATTAAGGTCTTCACGTAGGTAGGCATCTTCATTATCAAAAATCTAAAAATTAGAAAATAAGCTTTGATGAAATGAATCAAGCAAATGAATTAATTAGCATTTCAATTAGAACACCCAAAATATTATCATTTGAGAATGAAGAAGCGATTACCTTTTCAAAATCTCTAGTAATTCCACTTTGAGTGATGTTATACATATAAAGTATAACATAATATCCGCATTCAGTGTTGTCAGGTTGTCGAGGGCACTTTAAATCAAAGGCATGCAATTGGTTGTTAAAATCAATAAAGGTGTGTCTAAAACGACCGTCAATGAAACAATTAGAATCGAAACTACTTACTATCGGATAAAACCACTTTGGCTTTTTAACAACTGTACCCTCGCGTGACCCGCCTAGGACTCTATATGTTTGACAAGCACTATCATGAAAATCAAAATCAACAGAAATTAGAACTATTCATTTTTTTTAAGAGTTAATAAAATACAAACAGAATAACTTACGTGTCGAAGACAGATTTTGTATCTTTGTCTAGCCTTTTACGCAAGAGATCAAACCAATAGACTAGGTTGCGGCGAGGACATATAACACACAAACTCCAATGGTAACTATAACAACATGTACATATTAAAATGAAGTTAGATGACAAGGCAATTATTTATTAAACATCTTAAATTGACAAAATGAAAATACGAACCGTTGAACAATGGGTGCTAGATAACAATGAAGTTTGGTCTCTCCCATTACGTAGCCCATATAGTGATCCTATGCACCACAGTATTGGTATCCCCTGTCGTATTCACAGGGCATAAGAATCCATACCAATCACGTCTTTCCATGCTTGTGTAGAGGTCGTAGAAGATGCTATAATGGAATTAAAATAAGGAATGAATTATTGAATGTATGAAATCAAAAAACCACTAAATGAATTCTATGGGAAAATAAAAAAAAAAACTTACCAGATTGTGAATTTCACCCAGTCTGCATCTATCTCCTCCAACCTGATAAACTACTTGAGATCTATATTGTCAATCGTGTAGGGATACTCCAATGTAAAGCCCACAATCCATTGAGACATCTTCAAGTCAACCTGTTTAATGCCCTTGTAGATCTGTTGCAGCCGTGCTAAGTAGAGCCATTTCCCCTCACATCTTCGTCATCCTTTTAGAACATCAAAAAACAAATTGTTATTAGGATGCCAACAGATTTTCAGTAATAGTAAGGTAATGCCTACCATTAGAGGTGTTGCCTCTGAACCAATAAGATTTTGAGGCCAAAGGATGAAAGATCCTATCACCTGACCTAACGTGCCAACCTCTAGATCAGGAACAGGGAAAGTTGTACCTTCTTCCCCCTTTCTAACACTCGTCATATTCACCCTATGAAAATCCTGCGGAATTTGCTGATGATGGTGTGTGGTAGCATGTGTGTGAAGGAGAACATCAGCAACAACACGCAACAATGGATCCTCCAAATAGAGGGTGGAAGGGTCTCTCGACGCTGGAGTGGGAGAAGGGTCACCAAGTGATTCCTTTAGAGGGTTGAAACTTCCTTTGGTGCTATTGAAGGCTGGGGATTCCTGAGTTCTATGCTCGTCCCTTGCCTTTTGCACTTCGAACATCTTTGCCATTTTAAGTTGAAGCTCTGACAACAACTCTTTTCGGAACTTGTCGTGAAGGTTGACCTCTAGCTCTCGTTCGAGGTCGTCTCGAATCTTGGCTATTATGTCTCATTTAAAATACCTCACGGCACTAACTCCCTATGTCTCTCCTCAAACACGACCAGGGTCATCTACCTTCCCAATAGCCATTGACAAGATGTACATCCGTCTACTTGGATTGAACGAACCTTGGCTATTATGTCCTGTTCATCTTGTAGCATACAGTTTATCACAAATGTATCGAAACTACTCTCGATATGCAAAAAAATTAGGTACTTATGGTATAACTACTTACAATCCTCGTAGCAACCTCAGCAACAATCGGATTCATGTACTTCCCACCCTTAATCCTCCATGCTTTCCATTTTTTGTGACGTGGAGGAGGTGCCGGGGCTTGGATAACAACGCCAGGATCGGATTCCGCTGCTTCCTTCATTTTCTGTAACTCTTCTTGCATCATTTACCACTCAAGCTTCTGATATCCGCCACAAGACATGTAATGTTGATATTTATTTTCTGCTTGACTCTGTGCATTTGCTACACTTAATGCCTATGAATGAAAAACAACAAAAAATAAATCACTTTATGAATGTCTTATTTTGCTCAATAGCAATCTACATATCATTCTTCCTTGGATTCTTGTTCTTCAAAGTCTTTCTGTGTTCATCTATGTAAGGTTGAACTTCTTCCATATTATTCAAGATATACAAGTGGGCTTGCAACACCTCTTTATGAGTAACATTCTTCACTTTCACTCTTCGTATTCCCTTGCTTCTCCCCTCTTCATGCTGAGATTGTTCCTTCTTCCCTGACATATAATCTTTGCAAAACTCCATAGCCTCCTCAACTACATATCTTTCTACTATTGAGGCTTCTGGTCGATAAGGATTTTTAGAATACCCTTTTAAGATCTTCATGTATCGATCGAAAGGGTACATCCACCTGAGGTAAACTAGACCGCAGAGCCTTACCTCCCTTATCAAATGAACTATCAAATGTACCATTATATCGAAAAATGAAGGAGGAAAATGCATCTCTAGTTGTGACAAAATAATGTAACCCTTATTTTCCAGTTCATCCAACTTTTCAGTGTCAATAACTTTGTTACAGATAGCATTAAAGAAAACACACAATCTTGTTACAGTCATTCGTACTTCATCTTTCATTATGCCTCTAATAGCTACTGGTAATAGTTGTTGCATCAACACATGATAATCATGGAACTTCATTCCCACTAACTTCAAATCGTCCATTAAGACACATCTTCTCACATTTGAGGAATACCCTTGCGGCACCTTAATTTCATGCAAACACCCACGCAAACTTCTTTTCTCTGCTTTTGATAGTATATGAGATGATGGCTCCATGTATGCCCTCCTACCATCATCTCTTAGTTGTGGATGTAATTGTTCTCTTATTCTCATATCAACAAGGTCTAATCTCACACTAATCTCATCCTTAGGTTTCCCTGGTATGTGCAAAAGCGTACTAATAAGGCTATCACAAATGTTCTTCTTCACATGCATCACATCAATACTGTGTCTCACATCAATCGAACGCCAATATGGAAGATGAAAGAAAATGGATCTCTTCTTCCATATGTTCTTCTCACCCGTATTCCTCTGATTCTTACCAAAAGTGACATTGATATGTTCCACTCGACTGTAAACTTCCTCTCCGATTAATGCCTTTAGAGCCATTCCATGTTCCGGTAAGTAAAACACTTTCTTAGCCTACGATAAGGGTGGAACCGATAAAGAAACCTCCTGTGGTCAAGGTAGACAGTTTTTCTTCCATGCTTTAGTTGATGAAAGTGTGTGTCAACTTCACATATCGAGCATGCTTTAGGACCCTTCACACTGTACCTTGACAAGTTTCCGTACGTAGGGAAGTCGTTTATCATTGTGAAAATCATTGCATGTAGCTTGAAGGACTCCTTCTTATAAGCATCAAACACTTCTACGCCTTCCTCCCACAACTTCTTCAAATTCGCAATCAAAAGCGCCAAGTAGATATCAATATTGTTCCCTAGCTGTTTTGGTCAAGAAATCATCATAGAAAGCATTATATACTTTCGTTTCATACATAGCCAGGGAGACAAGTTGTATATTATAAGGAGAACCGGCCACGAACTATGTGTGCTAGTAAGAGTTCCATACAGATTGATGCCATCTGTACAAAGCCCAAATCGAAGGTTTCTCGGCACGCTGTCAAATTGAGAGAACATTTCATCTATTTTTTGTCATTGTGGAGAGTCAACTGGGTGCCGAAGATATTTCCTATCAGATATTCTCTCATCAGAGTGTCATCTCAACTTCTTCACTTTTGTTGCAGTCGCAAACAAACGTTTAAAACGTGGTATTATTGGAAGATACCACATAACCTTTAAAGGTTGTATTTTAGTTGTCACATCGCCACAACCACCATCTTTTTTCACTTTGTATCGTGCGGTTTTACACTTAGGACACTCACTAAGACCTCCATACTCATTTCTGTACAATACGCAGTCATTAGGGCAAGCATGCATCTTTTTATACTCCATACCCATCGTAGACAGGATTTTCTTGGCCTCATACATACGATTTGAAAGTATATTATCCTCTGAAAACATATCACACAATAGTTCAAGCAGCAATGTGAAACTACTATCAGTCCACCCACAAGTTGCCTTTAAGTTAACCAAATGCAACGTTCCTGTTAGCCGTGTGTACTTACTCCCATGGTACAACGGTGTCTCTGCATCACTTCGCAGGTTGTCATACTCCTGCGACTGCGCAAAGGATTCTACCTCAACATCGTGAATCATTTTCTCCATTCTATCTTCATCTATGACATCCACATCTTCCTTCTTATGCGACGGACAAGCCGTTACTTCCTCACCATGCCATATCCACCTTGTGTGTCGCAGATTTATTCCATCACAAAGTAAGTGATCCTTTATGACATCAACATCCCGTCGACTCCCATTTAAACAATTCAAACAAGGACAAAAATACTTCTCATTTTTTGCTGGAGCATTCTTTCTAGCGAATTCAATAAACTCATCCACCCCTTTCTCATATTCTTCACTAATTCTCAAAGCATTCATCCAACTGTGATCCATTTTGTTACCACCTAAGCCATTCCCAATAAAACTCACACGTTTAGTACAATTGTCAACGATATATGATAGGGATTGCCTTTTTCACTTTTTGCAACAAAAAATTCAACAACATTTCCCCTTAAAAGTAAGACATCCTAAAATTTCAAGCAACCCTATCTTAGTTATTAATTCTGTATTCTTAACTTTTGATAACATAATTCTCCTATGAATATAGAAAAGAATAAAGAATTTCAAACAAATATTGAATTTGTTTTTCTATTCTAGGACATAAAGAACTTATAACAATTTGAAGAGAAGGATTAATATAATATATTTCAATCTATATATTAAGTATATTTCTTAATAGTCAATTATATGTTTATTAATGATCAATATGTTTATCCTATATCTTTATCTTATTAATCTCTTTATCTTAAAATAAGATTTTCTCCACTACACAAATAATAATCATACTACTAATATTAAGGAAACTACATTAATAATCATACTAATCTAATCTAACAAAATAAAACCAACCATATTAAAGATGTTCAAAAATTACTATGTTTAGTTATTGTAATTTGATTTCCGATTTGCCAAATTTTTTTTCGATACTTCTATATTCATCCACAAAGTTGTCATCACTAGATACATAGCATTACAACCGCCCAAGTGGCAGTGGCACTACGACTTATAAAATATGAAAATTCCAACTTATATATATACTAGTATACAAAAATCCTAAAACAAAAGTTCCTTCAAATCATTCTTAATATTGTCATATCCTATGAGAGATTACTAATAAGGAAGTAGATTTTTTATGGCTCAGAAACTATTCCTAGCTATTATACTTATTATTCAGTATCTATTTTAAAAAAATAAAACTAACCAAGGGGGAAGCATGCGCACAATGGAGGAGGGAGTGGTGTGTGCGTCAACAAGTGGAGGAGCCTGCCTTGTCTTGTCTTAAAAACTTCTGGTTCCGAGTGAGGAAGTGAGCACAACACATAAGGGAGGAGGAGGAGTTAGAGTTGAAGAAGAAGAGAGCAGGCAGAACACGCGACGAAGGAGGCAGAAGGTGGGGGTGTTTGAGATTGAAGAAGAAGGGAGGAGGAAGTTGCAGAATGATGGAGGAGTTAAAAGTGAAGGAAGAAGGTGGGAGTTGTTAGTAAAAGAGTAAAGGAGGCGGGTGGTCTTTGAGAAGACACATGTCAGACATTTGTCTGACATGCATTCAGGAACGCCTTTAGGCGTCCCAAATGGTTTTTGGGACACCTAAAGGTGGGTTTAGGCGCCCCAAATGTATTTGGGACGCCTAAACCTGGACTTTAGGCGTCTCAAAATATTTTTGGGACCCCTAAAGTCTTTCCAAATGCATTTGAGACGCCTAAACTGATACTTTAGGCATCCCAAAAAATTTTTGGGACGCCAAAAGTAAGTTAAAATTTTTTAATTCCCTCTTTTTGGCACCCGCGGGAAACTTTAGGCATCCCAATTTAAATTAGGGACGTATAAAATCTACTTTAAGCGTCCCAAATTTGAATTCGGGATGCCTAATGTTCCCATTTCCCATCTTTATTTACGAAAATGCTACCACCTCAACCTTTTAACCTCCCTTTTTAAAATAGAGACGTCTATAAGGGTAGTAGTATCTTCAACCTGTAGTAGTGAATATTAATAAACCTCAAAGTTCAAGGGGGCTTTTTGTAACTGATCAAAGTTCAAGGGGTATTATGAAATTAGTAATTTATACATGATGTCATGTAGGAAGCCACGTGTCATTTCATAATCTGATATGACATTTTCCGTTAAAAAGATAACGATCACTTAACTACAGGAGATTAATAGTTAAAAAATGAAAGGTCGGGGGTTAAATTTAATCTTTGAAATGTCAAGGGGTTATATGCAACTGACCCAAAGTTTAGGGGGTTTTGTATAATTTAGCCTTTTTAAAAAAATATTTTTTACTTAAAAATCATCAGTTAAAAAGAATTAAATCTGCACCATCCAGATGAGATTTGGATAGTCCATATCTGATGAGTTTTGGCTGCTCATCAAAGTGATCAACACCCAAACTAGCTCCTGAGACTGTGTAGTTGAATAATTGTTACTCCCTCGAGTCTTTTTTATGAGAGCCCAAAATTTGAATTATCTTGATGTTTTATATAAGAGCCTGACAAGAATTTTTTAAGCATTTAATGAGTTTTTTTTATTTATTTTTACCCCTAATTAATTATATATATTATATTAATTAAAATATTAATGATACATATGTTTACTTTATTTTTCTCTTTTGTATGTTTTCTTTATTTCGCTCGTCTATGTTTTTGGGCCATGGATCAGGCTTTCATTTAAGGCACAACTTTTTCTTCAGCAGCCATAATTCATCTGATGTGCTTTGTCCGTTGGCCCTATACCCTTCATGCCAACCGTTCATATCATATCTGATGGTGTTCCCATCAGTCTTCAAAGAGAGGTGGTCTGACCATCGAAGAAAAATTTTGGGGAAGAGGAAGATGAATTAGGTTAATTAAAGAGCTTGAATGGTTTAGAATTTGATTATCAACATAAGAAGCAGAAACTAGCCTTTAAAGTTTTAGGTTCTATTTAAAGAGGCCAATATGGTAGCAGATAAGCATGTAACGGATGACCTTGATCTATCAGCCATAGTGCAACCAGACATTTTGCTGTCCTCATCTCCTATTTTATGGTCTGTGATTGATTTTGACTTCACCCTCTATTATACATAATATATATAAATAAAAAAGACCCGACCTTAGGATCAGTGAGAGCACGGAATACCAAATACTAAATCATGATTCAGTAAAAATATCTGCATAAATACTCAGCCATGACCACATTTATAGTCAAAGTCGTCCCTTAAAAAAATCTTTAAAAAAATCAGAGAACGTATACTGACCGGAGCTCCAGAACCAACCTATAGAAAGAGAGAAGACCAAGACCTTTTGCGTCAATGATTAGGCCACGTCATTAAGATAAGGTCGTCCGTCTACAAAGCTCGTTCCTTCATCCTTGCGCGTCATTACACATGAAGAAACTTCTTGTAATTGAATGATCTATGTATAATCCCTCCCCGTCATTAATATAAGATATATTTATCTAATTTAATTAGGTTGAAATTAGTTAATATAACATATATTTTTTAAAGCACCCTAATCATCTTCGTTGATTTCCTCCTTCCTCCTCCCTTACCTTTTTTTATTGTTGTTGAGGGAGGATAAAAAAGGAAAAAATAAATAAATATGAAAATTATGTTTTATAAATGTAAGAGTTAAAGGTACGCTGTCTTGAAAGACTTGTGTGGATTTTAAAAATGTTCAAAGTTGTTGAAAATCTTAAAACCCTTGGTTATTAAGGATAAAAGTAAAATCAAGTTATCAAATTCTGAAATTTTTTAATCAGTTTATAATGACTGCATTCACGTTTTAAATAACAGCGGAAGGAGTAATTCTCAAAAAAGTATGATTCAATGTTGTCGGACACTGTACAAATGTCTTAACCACAATGAACATAAAATGAACAAATATTTACAAGATTAAAAAAAAGGACTAGTACTTTTATTTAAAAAAATAAAAATTGCTGAATAATTATCATTTTTGGAGCGGGGAGAGAGAGAGAGAGAGAGAGAGCCCTGATGACAATTATGTGAAGTTCAGTTAAAGATTCTTGTACATATGACTGATGATGTCCTCTGCCAGAGATATCTGCGTGTCTACATAGTTACAATATGTCAGCTCCATGCTACAAACTTTTGATGTGTGCACAATGGATGAGAGTAACTAACGCATAGAAGGTTGTTTACAACAAAATAAAAGTAAAAATTACATCTAAGGACACGTACATGACAACAGTTATATTATATTTGGTTGGAAGGAATTATTTTCAAGAAGCAGAATGAGAAAAGCTGGCGTGAAACCCTTTCTTACAGGTCCAAATTGTTTCATGGGAATAAGAAGGAAAGAGAGATGTACTGTTTAGTTTGAAGGCATGAAAAACTGGAAAGGAAAAATAATACTACCCCTCCGGTCTATAATATAATCACAAACTTCATGGCTTCAAGCATAACAAACAGATAAATGATTTCAGAAACAGGCAAGCAGCGTCATCAATTTATGTAGTAGCTTTCGTCTGAACTTGATGAGACTAAAGATGATCCTTTCAGATTTCTTTTTCTCATTTTCTTCTCAAAATTCCATCTTCACCCTCAGACAAAAAATAAATGGTTCAAATTTAATATTTTCTAAAACAATTATTATTGTATTTTGCATTTTAATTTTTAAGAATTTTGTTTGTGTTACAATTATAAATGGTGTAGATCAGATTTTAACATTTTAAATTTATTTATTTATGTTTATAATAATAGTTTTATAAAATATGAAATCTAAACTATATATATTTTTAATTTGATGGTCAAGATATGATTCTGAGAAAAAAAATAAGAGAAAGGATTTTGAAAGAATCCAAACCCGCCTTGAAACTTGTTCCCTTTTTTTATTTCCTTTTCTCTTATTCCTAGTGGTTGCATGTTGATTTGCATTAGCAAAGGATAGTGACTTCCAAAGAGTGGGTCGCATTCTCTTCCAAACCTTCGTTGCCTGCGATTTTCCCAATCAAGTCTAACTATTTGACATTTTTTACTGTCTTACTTTATTGAGGGGGTTTTTTCTTTGTGATTTCCTTTCTGAGATATTTCAAATGTAAATGCTTGTTAGCTACTAAAACTTGTATTAGCTCCCGAATATTGGACCTATAAATGGGAGTAAGGTGGCCAGATGCCTCTCCACTTCGCCTCCACCACAATAAAGTGACGTCGTTTTGTATAAAAAACAAAACCCAAGACGTGTTACTTGTTTCAGACCCTTGTGTCTAATGGTGCCGAGGAGGAAATTCATCTTTTGCCTCCAAAACAACGTTGTTGGTAGTGCCTGGTTCGTGGAATAAATCGTTAAAGAAGGGTCGCTGGTTTTCATCACTTTTATTTGCCGGGGCTTCATTGATTTTTCTTTTTCATTTTTTTTAGTCACTACAAACACATTCAGAGGCCAAAAGAAAATTTTCCAGTACTATTTCTGAGTTACCATGAGAAGGATTGGAGAATAACCCAATTGAAGTATTTTCCCCATATTTTCTTGCCAACCAAACAGACACCCAAAAGAAAATTTCTACTTTCCACAAGTTCACGAATCGGGAAAAACGTATTTCCCTTCAGACATACAGGATTGTTGAGGAGTTATTGTGGAAATTGAATTAAAGCTATAGACATTTCACTTCTAGGTTTTTAAAATTTTAAACCCATGTCTGTCGTCATATTTTATTTTGTAATATTTGGACTTTGTATTAATCTTTTTATAAATAGCATTTTGATCTTTTATAGAAAAAAAACAAATCTAAACCACACCACTTTTATTTTACAAACGTGTGGCCTCCATTATGAATTAATCAAAAATTTTTGCACCGTTCTTTTTTTTTTTTAATGCTTCGTACAGAATATATTTTATGACGCATGTAACTCTTCCTAGTGTTATAGGTATATTTCCTACTTAACCCAAAATTCATAGACTCTTGCGCCATTGCCCATTAATCCAAGACTCAAAGGTGTGAAAGGCCAGGGACACACACGTACGTATGTATGTATGTATGGACTACTCTTTAAATAAGATTATACTTGATTAAAAATATTTGCAAACGAGTTGAATAAACATAATAAAAATATTTACTATTTTTGAGAGTTTTTCCTTATAATTTTCTTTCCCCTCTAAACATAAGATAAGTTGGTTCCCTCAAGGTTGGCCTATACAAACATAATCTCGTCAAATTTACAATATTCCTCGGGGCTTGGCACGTGGACGCTTTGCTCAGGTTTAATTTTCTTTCTCGCTGTGGTGTGATGTATATTATTCAAATATAGTTTTAACGGTTCATCAGATTTAAAATTTTTAATTAATAATTTTTTAAAAAAAAAACTGACAGTTTAGATACTATCTGTATTTTATATTTTGTACACATTAAAACTTTTTTTAAAAAATAAAGTAAAAGTAAAAAATATAATCTAAACCACATCCAAATAATTAGATCTGTCTGATACCCAAAGGTGATGAGCTCTTGGCACTAATTAGTTTGTTCGCCGGCGAAACTTTTCATCTCTGCATCAAAGTCAAAAGTCAGCCATGAGATACACAAACACAGAGACAGAGTCAATGTCCCTTTTTTGTGGAAAAAATAATAATAATAAAACAAAGAAAACGTTAGTTGTGGCACTGGTTAGAAATAGGACCGACGGTGGAAAAACAGAAACTAAGATCAGATCGTCGAACTTCAAGCTCGTTCCTTCATCAGTGTGGGGTCCACAAAGTTAGGGGAAATGTTCTCTCCCTTGTCCACGTCATCTCTTTCACTCTCACCCCGCCATTCCTGTCTCTCTCTCTCACTCCTTCTTTCCCTCTCACAGACCTAATGGCCAGCCACTCCATTCGCTGGCATATATGGCGTGTTTTTGGGAGATTCCTCTACTATAAGGAGCCCAAATCTCTCCAAATGCATGTTATTGGTTAAAAATGTTGCTTAACCCCTATGTGATATAATTATGTTATAAAATAAATTTAATGAAATAAACACCATGAAATGTTATAATTAGAGACAATTTCAGAAAAATACCTGCAAAATTTGAAAATCTAAAATAAGTAATTTCTTATTAAAATGAGTTGTGAAATATTGTTAATCAAATGTAATCAACACCTAAACTATTGTAGGAATGAAACAAAACTAATTTGATATTTTAATATTTTGGAGGTATTTTTTTTTTTTTTGGAATTTTCCCTTATATTTATGTAGCTGCAAAACTTGGATATATACTTAACAAGTTAGGAAAATGATATGAAAATTGTTGAGCAACACTACATGGGGATGAGATGACAGTGACACTAGGCGAGAAAAATAAAAAGACAAAACAAGACAAAGCTTAGGATCAGTGTGAACATGGAGCACCAAATAAATCATGATTTTTCTCCGCATATATATATATATATATATATATCGATAAGAAAGATTTGTTTGTTGAATAATGCAAAGACAACTGCGTATGTGAACAAGGTTGTTGCCAATCAGAGATGCCATGAAGCCCAGAGAAGCGAAAGCAGCTATGCCTGCAGCAAGTACAACACTAGATGCAAATTAAAGACTCTCAAACTGGTATTGGGTACTAATACTGCGTGTGTGAACAAGGTTTCAGAGGTAACCCTTACCTCTCTCACCCCGATACAGTCTGCAAAGGTAATTTAAAAAGTGATATATAATCTAATAATACATAACATGTGCTATAATTAAATAATTTATTTAGCTTTCTTAATATCTCTACAAAAAATCAACTAGAACCGAAAGGAGTACTATCTTTTCAAGTTTCAACCACGTTTGTCTATATGTTTAATTAAGTTATATGCATGTGTGTGACTCTTTCTCTCTTCTGGTTTTCTTTTAATTCCCAAAGAAATGGCTAAGTTTGTTAATTTGAGATATGACTTATACTACAAAATTTTGATATTTATAATAGCTGAGCTTAATTAGAGATATGTATAATTCTTAGAGATGTGTATAATAAGCAGTTTAAAAATTAATTTTTGCAGACATTAATGAATGCAACGAGGAGAATCGCTGCAGTATGATATGTCACAATGTCTCAGGCAATTATACGTGTTCATGTCCGAGGGATTATAGAGATGACAGCTATAAAGATGGATCAGGCTGCAATAAAATTCTATATCATGGAAATTTCATTTAGGCAAGAAGATATTACCGGATAACACGCTTGTGGTTAAACTTTTGGTTAAAAAGTCCAAAAAAGGTGGGGATTCCGAACAGATTAAAGCTTTTATTAATGAAGTAGTTGTACTATCCCAAATTAACCATAGGAATGTGGTTAAACTTTTGGGTGTTTTCTTGAAACTAAAATTCCCTTGTAATCTTATGAGTTTGTGGACAATGGCACCATTTTTTACCATATAGACTCACTAAAGAATATGCACTCTCTTCCATGGGAGACTTGACTAAGGATAGCAGTAAAAATAGCCGAAGTCATTTCATATTTAGACTCTGCTGCTTCTATTCCAATTATTCACCGAGATATTAAATTAGCCAACATCCTATTAGACCACAATCATAGAGCAAAAGTTTCTAATTTTGGAACTTCAAGACTTATTCCTCTTGAAAAAAAGATTTATGCCCCGTTTGGTACGCTTGAATTGGAGCCATGGAAATGGAAATGAATTCCATGATGTAAGCATGTTTGGTATGCTTTTGGGAGCATGGAATTCAATTCCATGTGGAAATCAATTCCATCAAAATTGATGGAATTGGCCTCCATCACAAAAGCTCGGATTTACATTTCCATGAGACCAGATTCTTCTTTTTACCCCTTCAAGCTTCACGCCCAACTAGTTCACGTTGTCCCATCCCATCACCGGCAACAATAGCAGCGGGCAACCCGCTCACCCATGTCTTTAGAAGGATATTTTGGTATTTTCTTACAAAAATTAGATCTCATTTCCATGACATACCAAACACACTTTTAAACCTCATTTCCATATCCATTTTCATTTCCATATTCATATCCATATCCATTTCCATTTCCATTTCGATCAAAATCAATTCTGCGTACCAAACGGGCCCTTATTATTTTTGAGAGTTTTCCCTCTAATTTTCTGTCCATCCAAGCATAGGATAAGTTGGTTCCCTCAAGGTTGGGCTTTCAAGGAAGAGGTTAAGTTGTGGACAAAAATAACCTCATCAAAGTTACAATATTCCTCGTTAATGAAGGGGCTTGACACGTGGACCCGTTGCTCAAGTTCAATGCTCATTGCAATGGCTCCGCTGTGGTGAGATATGTATATATATATATATATATATTGAATAATACTGGATATCATTACTAATCAAAAGACAATTACAAAACAGGCATCATTCCTTCATCAAGATCTAACCTTAGGTACCGAAGTGGAAATTGATCAAGGATACAAAAACCATGTGATAAGCTATGCGATAATTTCGCAAGTTAATCATCAGCTATCTCTAACTTATCCCTAGGTGTACGTTGTATCCTTACCTGCCAATTCCTGTGGATAATTAGCCTAGTATTGTCAATAATATCCATGAATGGGTGGTTTACATCACACCCCCTAATACAAAAGTCAATGACCTCTATACAAATATAGTTTTTGAGATTCAGAATTAAAATTTTTAATTAATATTTTTTAAAAAAAACTAACAGTTTAGATATTATCTGTATTTATATTTTGTACGCATTAAAATATTTTTTTAAAAAAATAAAGTAAAAGTAAAAATATTTAATCTAAACCACATCCAAATAATTTGATCCGTCTGGTACCCAAGGGTGATGAGCTCTTGGCACTAATTAGTTAGTTTGCCAGCGAAACTTTCCATCTCTGCATCCAAGTCAAAAGTCAGCCTTGAGATACACAAACACAGAGACAGAGTCAATGTCCCTTTTTTGTCAAAAAAAAAAATAATAAAACAAAGAAAACGTTAGTTTTGGCTCGGTCCTCCATATCTCACTATAGTGCTGCTTTAATGATTTGGACGGACGGTGGAAAAACAGAAATTAAGATCAGGTCGTCGAACTTCAAGCTCGTTCCTTCGTCATTATGCTCTAACAATCAGGTATAATTAATTAAATTTAAATTGCTAAATTTTGATATGAATAGGTAAATACAGCATTATAATGAAGTTAATAAAATACTTATTATAAAATCGAATATACACCAGTCAAATGTTAATTTAGAAAAAACGAAAAAGAAAAGGGAAGAGGATGTGAAGAGAAAATGAGATAATTAATATAATGGTTAAAGTGCAGATTTAACAATAATATTTTATTAAAGGTGCGTCTAACCCAATCAAGTTTTGTTAGGAGCAAAACTACATACAAATATTTTAAAATGGGATAAAAGTAACAACACCGTCAATTCAGACAAAACATCTATTTTATGGGGTTGACAAAGTCAGGAGAAATGTTCTCTCCCTTGTCCGGGTCATCTCTTTCACTCTCACAGACCTAATGGCCGGCCACTGCCATTCGCTGGCATACATGCCTCAATAGGCTGCACCTCCTCCAACCTCAATGATCTCCCCGCCGTCGCCCTCTGCCTTCAGCGTTGTACCTCAATTGGCTTCTAGTGATCTATTACATTAGCTACATAGCTAGCTTTAGATCCTCACTCCATATGGCGTGTTTTTGGGAGATTCCTCTACTGTAAGGAGCCCAAGTCTCTCCAAATGCATGTCATTGGTTAAAAATTTTATTTAACCCCTATATGATATAATTATGTTATAAAATAAATTTAATGGATAAACACCATGAAATGTTATAATTAGAGAAAATTTAAGAAAAATACCTGTAAAATTTGAAAATCTAAAACCAGTTATTTCCTACTAAAATCAGTTACGAAATATTGTTAATCAAATGTAATCAACACCTAAACTATTGTTGGAATGAAACAAAACTAATATGAGATTTTAATATTGCCTCCATTATGAATTAATCAAGAATTTTTAATTTGTACCGTTCTTTAATATTGATAAGAAAATTGCATTATCGTAAACTTAGATGATTTAGACGCGCGTGGAAAACAGAAACTAAGACGAGGTCGTCGAGTGCCCTATTTTTGAATGAAGAGAAAAATGAGAAAAAAAATAAAGAGAGAGGATATTTAAAAAAAATAAAAAACTTTCATAGATGATAAAAATATTTATTAAAATCAAACAAAGAGAACGTATACGGAAGGAGTTCCAGAAGTAACCTATACAAAGAGAGAAGACCAAGACCCTTTGCGTCAATGATTTGGACGCGCCATTAATAAGATGAGATCGTTACAGATGAAGCTTCGTGTAGTGTCGAACGATCAGGATTTGAAGTGATCCATATATAATAGCGAGCTACATACCTAGCTCTTCATCCCTGTATATCCCACACTGGAAATCCGATCTGTATATCGATAAGAGAGATGGGTTCGTTGAACTCACTGCATTTGAAACTGGCATTGCTGATCACCACGGCCGTCGCAACGGCGGCCGCCGAAGCCCAGACGAAATCGGGTTGCAACTATACTTGTGGGAACGTGAGCATCCCATATCCCTTTGGCACTAGCGAGAACTGCTACAGAGATGAAAGGTTCTTCCTCAACTGCACAACCATCACTTCCCCATCATCTGGAGAAGCCACAACACAATTGATTCGAGGCAATAATATACCAGTTCTCGACATCTCCCTGGATCCTCCTGAATTGACCGTTTCCGGAGACGTCTCCTGGCAGTGCTATGACTCAAACGATGATTCGTCTTGGAATGCAATGTGGTTCGTTAACTTTTCTATATCAAACACCAAGAACAGATTCACTGTGGTGGGCTGTGACACCTACGCTGACATCAGTGACCTGAGCAGCACGTTTAGCACTGGCTGCTCGTTGCGTTGCAGTAACGAGACGAAGTTTGAGCAAGCAGGGGTGTGCTCTGATGTGGGATGTTGCCAGACCAGTTTCCCCAAAACCATAAGGAACTATAACATCACCTTGGGGACCTTTGACAACTACACGAACGTGCATGACTTCAATCCTTGTGGCTATGCGTTTATTGCCAAGGAAGGATCCTTCAACTTCTCATATCGAGAGCTGCTTAATCTCAGCAACACAAGGCAATTTCCCGTGGTTGTGGATTGGGCTGTTTCCAACCAGACATGTCGTGAAGCCCAGAAAGCTGCAAGGAGCTATGCCTGCAAGCAAAACAGTAGATGTCAAGAGTCACTAAGCGATATTGGGTACTACTGCGTATGTGAAGATGGCTTCAGAGGCAATCCCTATCTCTCTAACCTCGATACCGGCTGCAAAGGTAAGCCTCAGTCAGCTTTAGCAATTTCCGAAACAGAGCTCCTCTGTTTTCAACTTACTAGTGAGGTTTAATTTTATAGATTAATACTCCCTTTTTGTCTTAAATATAACACCATGTTAACTTTTTTTTTTAGAAATTAAAAAAAGCTAAATAACTTACTACTAAATCTTATATTTAGAATCGAAGGTGGTTAATATTTGATCCTCAAATCTGTCCCCATTTTAGTTTTAGCCCCAGTAGTTTCAAACCATGGCTTTGGTCATTTAGAAGGTAAAATGGTTCAGGTTTTTATTTAAGTATAGGGATTAATATTTTAAGGTTAAGATGCAATTTTAAATATAAAGTTTTTCACCATGAATGTATGATATAATTAAGTTTTAAAGGGAACAAAAGTAGACAAAGTAGGATGCGACTTGCCTCCTTTTCTCTTATGATCTGCTCCCATCCTTTTCTATCAAATTGCACTATGATGCTGCAAAATTCACATGCTCCTCACTTTTTTTTTTTCAAAAACAGTATTCATCATCCTGAAATATTTTTTTAATACCAATCAGTTCCCTAAAATAATTTTTCAGTATTATCCAGTATCCTGAAGTATATTTTTAGTACCAGTTAGTACTTTGAAATATTTTTTCAAGATCCTAAAATAATTTTTTGTCCACCCACCACCCTAGAATATTTTTAAATACCACCCAATATCTAGCATCTAACACCCTATAATATTTCTTTTCAGTAGTCCTATGTATCTTAAGCTAATTTTTCTTGTATCTAGCACCCAAAGTATTTTTTAGTAACACTTGGCATTTTAAAGTAATTTTTGATGTAATATTTTAGGATGTTGGATACACTAAAAATTAGTTTAAGATATTAGATAATATTGAAAAAATATTGCAAAGTACTGAGTGGTACTTAAAAAATACTTCAGAATGGTGAATATTTTTTTTTTAAAAAAAAATGGGGAGCTTGTGTATTTTGAATCAAAATAGTGCAGTTTGATAAAAAAGGATGGAAGTGGACCATAAGAGAAAAGGAGACAAGCCGCGTCCAACAAAGTATGTTAAAAATGGTGTCATTTTAGCAATCCTGTAAAATTGGCACAAGTGTCCGTTATAATTATAAAATTGGAAGGAGAACAAGTGGGTCCCACATTTTAAAAAAGAAAAGAAAAGAAAGAAATGGGGTTTGGTTCAATTTGACGGAATTGTTAAACTTGCTCTGTTTTTAAATATTATGTCTACTTTTATACTCTTCAAAACTTAAAATTGCACCTTAACTCAATATTTTAAACTGAATGAAACTTAACTTAAGAGACTAAAACCAAAATGAGGAGAAATTTGAGGGAGCAAAAATTATATTAACCGTTAATTTTAATTCCGCTAAGTTTGTCCGACATCTAGAACAAGATTTTGATATTTATAATAGTTGTGCTTGGAGATATGTATAATTAGGTTAAAGATTCATTTTGCAGATATTAATGAGTGCGATAGGGAGAATCGTTGCAGCAAAAGATGCCACAATGTCGATGGAAATTACAAGTGTTCTTGTCCGTGGGGTTATAGAGGCGATGGCTACAAAGACGGATCAGGCTGCCAGTTCCCCATCAAAGAAATTTCACTGGGTAAGAATATCATAGTAATTAACCCTTTATCGTTAGACTTATCCTAGCTAACAGTGTTAGGGTGACCTGATTTTGATTTGGATTTAAAAATAGTTGTCATCCCATTCCTTGAATAAAAAATAAAAGGCAGTCAACAATTTTGGTATTATATATTTAAAAAAAAACAATATGTTACAGATCAAGACACTGAATACATTAGCAGCTTTATAATGACATGCAAATATCCATTTTAAGTTGTGTTAACCACATAACAATATATTTCAATTGTGCCACAATGGTTAATTTACATGCCTCCTTTCCATATTTAGAAAAAGTTTTGTTTTCATTCAAAGCATTACCAATTTGAGTTCAAAAACCACACACAAGCTTCTTTATCTCTGCCCACGAGACTCACCTGCAACAAGAGAGAATCAAACTATTATACCGGGGGTGATGGGGAATAAACAAAGCATCACTGTCATGAAGTGTTCAAGTCCATGATTTATTGACAAACAACACCACTTACTAACAACTCTGGATAATATTTTGAACATTGTTTGCAGGCATTTCTATAGGCTTGCTTGTTATCTTTACATTGGTCTCCACATTATGCTGGGGAAACAAGCAAAGAGCACTAAAACAACTTAGAAGACAATATTTTGAGCAAAATGGAGGAAATTATATGCTGCAGCAACTTCATCAACAACAAGGATACACTGATAAAACCAAAATTTTTACTGAAGATGAGCTCAAAATTGCCACAAACAACTTTGATGAGAGTAGAATTCTCGGTCGTGGAGGACAAGGCACGGTTTACAAGGGCATATTACCAGATAACTCGCTTGTTGCAATTAAAAAGTCTAGAGTAGGAGGTGACTCAAGACAAGTTAAGGATTTTATCAATGAAGTTACTGTACTTTCCCAAATCAACCATAGGAATGTGGTTAAACTTTTTGGGTGTTGTCTTGAAACTGAAGTTCCCTTGTTGGTTTATGAGTTTGTGGACAATGGCACCCTTCTTGACCATATAGACCCACTAAAAAATGAGCACTCTCTTTTGTGGGAGACTCGACTAAGGATAGCTGCAGAAATAGCCGAGGCCATTTCATATTTACACTCTGCTGCATCTATTCCAATTATTCATCGTGATATTAAATCTGCCAACATATTATTAGATCACAGTCACCAAGCAAAAGTTTCTGACTTTGGAGCTTCAAGACTTGTTCCACTTGATGAAACTCAAATTTCCACTGTGGTTCAAGGGACACTGGGATATCTAGATCCAGAGTACCTCCTTACAGGTCAACTTAATGAGAAAAGTGATGTTTATAGCTTTGGGGTTGTACTTGTAGAGTTAGTCACTGGGAGTAAAGCGGTTGAATTCAATAGGCCAGAACAAAGAAATTTGGCCATGTACTTTGCATCTTCAATGAAAGAAGACAACTTATGGCAGATTCTTGACAGGCGGGTGTTAGATCAGAAGAATGCAGAGCAGTTAAAGGAGGTTGCTTTCTTAGCAAGGAGGTGCATTAGAGTTAATGGAGAGGAAAGGCCAACTATGAAAGAAGTAGCAACAAAATTAGAGGGTCTAATTGCTATGAAAAAGCATCCTTGGGTAAAGGGAGAGGACATGATGTTTGAAGAATGTGAATACTTGCTTGGTCGTGTAGCTGATGGATATGGGAATGCTAGTGCTAGCACTTCAGCTGCCTATGAGAGTATACAGAAACAGTTAGCATTTGAGATTGAAGATGGGCGATGATCATGTTAGTACTTTCTCATGTGTTCGAGCCACTCTTTGCAAATATAATTTTAGGTAATGCCATCTTTAAATATTTGTAAGGATTTTAAAAATGTTCAAAATTATTGAATATCTTAAAAGTCTTTGGTCATGAAGGATACAAGTAAATTGAAGTTATCAAATCCTGAATTTTTACCAGCTCATAACGATTTCATTCCCTTTTTTTTTTTACAACAACTGAAAGAAATGATTTCACTCTCTTAATGCCCTGATAGACGACAGGTATACAAAATTCAAATCAAGGTCAAAATACACAAAAAGTTATCCGATCTTTAATAATGTAATGCAATAGATTAAAAGAATGACTGATACTTTTTTTAGCATAACATTATACCAACAAAATAGAGATTAAAAGTGAGCCCTGACAACAATTCTCTGAGTTCAATTTAAGATTCTCGGACATACGACTGACCATGTCCTTTGTCAGAGATATCTGCATGTTTGCATAGTTACACCATGCCAGGTCCATGCTACCCCTACAAACTTTTGATGTGTGTGAAATGTATACGAGTAATTAAGGCATAGAGAGCTAGCTATTTACAAGAAAATAAAAGGAAAAATTACATCTAAAGGACTCATACATGAAAAAAGTTATATCAATATCATATTTGGTTGGCAGGAATTATTTTTAAGAGAAAGGAAAGATGGGGAGAAGCAGAAGGCAAAAATATTGTTATTCAAAAATAATCCCGGACAAATCTATAGAGGGATAAAAGCATTAAGGCCACAAGCTTCTTGGCTTCAAGCATACCACACAGATGAGTTCAGAAACCGGCAAATGGCAATAAGGGTTTCATCTGGAATGAGTCGGTGGTGCTGAATACAATACCCAACGGCTTCACTGCTTTAGCAACTAAATGCACCATTGGTTAGAATATTTGATAACTCAGGCAAAATGGGGAGAAACTTTTGATGCCATGAAGGAAACCCAGTTTCATAACCTAAAAGGAGAATACCTGCTTCTTTGAGGGAAGCATGGTTCTTTAAGAAGCCTTGATCTGTGG
The DNA here is from genome assembly GCA_963855925.1 of Inga laurina. Classification (NCBI taxonomy): domain Eukaryota; kingdom Viridiplantae; phylum Streptophyta; class Magnoliopsida; order Fabales; family Fabaceae; genus Inga; species Inga laurina. Next base: position 51,529,665 of record OY979709.1, on the reverse strand, counting down.
AACCAAACATGTTAGGGAAGATTTTCTCTCTCATTTTCCCTTTCAGCAACTTCCTTTAATGTGTACCAAAAGTGGCATGAAAGAATATCAAGAGTTGCTATCAGACTTTAGAAAAGTTGCTATGAAAGTTACTGTAAGGAGCCAGCAAACCTTATAATGAATTCCTAAAAGCAAATAGGAACTTCATTTGGAGTAACTACAGATTTTGTTATTCAATTTGATTTTTATCAAATTCAGATCCTTTAATGTAATTTTCCCAAAATAAAAAGTTCCTGCAAAACATTCTAACAGGAACCAGAGTTCAAGCAGTCTAGCCACATCTTGTCCAATCAAATCCCGAAGATAATCCCAGCAAAGCAAATCAAGAAAAAATAAAGGGAAAATCACACTAAGATCCCAGTTAAGGAAAATAACATTAGAAAAGTCTCATAACTTATTAATTGTAGCACTTTGACTTGTTAATGGTGGCTGTTTCACTTGTCATTGACAAGCTATGAAACTATTCTGATATTATTTTCTTTAACTAGGACCTTAATGTAATTTTTCCAAAATAAAATAATTCTCATCCTAACTAATTTGAAATCAAAGGAAAAGAAAGATGAGTAAAGTGGTTTAAATAAATAAAAACAGGAAGAAGATTCTTCTGGAGGCATGTGAAACCAACTCAACCAATCAAAAGAAACAACATGCTGAAACCTGGGATGACCACATAATCAAGACTGCCAAAGCTTCACTAATTGAGAAACTCAGAACATGTATGTCTGTAACCACAAAGAAGAAAATTACAAGATAGATTCATTTACCCATTCAATGGGGAAAATACAAGACACAAGCTAACGGATAGAGATCTTCAATGCCTCCTCATTAAAGCTTTAATGCAGTTTGCAACATAAGATGAAAAGATAACTGCTGCGACTTATGCCAATAACAACGTTAGCAAGTTCAAATGAAGAGATTACAGAAAATAAATAAGTGGCTCAAAATAAAATTATAGCCAACCAAGCTTTTTAGCAGCCAATATTCTTCACCAGTTGCCCTGCATAAATACACTTTGGATTGCTGGCTGCGCTCCTTTTAAACAGTTCACCATAATTCAATTGTCAACAGTATGACCTACAAAGATACAGGGGCTTATTAAATCATTAAGCAAAGACATGAAACCAAGATTTATAAATGAGGTTATGAAGAGGAAAAAGATACCTGTAAGTGTACTTTCTTCAAAGCCCATAGCTGGCATGGAAAAGTAAAGGTTCAACACACACCCACACACCCGAAGGGAAACTTTCTGCAAGAAATTCTATCTATTCAAAAATTCCATAAGATGGTAGAAGAGTATATTTCTTTGGGTTAAAAAAAAAAAAAGACCAATTATAACTATATGAGTGTTCAATGCCCTCAAAAATTGTTGCCAAACATTTCCAGACTCTATTTTCCCAGGGCTCCAACTCAGTGGAGCAAAAAATATAGCATAGAACTAAAACAAAATGTCCATCCTGTGTCACTTAAACAGCAGGAATCACATCCCCCTTTCTAATCTATAAAAATTGGAGGGTGAGAGTATTGTGCCCATTTCCACATCAACAAGAACCTGAGCAAATTCAAAATACATTACAAAATTTTCTAATCAATCTCATTTTGTACACATGTACAGAAGGGTGACCTGCCTCTTCACAGGTTTCAAAGTGCCAACCTATGGAGATGTCCTTTTTCCCCTTCCTTTCCGGATGCCATATTCGTAGAGAAACAAAACCAAAAAATAACATTATATACAGTATCAAGTTAATCTCTAGCACCACCGAGATGAGCACGACTTATGGCTTTCATTGCAGTACAAACCAGACCTACAAGCTCATCTACATCATGGAAGCTCAAATCAATAACCCTCTTCATAGAAGTTATGCAGGCCCCATTCCGTGCCTCTTCCATGATAGCAGCTGCAAAAGCACTCTGGCATTTTCTAGAAGCCTCCATTGCATAATTTACATCCTGAGTCTGCAAAATCACGTGCTACTTGTGATCCATAGAGACTATACATAGGAAGTTATAACTATCAGACTACATAATAAAATCCTCATGATCATATGGAGTAAATAAGTGAAACTCAATAACTATGCAACTAAGCAATTATCATTGAAAAAGAGAGAAATTCTTATATGAACCTGATTTGCCACATCATTTGTGGCCTGACTAGTTAAAATACAACAAATCATTAATGGATTTTGCATCTTCTAAACATTAGCTGGCATATTAATAAAATTAAAAGATTTCACAAAATTAACTTTTTCATTACTTGTGAAATCTTAATTAAGGGATTCATTTTTAAAAAAAATAAAAAATATGAAATACATGAGCAGCCAATTAGGATTAATGTTAGCTAAGTTGTTATATTTTAACTGTTCCGAGCACAAATGAAGTGGCAAACCAGGTTCACACAAGAATTTCTCTTGAAAAAGATTCAGAAAGAATGATAAAAGCAATAGCCAGCTCATCATTCTATCTTTACCACCAACAAAATCATACATCTAATAAAGTGCATGACTTCCAAGAAACACAAGTTTCAGCTAAGATCTGCCTGACATGCGTGTGTTTGTTTCGGCGGTCATATTGCTTATAAGTTGTTTTTTACGTAAATCGAGACACAACTCCTCTCACATACTTACCTCGTATACCGTAAATCACAATTGAAAAGCTGCTTTTAAGCATTCCAATCGCTCATCCAAACGAGCACATAGACTTCTAAGGAACATATTCTGAACGTCCACACTGACTTTTCTTTCAAACATTATTATCTCACACAGAACTAAATTTCCTTTATGTTGTCTTGCATTGCTAAATGCCTTGGTCCCCAATAAAGGTTGCAATACTCCATGGTTTTTGAGCACCAAAAAAAACTTGACAAAACCTTCCAAACAATCCATAGTGTGTATCAATAAAAGTAGTAACTTACAAAGTCAAGAAGACGGACAAAATTTGTATGATGACGAGCAGATATGACTTGGTTACAAGCAACATGAGTGCCAGTACCCCTGAGCAAAGTAGACTTATCCACAGCTGCCTGATTATGTAAGTTATCAACATCTGATGCAGAAGATGAAGGAGATTCACCTAAAACAAAGAATAAAAATGCAGTGATACATCACTGACTTGTATCACAATTGGACGCATGCGTCCATCAAAATCCCAAACACAAAATTATCAGTTTTTTTTTTTTTTTTTTTTTTTTGTGGGGGGGCTTTCGATACACTGATGCATCACTTTTATAAATCCATTGCCTGATGTGTCCAAGTAAAAGACTTTGCAAAATCAACATGCATCAGCAACTAGAAGACATGAAGCATTACTACAAAATATTCACAACTAACTCGGTCACCTTGAGGAACCATTTGCAAAGTTGATTGCAAGTCATTCGGATCCCTGTTTATACTAGAATGTTTACTATAAACCACTCTCATACACGCAACCTCCATGCATTTATACGCCAAAGCAGCTGCAGCTATTTCGTGGTGTCTTTCATACTCGTGGGCACAAGATCTGAAATTCATTTCAAAAGGCATTTAACGGCTGAATGCAAGCTTAAAGTAAATTGCCCAAGGAAAAGATGACAGATCCTTTGTATCTCATAAATTGCTCGCAGTTTAGTTCATTTGTATCCCATAAAAGGCATGCCCCCAAAGAACAGATCCGGGAATAACTTATTAGGATGATGGCAGAAAAAATTTAAAACAAAAAAATAATAAAAATAAAAATAACATGTTTATGCATAAAATATTGTCGTCTTATTTCAGGTCATGTTTGATCTTATGTTTATAACCCATCTTCATAGGGTATATGTCTCTCACACTCCCCCACAAGATAGATACCCTAAAAGACCCAAAGAAAGGTCAGAAGGCATGGTTTAAAAGCATGGAAACTCCATTTAAACTAGTTTCTTAAGTTTAAATAAATGTAAACACTAGAAAGTTAAAAAATCATAAACTGCAACAAAATAAATCTGGCCATGGAAAACCCAAACTTAATAGCCCCTATTGCTTTCTTGATTTATGCTAAAGCGCGGTCTAAAACTATGCAAAAGGGTTTATCCCGGGGGTGAAAAACGGCACTTCCAACTGGAACTGAGCAGATACTTCAACTAGTATCTCATAGAATATATATTGGTTAAACAATTATACTGCATTATATCTAGAAGCTTCCTTCCTCTCCTTGTATATAATATAGTTTGAGAATAAGGGTCAACTCTTAAAGATGTTGATAAAAATAATCCTAAGAACCTTAGAGGCAATAATAAACTCTAAGACATCTAATAAAATTCTACTCCTTTAGGAATTCCATCTAGTTATAGCCTCAATATTGTATTTACACTAAGATAAGCCAATAGCAGCATAAAAGTAATAAAAAAAGCTCAAATAAAATAATAAATTTCAATTTACAGCTTAAAAATTGTGCTTACGCAAAAAGTTTGGCTGCAGTCATATAGGCTTGCATTTGACTTATATTCCCATGTTTGCTACTCTCCTTGTGAAAATTTTCTAGAAGTGATGCTCCATGAAGAAACTTCAAGGCAACTTCAAAGAAAGTCTCATTACTTTCAAATTCAAACCCGGAGTTCTACAAAATGAACAGCATTTAAATCGCCGGTTTAGAAAGGAAAGATGCCAGGTACAAGCGAAAAACACCCGAGGGAAAAAAATAAATCTTAAAATGCTGAAGTAACCTTAAAATGATCGGCTCGATCTTTTAGGTTTGTGGCTTCTTTCAGGGTGTCATATGCAGTTTGGCTATAATTTGTTCTTGCAGGGATCGTTGCAGGGAGTTGCCGATCAGGCCCAGAGGTTCCTGAACTACAATTAACCCCACCCTTGCTACTGGCGCCAGCAGAAATTTTTGTTAGCTTGCCCACATCACCATTGGTTGATGCAAGGATTAGACGCTCAGTACAGGTGTCTCCTTTTTTAGACTCATGCGCAGTTCTGGAGCCTGATAGGGTTTCCCTCTTTTCTTCACCCACTGAAGACAATAAAATTTTTTATTGCCGTCTTGTGATTCTTTACAAACAGTATCAGCTTTATTTCCATCCTCTAAATCCTGTATTAGGTTTTCCTGGGAGAAAATTTCTTTGCTAGTGCTAAATGAAGCATCCACTTTCGGATTTGATTTCTCAGAATCTTTTTGTCCAAGATCGGTTTGCTTTCCAATTTCACTTGGCCACTGTCTAACAAAGTTTTTCTTACCCTTGCAGTTAGACTGAGCAAAATTACACTTAGCATTATTTTTTGGGCCCTGACTAAATGCATCATAATTGGGCTCAACAGCTGATTCTTGCCTCCCGCCGTTTTTGAAATAACCATTCTCTGAAGCAGAAACCTTAGTCTTCTTCCTATCAACCTCAGAACCAGACCTTTTATCCTCTTCTTTACCCCTCAATGAGGTAACCTTACCAGATTTTTCCCAAGAAAGAGCACTTTCCTGGTTGCACTTGTTCACTCTGCTTTCATAATTAGTACAATCACCATGTTGTTGCACTGTAGCAACATCAAAATTAAGCAAATTGTTGTCCCTAACTTCGGAAGTTTTAGCTTGAATCCCAGCTTTGTCTTTAGCATCCCCAATCCAAGACCCTATTGAAGCAATTTTGAGGGATTCAGAATGCAAGACACATGAAACTCTCTCCTCCTTCACTTCTAATGATAGCCTTCCCTCCCTATCATTGGGGATCCTTAAAGGAGACGAAGTAACAGATTCTACCGGTGAACCTTTCATATCTGCATAGTTGGTTCTACATTTATGAGAACACGAAACCTTAGAAGAGCTTGAAGTTGCTGCCAATGATAGCAATCCAGAGACCGAATCCCTGCCCAGTGGATCAACATCATCCAAAACTTTGTGACACGCAAGCTTTTCAATATGCTTTCTTTGTGGACAGACCTGGCCAACACTTCCAACTTCTGCACCAACAGCTGCATGATTTTTACTTCCTGACAAGCAAACTTGATTCATCTCACCTTTTCTATTTATTTTATATTCACTCTCAGCAAATGATTTTGCCCCCGGGTTCAAAACTCTAAACTTTTTTTCCTTCCTAGAGCCACTTGCGCTACCTTAATCATACTGTTTATCATCCCGCAAGGACATGTTGTGAAGCTTATCAGCATCCTGCCAGTCCTCCAATTTCCTTTTCTTCAAGGAAGAACCCTTTTTACTGTGCCTTTTTAGATCCAAAGACCCACCATTTGACAAGACCTGAGTCTGGTCTCCATGTTTCTTTAGAGGACCCACTAACTTGTCCTGTACATCCTCAGATAAGCAATACTCATCATATTTCCGCATATCCTTCCCACTAGCCTTTGCTGGAAAACCATTTCTTGAATTTTGAGCCACCTTCTCTAGGTCCATGCCAGGACTCAACTGTGCATCAGTAACGTAAATATCTTCAATCTTCGGCTTCTTAAGAGTTCTAGGTTGATATATATCAGCTTCCATTTTATGTTTCAATTTACCCTGTTTTCGATCGCCTACACCTTTGTGATAACATCAACATTTTTCATTTGAAAATAATGAACCATTTGTAATATAAAAATAAATCAGATAATGAATATCAACTTCAAAAATAATGCAGTACCTCCATTCATTTTCTTCTCTCTCTCTTTTGGCATTTGTTTCACTTCCATCAAGCCATTCAACTTGCTATGTTGTTGAGACACAGGTTTCCTTGTTAGGTTTCCCTCTGCAGGAAGCTGGTGACTTGGAATTTTTCCAGATTCTTCAGCATGGTTCTGAGTGGAGTCAGCAGGCAGAAGATTGTCAGTACAGATTTCTGCCTTTTTCTTTTCCTTAGAACCAAGTTTCTTTTTCCTTTGATCAGACAATGCATCAGAACTGGAGTTCTGGTGACTGAGGCCCAATTGCTGAGCATCAGAACCCACTCCAATTGCAGCTCCAGAGACATTGCTGTGGATGTTATTTAGGTTTGTGGCTTCTTTCAGGGTGTCGTAGGCAGTTTGGCTATAATTTGTTCTTGTAGGGATCGTCGCAGGGAGTTGCCGATCAGGCCCAGAGGTTCCTGAACTACAATTAATCCCACCCTTGCTACTGGCGCCAGCAGAAATTTTCGTTACCTTGCCACGTCACCATTGGTTGATGCAAGGATTAGACTCTCAGTACAGGTGTCTCCTTTTTTAGACTCACATGCAGTTCTGGAGCCTGATAGTGTTTCCCTCTTTTCTTCACCCACCGAAGACAATAAATTTTTTGATTTGCCGTCTTGTGATTCTTTACAAACGGTATCAGCTTTATTTCCATCCTCTAAATCCTGTGTTAGGTTTTCCTGAGAGAAAATTTCTTTGCTAGTACTAAATGAGGTTGTGTTTGGAAACACGTTTTGGGGGCAAATAAGTCCTTCTTACACAAGCCGAGATAAAACTCCTCTCACATACTTACTTTGTATATCGTGATCACGATTTATAAGCACTTATTGCCTAAAAATAAACTATTCTAAACGAGCACCGAAGACCTGAAGCATCCACTTTCGAATTTGATTTCTCAGAATCTTTTTGTCTTAGTTCGGTATGCTTTCCAATTTCACTTGGCCAATGTCTAACAAAGTTTTTCTTACCCTTGTATGTAGACTGAGCAAAATTACACCAAGCATTATTTGTTGGGCCCTGACAAAATGCATCATAATTGGGCTCAACAGCTGATTCTTGCCTCCCGCCATTTTTGAAATAACCATTCTCTGAAGCAGAAACCTTAGTCTTATTCCTATCAACCTCAGAACCAGATCTTTTATCCTCTTCTTTACCCCTCAATGAGGTAACCTTACCAGATTTTTCCCAAGAAAGTGCACTTTCCTGGTTGCACTTGTTCACTCTGCTTTCATAATTAGTCCAACCACCATGTTGTTGCACAGCAGCAACATCAAAATTAAGTAAATTGTTGTCCCTAACTTCGAAAGTTTTAGCTTGAATCCCAACTTTGTCTTTAGCATCCCCAAGCCAAGAGACCCTATTGAAGCAATTTTGAGGGATTCAGAATGCAAGACACATGAAACTCTCTCCTCCTTCACTTCTAATGATGAGAAACTCAAAACCATTATCACTTCTAATGCATTTAGTTGAAATAGAAAACTGAGTACTTACATATACAATGAAATTCTTGATATGACGAACACATTCATTCTTATTGATCATAAAAAACACTAAAGTACATTGAGAAAAATCGCGAACAATAATAAGAAAATATCGATACCCTTTATATGTGGGTTCTTTATAAAGTCCCAATATATCAACATGGACTAAATCAAAGCAACAATGAGTAACAGACTTACTTGAAGGAAAAGACAACCAAGTTTGTTTAGCTTGAGAGCAAACATCACAGTTATTGGGAGGAAAAACATTTACTTCATTCCTAACAATGTCTAAGTGTCTAATGACATCAAAAGAGGGATGACCTAATCTACTATGCCATAATTCAGACTTTGATTGATTAGTATCTCACATATTCATAATGGCTTCAAGCTTTAGGTAATTTTCTACCAGATAAAGTTCACTATAGAGTTTACCAATCACTTTATACACTACAAAAAAACACTGAATTTCCAATGGAATTTAGAGTTTCAGACGAAATGGATTCCATTAATAATAATAGCATGATAAATAAATTTCCGACGGAATTCAGATTCCGGTGGAATTTCCGACAGGATCAAGGGCTCGAGATCTAGAACTAGGTACATGTCTCTGACATTCTTGAAATCGGTCAGAGAGGACAAATCTTGGAGAGAAGAAAAAAAAACTATGTTCTTCTATGATAGACAATGTCAAGAGTCAACCGTGAATATGGAAATCAAGGCAACAACGTCATTGCTATCTTACACAAGCAGAGAGGCATAATTTTTCCATCAATCTGCAACTTGGTCTTGGGTTTACACCAACCATGCTTTGGTACCATGAATCCTGTAATATAAAAAATAAAATAAAATTGTCGGCAGCTTTTTCAAAAAAAAAGAAGTGTGGGACCCGCTTGAGAAAAAGTGAGAGGGTATTATTAATACCCTTTCCTCTTCACCTCTCTCATTCAGTTTCACATGCAGGTGAAGACAGTATTAATAGGTTATGTTCTAAATTTATAATAATTTTAGTATTTAAAATCACTTTTTTTTATTAAACTTCCTTCATACAAGTTGTTCTGTGTATTTTTATCTTTATATTGGTGGTAATATTATACTGATTAGCAAAAATTTTGGGGTTAGGATTTTGGGAGAATTTTGAGATTTTACAAAAAAAAAAAATGGTTATGGATATGTAGAGAATAAATAATAGTTGATTTCAATCAGTTTAGATTTACCATTTGATTGTTTTATAATTTTATAATTAATTTCTTCTTAAATAAATCATAAATTATATTTTATGAACGTTTTTGACCTATTAAATTTATATTAAAAAATTTATTTGAGTTATTGGAAGTATTATTGAAATTTTAATCGGTTTAGTTTTGCAGATTTTGAGTTATGTGAAATTATAAATTATAATTTAATATTATAGTTAGAGAATTATAGTTATTAAATATTTTATTGAGTGAAATAGAGTTAAGAAATTTTAAAAATTTAGATTTAAAAGGAATTTGAGGAATAGATAAATTGTTGATATTTTTAAGAGAATTGAGCCAATTATGGGGATTATTATTTGCTATTTTGTATTAGTTAACAATTATTATAAATTATATTAACATGTAAATATATATATATATATATATATTGTAGAATGAATTTGAATTTGGCTTGTTAGAGTTAAATTCTCTCAAGTTTAGTTGTGTCAAGAACTTGAGGTAATCACTTTCCAATTTATCTTGTATGCTTGTTGAAATGATTATAGGCATATATTGGTATTTTTAATTGCTATAAATATGTTATAGTAATTTATATATGAAAAGTGTACAATGACAGTATTAATCATGTTTTTAGTAAATTTTTAGTTAAGTGGGCCTGAATGATTTATTGATGATACATAGCATTAAATATGAAATATACAAATAAATTATTGATATTGAAGATTGTGATGTTGAGACGTTGAATGTGGTGAGTTGTGTTTGAGGAGAGGTTTGATTCTTTTATACCACGTGGTATAGCTGCCACTGTGCGCGCAATGGTTGGCTTTGGCATTCAGGGCACTTGGTATCACCCTTTCCTTTAGCCAAGTTAAGGGTTAGCTCAAGGGCAAGTGACACCTTTCCATTTTCGACGGAAAGGAAATCCATGATCTGATATAAGTTCTGTAGCCTTTGGCTAAGTTACACCTTATTATTGGAGAGCTTGGTGCAATCTTGTCAAAGAGACTAATCCTATTATATGTTATAACTCATGAGTTCTGTCAACGGTTAAAGAGGTTATAAGGATGGTAGAGGGAGTTTTATGTATACTGAATTGTTTTCTTGAAATAATAATGTTTTGAGAAGATTAAACTTTATGTTATATGAATATATATATATATATATATATATATATATATATATATATATATATATATATATATTGCTCGCTTAATTATGTTATAATCATTCCCTACATACTTGTTAAATAGAATTGTGGTTATTGAGTCCATGTGACTCACCCTATCGATATTTAAAATTTTTCATGTGAGAGTTCAAGTGGTGCTACCAAGGGGAAGGCAAACGAAACTTGATTTGATCTCAATTGTATGTTTCGTTTGATTACATGAGTATAATGTATATTGTCAAACTTAAGGGTCTTTTTGGTTTACGTTGTATATATTGAATACTTCGCTATATATTGGGGTTTGTATTGTAGCCAGAGCCCCATCATAATATGTTGTATTATGTAATATTTAATGTTTTACTTTGATTTAAAGATTAATTATATGATAATTAAGAGGAGTCGTTATAAATCCCAGACAAAGATAAGGACAGAATAGAAAGACCCAGCCAATCTTGATTGGCTGTGGCCACCTCTTATTTATAATAAGCAATGTTCTAACATTACAATTAACAAAATAAACAAAAAATGGGCCTGTGGCCCAACCCAAAACACGCAGTGCATATGGCATAAACCCAAGATACATTAATGCACACTAACAAACTATACATGGTTATACGGTGGAACTTTAACACTATTTATAATTCCTGATCTTTAATATAATATATATTTATTTAATTTAATTAGATTAAGAAAATTAATTAATATAGCATATATTTTCTAAAACACCTTAATTTTCTTCGTTGATTTTCTCATTCCCTCTTGTACTTGATTATTATTGAGAGAGGATAAATAAGGAAAAGATTGACAAATATAAAAATTATATTTTTTTACTGTATTTCAAATCAAAATTAACTCCCCATTGGAGGATATATATAGTAGTACCTTGCTAGTTGCTACCTATAGCTCTTAATTCCAGAATATCCACACTCGAAATATCAATGAGAGTTTGATGAGGGCACTGCATTTGAAACTGGCATTGCTGATCTGCAAGGCGGTGGCGGCCCAAACGAAGCCAGGTTGCAACAACAAGCGTGAGAACGTGAGCATCCCATATCCCTTTGGCAATAGTGAGAACTGCTACATCGATCAACGTTTTTCCCTCAACTGCACAACCGCCACGTCCCCATCTGGAGAAGACACAACACATCAAATTGATTTACAGCAAAAAAAAAAACCGTTCTGAACATCTCCCCGGATCCTCCTGAATTGACCGTCTCAGTGGACGTTTCCAAGCATTGATGTGATACTAAAGGTTATAAGTCATTCAATATGTCTTCCATTGAGTTTTCTATATCAAACACGAAGAACAGATTCACCGTGGGCTGTAACACCTGCGCTTACATCAGAGACTTGACGGGAAGCAAGTTCACAACTGGCTGCATGTTGAGTTGCAGTGACAAGATGAGGTTTGAGAACGGGTCATGTTTGGGTGTGGGATCATATGCTACCAAACCAGCTTCCCCAAAGCCACCACTGGGGACTATAATATCATCTTAGGGAGTTTAAACTGCACGAACGTGCTTTACCTCAACCCTTGCAGCTATGCATTTGTTGCCAAGAACTGCTCCTTCGACTTTTTATCTCAAGACCTGCTTGATCTCAGCAACAGAACATAATTTCCTGTGGTTCTGGATTGGGCTGTTGGTGATCAGACATGAGCTGAAGCACAGAGAAATGAAAGCAGCTATGCCTGCAAGAACAATACCAGATGCCTAGACTCATCATCAGTCACTGGAATTGGCTACCAGTGCTTCTGTGAACAAGGCTTCAAAGGCAACCCTTACCTCTCTCACCCTCATATCGGCTACAAAGGTACATAAGCTTATTCACTTGTGTTTAGATAGCTCGGCCCCTTTAGCTTTTATGAGTCTAGGGTCCGTGAGTCTTAAGAGTGAAATGTGGTTTATAAGTTTAAACTTTAAACATTGAGTTCTCTGGGAAGAATTGCCTCTCTCTAAAGTGTTACTTGCTGCCCTTCCCTTTTTTTTTCTTCTTTTTTCGGTTTCTCTAGTTATTAGATTCTATATGCTAAAATGAGTGATATCATGATATCTTATAGGGAAAAAATATTATAGTTTTCAATTTTCTATGATTTTTTATAGCTTTAATACTTTAAATTAAAAAGAAATACACAGATTTTTATGTAAAATTTTTTAAAATAGTATAAAATTGAAAACTACATCATTTTTCATCCCATAAAATATCCAAATATAACTCATTTTATGTAGAATATAATAATCCAAGAAAACAAGAAAAAAAACATTTGAAAGGTAGGGTAAAAATAAGAGCAACAGGAAGCACATTAGGAAAGGGCAGCAGACAAACCCCCTCTTGAGTTCTTTCCCCCATTAAGCTAGTCTTTTAAGATAGACTCATTTGTTTAAACTCATAACATCAGCTTTCCTCTTTCACTTCCTACTTCTTTCTTGAAGAAGAAATATATAATCAGCTCTTTCTCTATGTTTGTTTGAGATATATATGACATATAGTAAAATGTTTTCTTTTCTTTAGTTTGTTTGTTTGTTTTGTTTTTATTTTTATGATTTTGTTGGTTAAATCATCAGCTATTGATCAAGATTAAATTTTCAGATATTAATGAGTGCGAGGAAGAGAATCATTGCAGTATGAGATGTCACAATATCCCGGCCAATTATACTTGTTCTTGTCCATGGGGATATGCAGGCGATGGCTATAAAGACAGACGAGGCTGCAAATTCCCTATAATGGAAATTGCATTGGGTACGAATTCTAAACCCTTGACTTCCACTCACCTTAATTACCAAGCTATTTTAATGTCTTGTTAAGTGATATTTTTTTGTTAGTGTATATAGACAAATATTAAATAATAGGAGGAAATTTTTTACACAGAAATTTTATAAGAGAAGTATTGAGAGAAATCCTATTCCACTGGTCCTGCAAGTTTTTGCCACAGTTTCCATTCAAAAAAACTTTAATCGCTTCTAGATGCTCGGTGCTGCATGGATAGATTAATATTTCGTGAAATATAATTTAATAGAATACATATAAATTTTAATATGTTAAACATGGTTTGAGAAGAAACAGTAATACAAGGGAGAACTTCAATTAGTAACAAAATAAGCAAAGGCTTAATTTTTCACAGGAAGTGCAAACAGAAACTGTTAGAATGAAGCGATTTACTGATTTGGATTTAAGAATAGCTGATAACTCCTTTTTTTTTAATAAAAATAAAGCGCTTAATTGCACTTATTGTTCAAAACTATGGTTCAATGACAAGCAAAACCATTTGCTACTCTCAACAGAATCTTGAACGACAATGTTTGCAGGCATATTACCAGAACCTTACTTGTTGTCTTCACATTGATCTCCACATTATGCTGGGTACACAAGAAAAGAGCACTAAAACAACTTAGAAGAAAGTATTTTGAGAAAAATGGAGAAGATATGCTATAGCAACTTTATCAACAACAAGGACATATTGATAGGAGCAAGATTTTTACTAAAGACGAGCTGAGAATTGCCACAAACAACTTTGATGAGAGCAAAATTCTTGGTTGTGGGGGACAAGGCACGGTTTATAGAGGGATATTACCACATAACACACACATTGCCATTAAAAAGTCATGAGTAGGAGATGACCTCAGACAAATTAAGGCTTTTATAAATGAAGTGGCTATACTTTCCCAAATTAACCATAAGAATGTGGTTAAACTTTTTTGGTGCTGTCTTGAAACTGAAGTTCCTTTGTTAGTTTACGAGTTTGTGGAAAATGACACCCTCCTTGATCATGTAGGCCCACTAAAAAATGAGCACCCTCTCTTATGGGAGACTCTATTAATGATAGTTGCAGAAACAGCTGAGGCCATTTCATATTTACACTAAGCTGCTTCTATTCCAATTATTCATCGCGATATTAAGTCTGCCAACATATTATTAAATTACAATCATCGAGCAAAAGTTTCTAACTTTGGAGCTTCAAGACTTGTACCTCTCGATGAAAGTAAAGTCACCACTATGGTTCAAGGGACGTTAGGGTATCTGGCTCCCGAGTACTTACTTACGGGTCAATTAAATGAGAAAAGTGATGTTTGTAGCTTTGGGTTTATTCTTGTGAAACCTATCATTGAGATTAAAGCAGTTGAATTCAATAGGTCAAAACAAAAAAAATTGGCCATGTACTTTGCATCTTTAATGAAAGATGACAACTTGTGGGAGATTATTGACAAACAATTATTGCATCAGAAGAATGTAGAGCAGATAAAGGAAGTTGCTTTCTTAGCAAGGAGGTGCATTAGAGTTAATGCAGAGGAAATGCCAACTATGAAAGAAGTGGCAAATGAATTAGAGGGTTTGATAGTTCAAGGAAATCATCCTTGGGTTAAGCGAGAGGATATGATGTCCCAATAATGTGAACACTTGCTTGGTCATGTAGCTAGGAGAAATGGGAATGCTAGTTCTAGCACTTTGGCTGGCTATGATAGCATGCAAAAACAAATGGCATTCGAGATTGCTGGTGGGCGATGATTATTTAATGTTAGCATTTCTCATATGTTTGAGCTGTACTCATTCCACTCTTATGCAAAATGTAAGAGTTAAAGGTATGTTGTCTTGAAAGACTTGTGTGGATTTTAAAAATGTTCAAAATTGTTGAATATCTTAAAACCCTTGGTTATTAAGGATAAAAGTAAAATCAATTTATCAAATCCTGAAGTTTTTTAATCAGTTGATAATGAGTTCATTCTCGTTTTAAATAATAGCGGAAGGAGTAATTCTCAGAATAGTCATGATTCAATGTTGTCGGACATTGTACAAATGTCTTAACCACGATGAACATAAAATGAACAAATATTTACAAGATTAAAAAAAAAAAGGACTGGTACTTTTATTTTAAAAAAATAAAAATTGCTGAATAGTTATTATTTTTGGAGCACATAGAGAGAGCGAAAGAGATTTAGGGTGTGTTTGGTTTGAGGGGATGGGAGGGGTGATAAATTACAATTTTGGATGGGAGAAACCCAAAATTTACCCTCCCATTCTTTTAGATTTTGGATTTCCACCCAAAATTTTTCCTTTCAAGGTATTTAAATTTTGGGTTCCCATCCAAAATTTAAATACCTTCAACCAGAAAAGGTAATTTAACCCCCCCTCTCCACCCCTCTCCTCCCACCCCTCTACTCAAACTAAACACACCCTTAGGGTCTGTTTGGTGTGAGGGATTTAGATGGGAAGGGAGGGAAAGAAAAATTTTTATGAGTTGAATTTTAAAAGTTTGAAGAAGTGGAGTAATAAAATTTTAATAAAGAGAATATATAAGATAAAAGAGTAAGAAAAATTAATTAAAAATTTTTAACCCCACTTCTCTAATTTTTTAAAATTCAACTTAAAAAAATTTTCCCTCCGTCCACTTTTCCTTCCCTCCTCTCAGACCAAACAAACCCTTAAAGCGAGCCCTGATGACAATTGTCTGAAGTGCAGTTGAAGATTCTTGTACATACGACTAACGATGTCCTCTGCCAGAGATATCCGCATGTCTACACAGTTACAATATGTAAGCTCCATGCTACAAACTGTTGATGTGTGCGCAATGGATGAGAGTAACTAACGCATAGAGGGTCGTTTACAACAAAATAAAAGGAAAAATTACATCTAAGGTCCAAAAAAAAAAATTATATTTGGTTGGAAGAAATTATTTTCAAGAAGCAGAATGAAAAAAGCTGGCTTGAAACCCTTTCTTAAAGGTCCAAAATGTTTCATGGGAATAATAAGAAGGAAAGAGAGATGTATTGTTTAGTTTGAAGGCATGAAAAACTGGAAAGGAAAAATAATACTACCCCGGTATAAAATATAAGATCTCATTTATAGTATAATTACAAACTTCATGGCTTCAAGCATAATAAATAAATAAATGAGTTCAGAAACTGGCAAGCAGCATCATCAATTTATGCAGTGGCTTTCGTCTGAACTCAATGACATTAAAGATGATACTCTCATATTCCCTTTTCTCCTTTTTTTTTCTCAAAATTCCATCTCCACCCTCATATAAAAAATAAATTTTTCAGATTTAATATTTTTTAAAATAATTATTATTGTATTTTGTATTTTAATTTCTAAAAATTTTGTTTGTGTTGCAATTATGAATGGTGTAGATCAGATTTTAATATTTTAAATTTATTTATTCATGTTTATAATAATAGTTTTATAAAATATGAAATTTAAACCATCTATTTTTTTAATTTGAGGGTCGAGATATGATTTTGAGAAGAAAATGAGACAAAGGATTCTGAGAGAACCCAAACCCACCCACGCTGAAACTTGTTTCCTTTTTTTATTTCCTTTTCCCTTGTTCCTAGTGGTTGCATGTTGATTTGCATTTGCAAAGGATAGTGACTTCTAAAGAGTGGGTCACATACTCTTCCAAACCCTCGTTGCCTGGGATTTTCCCAATCAACTCCAAGTATTTGACATTTTTTATTGTCTTACTTTATTGAGGGGGTTTTTTCTCTGTGATTTTTTCCTTGAGATATTTCAAATTTAAATGCTTGTTAACTACTAAAACTTGCATTAGCTCCCCAATATCGGACCTATATATGGGAGTAAGGCGGCCAGGCCGCCAGGGGCCTCTCCACTAGTTACGCTATGTCTCCACTTCGCCTCCACTACAATAAAGTGACGTCGTTTTGTATAAAAAGCAAAACCCAAGACGTGTTACTTGTTTCAGACCCTTGTGTCTAATATTGCCGAGGAGGAAATTCATCTTTTGTCTCCAAAACAACATTATTGGTAGTGCTTGGTTCGTGGAATAAATCGTTAAAGAAGTGTCACTGGTTTTCATCACTTTTATTTGCCGGGGCTTCATTGATTTTTCTTTTTCATTTTTTTTAGTCACTACAAACACATTCAAAGGCCATAAGAAATTTTTCCCATACTATTTCTGAATTACCACGAGAAGCATTGGAGAATAACCCAATTAAAGTATTTTCCCCATATTTTCATGCCAACCAAACAGACAGCCAAAAGAAAATTTCTACTTTCCACAAGTTCACGAATCAGGAGAAACATATTTCCCTTCAGACATACAGGATTGTTGAGCAGTTATTGTGGAAATTAAATCAAAGCTATAGACATTTCATTTCTAGGTTTTTACAATTTTAAACTCATGTCTGTCATCTTTTTTTTTTTTTTTTTTTTTGTGATATTTGGTCTTTGTATTAATCTTGTTTTAAATAGCATTTTGATCTTTTATAGAAAAAAAAAATCAAAGCCACACAACTTTTGTTTTACAAACGTGTGGCCTCCATTATTAATTAATCAAGAATTTTTGTACCGTTCTTTAATATTGATAAGAAAATTGCATTATCGTTCAGTTTATAGTTTATGACGCATGTAACTCTTCCTAATGTTATTTGGCCAAAAAAAAAAAAAAAAAACTCTTCCTAGTGCTATTGATATAAGTGCTCGTTTGGATGAGCGATTCGATTGCTTATAAGTTACTTTTTAATAGTGATTTACGGTATACGAGGTAAGTATGTGAGAGGAGTTGTGTCTCGATTTACGTAAAAAACAACTTATAAGCAATCTGGTCGCCCAAACAAACAAACGCTAACCCAAAATTCAGTCTTGTACGCCATTGTCCATTAATCCAAGACTCACGGATGTGAAAGGCAAGGGATATAAATATATATATATATATATATATATATATATATATATATATATATATATGGACTACTCTTTAAATAAGATTATACTTGATTAAAAATATTTGCAAATTAAACAAGTTGAATATATATAACCTAAGAGTAATGAAACTACGCGACGTAAACTTAGATGATTTGGACGTGCGTGGAAAACAGAAACTAAGATGAGGTCATCGAGTACCTATGTTTGGATGAAAGGAAAAGTGAGAGAGAGAAAAAAAGAGAAAGGATACTAAGAAAAAAAAACTTTCATGATAAAAATATTTATTATTTTTAAGAATTTTTTCTTCTTATTTTCTTCCCCTAATTTTCTCACCATCCAAATCCAAATACAGGATAAATTGGTTCCCTTAAGGTTGGCCTTTCCGGGAAGAGGTTAAGTTGTGGACAAATATAACCTTATCAAATTTACAATATTCGTCGTTCACGGAGGGGCTTGACACGTGGACCCTTTGCTCAGGTTCCATGCTCATTGCAATGGTTCCGCTGTGGTGAGATCTAATATTATTCAAAAACAAAGATTTAAAATTTTTTACTAATAATATTTTTTAAAAAAACTGACAATTCAGATATTATCTGTATTTGATTTGGACGGACATTGGAAAAACAGAAATTAAGATCAGGTCATCAAACTTCAAGCTCGTTCCTTCATCATTGTGCTCTAACGATCAGGTATAATTAATTAAATTTAAATTGCTAAATTTTGATATGATTAGGTAAATACAGCATGATAATGAAGTTAAAAAAATACTTTTTATAAAATCAAATATAAACCATTCAAATGTTAATTTAGAAAAAAAAAAAAAAAGGGAAGAGGACGTGAAGAGAAAAAGAAATAATTTATATAGGGTTTCAGATGTAGATTTAACAATAATGTTTTAGTAATGGTGCATCTAAAACAATTAAATTTAATTCTGTTAGGGGCAAAATTAAATACAAATATTTTAAAATGGGGTAAAAGTAACAACATCGTCAACTCGGGCAAAATATCTATTTTATGGGGTCTACAAAGTCAAGGGGAATATTCCCTCCCTTGTCCACCCATTTTGTGGGAGATTCTCGACAAGCGAGTGTTAAATCAGAAGAATGCAAAGCGGATAAAGAAAGTTGTTTTCTTAATAAGGAGACGCATTAGAGTTAATAGACAGGAAATGCTAACTATAAAAGAAGTGGCAATGGAATTAGAGGGTTTGATAGCTCAAGGGAAGGCATCCTTGGGTGAAGGGAGAGGATATGATGTCTGAAGAATATGAATATTTGTTTGGTTACGTGGCTGGTGGATATGGGAAGTGCTAGTGCTAGCACTTCAGCTGCCCTTGATAGTATGCTAAAAGAAATAGCTAAAAGAAATAGCATTTGAGATTGCACCTTAAACTCAAGAGGCTTTTTCGGTGCTCTTGAACTCTATTTCTATTTTTTAGTTTCCCTATAAACCTTTTTTTCTGATGTATAAAAAAAGAGATTGAATATGGGCAATGATCATTTAAATTATTTTAATGTTAGTATTTCTCATGTGTTATAGAGAGCTACTGTTTCCACTCTCTGCAAATGTAGGAGTTTTAGGTTATACCTTCTTTAAACTTGCAATGTTTTTAAAAATGTTCTTTATTCCATATCTTAAAAGTCTTTAACTAAGGATAAAAGTATATCAATATTATTAAATCCCGAATTTTCATCAATAAATAGGACTAGCTTTAATACAGAAGATTACAACATGTCATTGCTGGTTGCTATAAAAAAAATGATTTATAGTACAAAAGCCACAAATAGAGACGTCATACCTATTTTGTGCTCACAGCAAAAGACCTGCTATGAAAGGTATATAAAAGAGAGAGAGATTGAACTTTGAACTCATATCACGGGTCTGTTTGGTTTGAGGGATTTGGAGCGAAAGGGAGGGGAGGGAAAATTTTTATGAGTTGAATTTTAAAAGATTGAAGAAGTCGGGTAATAAAATTTTAATAAAGAGAATATATAAGATAAAAGAGTAAGAAAAATTAATTAAAAATTTTTAACCCCGCTTCTCTAATTTTTTTAAATTCAACTTAAAAAATTTTTTCCTCCGCCCACTTTCCCTCCCCTCCCCTCAGACCAAACAAATCCCAAATGGAAATGGAAGTATTGGGAATCATTCATATTTGAGGCACGCCCTAAATTCCTTCACAAATTCATTTTAGCCTTTGCTCTCTCTTATTATATATACTCATCTGGTTCTATTTATAGGGTAATGAAAGAAAAAAAAAATTTTGTCCTATTTATAAGACACATCGTTAAATTTTCCATGTGAATATACATTTTCCCTTTATTTATTATTTTTTGACTTTATTTTTATGGGGTATAATATAAATTAGATGGGGATAAAATTAAAAAGTTGTTGAATTTTAATTTCAGATATAAAAATAGGAGAAATTAAAATAAAGGACGTAAAGAAAATCATATTTATTATAAACGACCATAAAAATTATAATTACTTAGAAGGACAAAACATCATAATATAAATTTTAAATTACTAAATTGCCCCTAATTAAACTTCCTCCATTATCTCTTGTATTCATAATTTTAAAATAACTAAAATCAAAATTAAAGCTACCAATCATTATCATATCTTTTTTTTCACCAAGTTTCATATTCATACAATTAATGCGTTATTTAATAAACAACAATTAGACTCATATTTTTAATGTTTTTTAACCAATTTCATATTTACTTAATCAATATATCATTTAATTATTTAGATATAATAAATTTTTTATATTTTTAATTTAATTAACATTAAATGAATTTTCTTAACACGCATAAATTTTCTTCTAAAATAAAAATAAATCGTATAAACTTTGTTAGTGTAACATATATAATGAATTATAAAAGACCTTGAGTTTTGTTAAAATTATATAATTTTAATTTTTTAATTAAAATTTTTACTGATTTTAAAAAAATTATAATTTGTACAAAATTAAAGACAGTGTACTTTCCTTTTCATAAATATCTATGTAAATTTTCAAAAATGAAAATTGAGAAGACTTTTGTTTAACTAAGAAAAATTTAGAATTTTGTCTTAGTTTTAAAAATAGAATATAGGAGAGTATGCAAAAGATTCTAATAGGGACATTTTAGTATGTTCAATTTTATATTTTTATATTTGATTCTTCTAAATAATTACATTTTTTATAATCCTTGTTAATAAATATCTTTTTCTCCAAACCCTTTATTCTAATTTTCCCATAAAAATACCTTAGGAGTACTGTGAACATGGGACACCAAATAACTCATGATGGGGAAAATATCTGCAGCAAGGGTCAATCATAACCATATATATAGTCACAGTCGTCCCTTAAAAAAAGAAAGAACTTTAAGGAGGTCATCGAAGAGGCTAGGTTTTGGTTGTCCAGAGATTGGTGTGTCCTGGTTAATCACTTTTCCAGAGATCATAATGTTCAGGCAGATAGTCTAGCTCGAGCAGCTCATAGTAGCAGAGAGCATTTTGTCATCTTAGATCACCCACCTGCTAGTTCAGTAGGAGGTGGTTGCTGAGAATTTTGTGGATGCCTCTATTAGAGGTTGTCATTGTTTTTGTCCCTAGTGGATTATTGTAGTTCAGTTCTATTCAAAAAAAAAAAAGAAAGAAAGAAAAAATCAAAGAGAACGTATAGATTGGAGTTCCAGGAGTAACCTATAGAAAGAGAGAAAACCAAGACCCTTTGCGTCAATGATTTGGACGCGCCATTAGTAAGATGAGATCGTTACAGATGAGGCTTCGTGTAGTGTTGAACGATCAGGATTTGAAGTGATCCATATATAATAGCTAGCCACATGCGTAGCTCTTAATCCGTGTATATCCCACACTGTAAATCCGATCTGTATATCGATAAGAGAGATGGGTTTCTTGAGCTCACTGCATTTGAAACTGGCATTGCTGGTCATTGCGGCGGCTGAATTAGCCCAGACGAAACCGGGTTGCAACTATACGTGTGGGAACGTGAGCATCCCATATCCCTTTGGCATTAGCGAGAACTGCTACAGAGATGAAGGGTTCTTCCTCAACTGCACAACCACCACTTCCCCATCATCATCTGGAGAAGCCACAACACAATTGATTTACGGCGATAATATACCAGTTCTCAACATCTCCCTGGATCCTCCTGAATTGACCGTTTCCGGATACGTCTCCAAGCATTGCTATGATTCAAACGATGATTCAGGTTGGAGTGCAATGTGGTACGTTAACTTTTCTATATCAAACACCAAGAACAGATTCACTGTGGTGGGCTGTGACACCTACGCTTTCATCAGGGACCTGGACGACACGTTTACAACTGGCTGCGTGTCGAGTTGCAGTAACAAGAGGAGTTTTGAGGAAGGTACTTGCTCTGGTGTGGGATGCTGTCAGACCAGTTTCCCTCAAGCCATAAGAAACTATCATATCAACTTACGGAGCTTTAACAACTACACGAAGGTGCGTGACTTCAACCCTTGCGGCTATGCGTTTATTGCCAAGGACGGATCCTTCAACTTCTCATCTCGAGATCTGCTTGATCTCAGCAACAGAACAGAATTTCCCGTGGTTGTGGATTGGGCTGTTTCCAATCAGACATGCGTTGAAGCCGAGAAAGATGCAAGCAGCTATGCCTGCAAGCAAAACAGTAGATGTCAAGAGTCACTAAGTGGTATTGGGTACTACTGCGTATGTGAAGATGGTTTCAGAGGCAATCCCTATCTGTCTAACCTCGATACCGGCTGCAAAGGTAACCTCAGTCAGCTTTAGTAATTTCCGAAACAGAGCTACTCTGTTTTCAACTTACTACTAAGGTTTAATTTTATAGATTAATATTCCCTCCCTCCGATCCTAAATATAAAATCATGTTAATTTTTTTTAGAGACATTAAAAAAATTAAATAAGTTACTTAATCATATCATATATTGTATATTATTAGATTATATATCAGTTTATAAGTTAGATAAATTAGTTTAAAAAAAATAAAAATATCTTAAAGTAATTTAGCTTCATTAATGGTATAGAAACCAAACTCAAATGTGTTTATTCCAAATCTTGATGTTTTACAATGAATCTCATTCACCTATTTATACTACTAAAATACCTATTAAAATATTACAAGAGTCAGAAACGTTGGGCTTCACCAACTCTTCTCCCACCTACTCCCTCTGCATAATCGTCATGCCTTGCATCATTTCAGTCATATGCTTGAATGTCAACGTTGGCTGCTCTGCTATGTTAATTCTCTCTATTCTGTTTCAATTAATCTCTCCAAAAAAAAGTCAACTAAGTCTTATATTTAGAACCGGAGGTAATTAATATTTGATTCCTCAAATTTGCCCCCATTTTAGTTTTAGGCCCAGTAGTTTTAAACCATGGCTTTAGTTATTCATAGGGCAAAATGGTTCAAGTTTTTATTTAATTATAGGAATTAATATTTTAAGGTTAAGATGCAATTTTAATTATAAAGTTTTTTGCCATGAGCATATATGGTACAATTAAGTTTTAAAAAGAGCAAAAGTAGACAAAGTATGTTTAAAATTACGCAATTTTAGCAATCCCGTAAAATTGGCACAACCATCCGTTATAATTATAAAGTTGGAAGAAAAATAAGTGAGTTTCACATTAAAAAGAAGAAAAGAAAGAAACGGGGTTTGGACTAATTTGACGAAATTGCTAAAATTGCTCTGTTTTTAAATATTATGTCTACTTTTATACTCTTTAAAACTTAAAATTGTACCTCAGCCTAATATTTTAAACTGAATGAAATTTAACTTAAGGAAATAAAACCAAAATGAGGTGAAATTTGAGGGAGCAAAAATTATATTAACCCTTAATTTTAATTCCGCTAAGTTTGTCCAAGTTTTGACGTCTAGAATAAGATTTTGATATTTATAATAGTTGTGCTTGGAGACATGTATAATCAGCTTAAAGATTAATTTTGCAGATATTAATGAGTGTGATGGGAACAATCGTTGCAGTAGGAGATGCCACAACATCGATGGAAATTATACGTGTTCTTGTTCACTAGGTTACAGAGGCAATGGCTACAAAGACGGATCAGGCTGCAAGTTCCCCATCACAGAAATTTCATTGGGTAAGAATATCGTAGTAATTAACATTGTTAGACTCATCTTAGCTAACAATGTTAAATTGACCTGATTTTGATTTAGATTTAAAAATAGTTTTGTCATCCCATTCCTTGAATTAAAAATAAAAAGCAGCCAATAATTTTGGTATTATATTTTTAAAAAAATACATGTAGCTATATGTTACTGATCAAGACACTAAATACATCAGTGGCTTTATAATGACATGCCAATATCCATTTTAAGCTGTGTTAATCGCAAAACAATATATTTCAGTTGTGCCACAATGGTTAATTTGCATGCCTCCTTTCCATATTTAGAGAAACTTTTGTTTTCATTCAAAGCATTACCAACTTGAGTTCAAAAAACACACACAAGCTTCTTTATCTCTACCCACAAGACTCACTTGCAACAAGAGAGAATCAAAACTATTGGACCAGGGGTGATGGGGAATAAACAAAGCATCACTATCATGAAGTGTTCAAGTCCATGGTTTATTGACAAACAACACCACTTACTAGCAACTCTGGATAATATTTTGAACATTGTTTGCAGGCATTTCTGTAGGCTTGCTTGTTATCTTCACATTAGTCTCCACATTATGTTGGGGAAACAAGCAAAGAGCACTAAAACAACTTAGAAGACAATATTTTGAGCAAAATGGAGGAAATTATATGCTACAGCAACTTCATCAACAACAAGGATACATTGATAGAACCAAAATTTTTACCGAAAACGAGCTCAAAATTGCCACAAACAACTTTGATAAGAGTAGAATTCTTGGTTGTGGAGGACAAGGCACGGTTTACAAGGGCATATTTTCAAATAACTCGCTAGTTGCCATTAAAAAGTCCAGAGTAGAAGGTGACTCAAGACAAGTTAAGGATTTTATCAATGAAGTGGCTGTACTTTCCCAAATCAACCATAGGAATGTCGTTAAACTTTTAGGGTGTTGTCTTGAAACCGAAGTTCCCTTGTTGGTTTATGAGTTTGTGGACAATGACACCCTTCTTGACCATATAGACCCACTAAAGAATGAGCACTCTCTTTCGTGGGAGACTCGACTAAGGATAGCTGCAGAAACAGCCGAGGCCATTTCATATTTACACTCTGCTGCTTCTATTCCAATTATTCATCGCGACATTAAATCTGCCAACATATTATTAGATCATAGTCACCAAGCAAAAGTTTCTGACTTTGGAGCTTCAAGACTTGTTCCACTTGATGAAACTCAAATTTCCACCGTGGTTCAAGGGACACTGGGATATTTGGATCCAGAGTACCTCCTTACAGGTCAATTTAATGAGAAAAGTGACGTTTATAGCTTTGGGGTTGTACTTGTGGAGTTAGTCACCGGGAATAAAGCGGTTGAATTCAATAGGCCAGAACAAAGAAACTTGGCTATGTACTTTGCATCTTTAATGAAAGAAGACAACTTATGGCAGATTCTTGACAAGCGAGTGTTAGATCAGAAGAATGCAGAGCAGTTAAAGGAGGTTGCTTTCTTAGCAAGGAGGTGCATTAGAGTCGATAGAGAGGAAAGGCCAACTATGAAAGAAGTAGCAACAGAATTAGAGGGTCTAATTGCTATGAAAAAACATCCTTGGGTAAAGGGAGAGGACATGATGTCTGAAGAATGCGAATACTTGCTTGGGCATGTAGCTGATGGATATGGGAATGCTAGTGCTAGCACTTCAGCTGCCTATGAGAGCATACAGAAAGAAATAGCATTTGAGATTGAAGATGGGCGATGATCATGTTGGTACTTTCTCATGTGTTTGAGCCACTCTTTGCAAATGTAATTTTAGGTAATGCCATCTTTAAATATTTGTAAGGATTTTACAAATGTTCAAAATTATTGAATATCTTAAAAGTCTTTGGCTATGAAGGATACAAGTAAATTGAAGTTATCAAATCTTGAATTTTTACCAGCTCATAATCATTTCATTCTCTGTTTTTTTATTTTTTTTAACAACTGAAAGAAATGATTTCACTCTCTTAATGCCTTGATAGACGACTGCTATACAAAATTCAAATCAAAGCCAAAATACTCAAAAAGTTATCCGATCTTTAATAATGTAATGCAATAGATTGAAAAAAATGACTGATACTTTGAATATTTTTTAGCATAACGTTTTACCAACAAAATAGAGATTAAAAGTGAGCCCTGACAACAATTCTCTGAAGTTCAATTTAAAATTCTTGGACATACGATTGACCATGTCCTCTATCAGAGATATCTGCATGTTTGCATAGTCACACCATATAAGGTCCATGCTACAAACTTTTGATGTGTGTGAAATGTATGCGAGTAATTAAGACATAAAGGGCTAGCTATTTACAGCAAAATAAAAGGAAAATTTACATCTAAAGGACTCATACATGACAAAAGTTATATCAATATCATATTTGGTTGGAAGGAATTATTCTTAAGAAAAAGGAAAGATGAGGCGAAGCAGAAGGCAAAAATATGATTCAAACAAAATCATCGGATGGATCTGAAGAGGGATAAAAGCATCAAGGCCACAAGCTTCATGGCTTAAAGCATAACACAGATAGATGAGTTCAGAAACAAGCAAATAGCGACATCAATTTATGCAGGGGCTTCTTCTGAATTCGAAAAAGATGACGAGGCGGCATGCTCTTCGGTAAGGGCTTCATTTGGAATGAGCAGGGGGTGCTGAACACAATCCCCAACGGCTTCACTGCTTTAGCAATTAAATGTACCATTGGTTAGAATATTTGATAACTCGGGGCAAAATGGGGGCAAACTCTGGATTCCATTAAGGAAACACAGTATCATAACCTAAATGGAGAAGACCTACTTCCTTGAGGGAAGCATGGTTCTTTAAGAAGCCTAGATCTGTTGAACCAAACAAGTAGGGAAGATTTTCTCTCGCATTTTCCCTTTCAGGAACTTCATTTCATATGTACCAAAAGTGGCCTGAAAGATTATCAAGAGTTGCTATCAGATTTTAGAAAAGTTACTATGAAAGTTACTGTAACTTTTCTAAGTAGCGTGCAAACCTTGTAATAAATCCCTAAAAGCAAATAGGAACTATTGATCATTTGGAGTAACCACAAATTTTGATATCATTCAATTTGATTTTTATCAAATTCAGATTCTTTAATGTAATTTTCCCAAAATAAAAAGTTCCCGCAAAACATTTTAACAGAAGAAACCAGAGTTCAATGCAATCTACCCACATCTTGTCCAATCAAATCCTAGCAGAGCAAATCAAGAAAATATAAAATAATTCTCATCCTAACTAATTTGAAAACAAAGCAAAAGAAAACAGAATAGTAAAGTGGTTTAAATAAATAATAACAGGAAGAAGATTCTTCTGGAGGCATGTGAAACCAACTCAACCAATCAAAAGAAACAACATGCTGAAACGTGAGATAACCACCTAATAAAGACTGCAAAAGCTTGACTAATAGAGAAACTCAGGACATTGATGTCTGTAACCGCAAAGAAGAAAACTACAAGATAGATTCATTTACCCATTTAGTGGAGAAAATACAAGACATAAGATGAAACGATAACTACTGCGATTTATGCCAATACAAATGTTAGTAAGTTCAAATGAAGAGATTACAGAAAATAAATAAGTGGGTGAAAATAAAATTATAGCAAACCAAGCTTTTTAGCAGCCAATATTCTTCACCAGGTGCCCTGCATAAACACACTTTGGATTGTTGACTGCGCTCCTTTTAAACAGTTAACCAGAATTCAATTGTCAACAGTATGACCTACAAAGATACAGAGGCTTAAATCATTAAGCAAAGACAGGAAACCAAGATTTATAAATGAGGCTATGAAGAGGGAAAAGATACCTGTAAGTGTACTTTCTTCAAAAATTCTATCTATTCAAAAATTCCATAAGATGGTAGAAGAGTATATTTCTTTGGGTTAAAAAAAAAGAGTAATTATAACTATACGAGTATTCAATGCCCACAAAAATTGTTGCCCAACATTTCCAGACTCTATTTTCCCAGAGCTCCAACTCAGTGGAGCAAAGAATATAGCATAGAACTAAAACAAAATGTCCATCCTGTGTCACTGATTAGGACCTTTTTGTACGTTAATCTTGAGATCCACAGTCAAAAATTAACCAAGGAAACCTAGGATCGTTCTCTCCTCTCGAGGAGTCTTTTATTGAATCCTAAGTAACCTAAATACCATGCAAATACAACAAAACAAGGGGAAATGGGTTTTGGATTTTTGTTGAAAGTAGTTAAATGTAAAAACTTAATTAAAATCCTAAAACTACTTTTTTTTTGTCTTTTCTTTATAATGGAATGATTAATGAAATATGAATGAAGTGAATTCTCTTGAGGAATTGGTTCAACGGCTATCCTAGTTCACTAAATGATATGAGAGTTGAAATACATCAAGTTTTAATTAAAAACCTCAAGCAAACATGCTGAATCCAATTTATCTAATTAATGACTAATCCTATAATTGCATTCATAGTATGATAAATTATTAAAAAGCACTTGATGTGTGAAATGAATTAAATTAGTGCAATTATTTTCTCTAATATGAATGCACAAACAAGCCACTCAAATTAATTCAAATCAATTACACAAACTAGTAATCACATAGCAAACATAATCTCATTGAATTAATAAGAAATAGTTAACTAAAAATCATCCAATCACAATAATTCCAATCTAAACACAATATAAATAATCTTAGTTTAATAATATAGAGTCAAAATAGCTCACAACAAAATCCTATTGCAACTAGAACATAGCTAGAAATTACAATAACAATAGAAAATTTATAAAAAAACTAAGAAATACCCCTTTGAAGCTCTGGAACTCAAGACAAATCCCAATCCTCAAGAGTTGAAAGTTTAGGCACTTATTGCAGCTTCACAACAGTCACAGCTTAGAATCTGAGCAATGGCCGGAAAATTCATGAGCACGCCGGAATCAGGAAAGAGTCGCCAGAAAATTCAAGAACCTCGCCGGAATCTAGAGAATCTTGCCGGAGAATCAGAAATTCACAGGAAATTACATAACTCTCACCGGAAAAGAACAAAAGAAGGCTGTGGTGTTAGACTGAGAAACAAAGAAGAGACTGACGGTGATAACGGTGGTGAGAGACGAAGGACGGAAAAGAAACAGAGATGGTAGAGTGAGGTTGAAGACTGCCTGCTTCCGGCGGTAAGGAGCAGGGTGGATGAATATCTGATCAATGAGCTCTCACGGTGCTGCTCCGATCTTCCTCCCTCAAGCTCTCTTCCTCGTTTGATCTCTATCAAGAGGTCCAAGCTCTCACTCTCATGTCCGATCTGCTCGACGGTGAAAACGCTCGGTGGTTCAGATTCGTGGGCTCTCCTCCGTTGCTTCCAATCTCAAGCTCTCCCGAAGGTGAAGCTCGCGGCGCTGTCTCGTTCTCTATACCCAGCTCCCTCCCAGCTCACAGGTCTCTCTTTTTTGTCTCTCCAATGTCCAACGGTGGTGGCTATCGCCGGCGGCGGTGAAGATGGAAGTTGTCGCCGGCGAGGAAGAAGAGAGATGAAGGGAAGGAGTGAAGCCGTGAAGGTCTCTTGCGCGGCGCTCTCAACTGGTGCTCCTCTGTTCAGGTCGGGTCTCCAGCTGATGAAGAAGAAGGACCCAATTGGTTCGTGGTCAAAACGCACCAGGGACCACTCTAGTACTTTTAAAAGTTTTATGCAGGGAATAAATTGTAAATTTTTGAAATGTGTATAGAAACTGGAATTTTCAAAACATTTTGGTTCTTTTATGTAACTTTATTTTCTGGCCCTTTCTCCTACATATTGGAAATTTTCTGAATTTCCGGGGTTTCATGTAATTTCCCCAATCATCAAAAAATTTTGATTCTTACCCAAATTGCATTTTTTTAAAAACAAATCTCTAATTTTTTTCCAAAACACCTATAATACAAATTAAGTATAAGATAGTATCAAAAATCCAAGAAACAATTGCATAAAATAATTAATAAATTATAATCATTTTACCCCTAATTACAATTAATTCAATACAGTTGTCTCTAGCTAAACTTAATATTTAATCATGTAATAATGTCCAATAAAATATATTACAAATCCAAATTTAATTATAAAAATCATATAAAAATATGATTGAATAAGTCACTTATACTGCAGGAATCCATCCCCCTTTCTAATCTATAAAAATTGGAGGGTGAGAGTATTGTGCCCATTTCCACATCAACAAGAACCTGAGCAAATTCTAAACATGACAAAATTTTCTAATCAATCTCATTTTGTACACATGTACAGAAGGGTGACCTGCCTCTTCACAGGTTTCAAAGTGCCAACCTATGGAGATGTCCTTTTTACCCTTGCTTTCCGGATGCCATATTGGTAGAGAAGCAAAACCAAACAATAACATTATACACAGTATCAAGTTAATCTCTCTCTCTGTTTTTTTTTTTTAATTACAATGATAAGAGCAAGAGCTCTTGAGGGCACTAATATCAAGTTAATCTCTAGCACCACCGAGATGAGCACGACTTATGGCTTTCGTTGCAGTACAAACCAGACCTACAAGCTCATCTACATCGTGGAAGCTCAAAGAATTTATGCAGTCCCCATTTCTTGCCTCTACCATGATCACGTTAGCAGCTGCAAAAGCACTCTGGCATTTTCTAGAAGCCTCCATTGCATAATTTACATTCTGAGTCTGCAAAATCACATGCTACTTGTGATCCATAGTGACCATACATAGGAAGTTATAACCATCGGACTACATAATAAAACCCTCTTGTTCATATGGATTCAACAAGTGAAACTCAATAACTATGCAACTAAGCGCTTATTATTGAAAAAGATTCAGAAAGAATGATAAAAGCAATAACCAGCTCATCATTCTATCCTTACAACCAACAAAGGCATACATCTAATAAAGTGCATGACTTCCAAGAAACACAAGTTTCAGCTAAGATCTGCCTGACATAGACTTCTAAGGAACATATTCTGAACCTCCATACTATTTTTTTTTTTCGAACATTAATTTCTCACACAGAACTACATTTCCTTTATGTTGTCTTGCATTGCTAAATGCCTTCATCCCCAATAAAAGCTGCAATACTCCATGGTTTTTTACCACCAAAAAAAACTTGACAAAACCTTCCAAACAATCCATAGTGTGTATCAATAAAAGTAGCAACTCACAAAGTCAAGAAGACTGACAAAATTTGTACGATGACGAGCAGATATGACTTGGTTACAAGCAACATGAGTGCCAGCCCCCTTGCGGCTATGCGTTTCTTGTCAAGAACGGATCCTTCACCTGCTCATCTCGAGACTTGCTTAATCTCGGGAACAGAACGCGATTTCCCCTTGTTATGGATTGAGTTGTTGCCAATCAGACATGCGATGATGCCCAGAAAGATCCAAGCAGCTATGCCTGCAGCAACCAAAACAGTAGACGCAAAGACTCTGAAAGTGGTATTGGGTACTACAACGTATGTGAACAAGGGTACAGAGGCAACCCTTACCTCTCTCACCCCGATACAGCCTGCAAATTAAGGTAATTTATAAGCCACAGCTTTTGCAGATTTCTAATCCTGAATATAATATAAGAGTTAGTTGATTTTTTTTTTTGAGAAATTAACACTACTATAAAAAGGTTGAAAAATAACGTATATTTTATGGCCCTTCTTTAAATAAGTGCCACAGCTGTCCTTTTTTTTTCCTTTTTCTATTTTTTTTTTAATTTTGAGTACCAACTATGGCGCCTGGTGAACTAGGGCCACAACTGGTTGGCTCAAGTGTGACGTCTGCCAAGGAAGACACCACACTTGGGAGCACCTGACCAATTGTGGCGCTTGGTTTAATGAGGCGCCACAGCTGGTGTGGCCCTTTATAATAAATTTTTTTTTGACCAACTGGTCACCATGTGACCAGCTGGTTGAATATAAAAAAAAAATTTACCACTAGCTGTGGCACCTAGGAAACCAAGCGCCACAGCTAGTTAAATATTACAAAAAAAAATAATTTTTTTATCAGTTGGAAGTGAATTTTCAAATCACTTCCCGCCAATCAGATTTTCTACATTTACTTTACTTTTATTCTTTCCCTCCCTTTTACCTTTTTTATTCCCTCTTTTCCTCAGCTTGCAGACATCCCTCTCTTCTCCTGTAAAAGTCACTTTCTCTCTTGCACAATAAACACACACACAGACGTCTTCTTCATTAAAATTCTCTTATCCCTTTTTCTATTTTTGTTCCGTTCGTCCCCACTCTTGTCCCTAGTTGTTCCCTTTTCTTCATACTCTCTGTCTCTCTTCCTCTTTTGAACCCCACTCTACTCCACAACTCACATTTGCTCATCCTCGTCACTCAAGCTAACGTCACCAACGTGGTCCCCCACTCCCTATGCTGGTCAATTAATAGATTTGTAGGTGTCTATGCTTTTTTAATTTTTATTTTTTTCAGGTTCTTTTACATGATATAACATTGCTCAATCGAATTTTTTGGTTGGTTATGATGTCAAGAAGAAGACTGTTTCGTTCTTTTTATTTTTTATGTTAGCTTTGGAGGGTATTAATGTAAGAACATTATTGTTGATCTATTTTTAGTGATAGGAATACACAGACAAGCAAATCTATTATAGAAACTACTACTGGAAAAGAAATATTGAAATAAATTTTAACAAACAAATCTTTTTTTAGTGATAGGAACGCACAGACAAACGTAGCAAAACCATACAAACAATTTAAGAAAACAGAAATTGATATATGGAAGGAAAAAAAAAGAAAAAAAAAGATGCAAGTATATCTTTATTTATGCTTCGTCCCTTCAGATACAAGACTTTTATTAATATCAGCCATATCATAATATTAGTTTTCCTAAAACAAATGTGATTTTAATTTAAAGAAAAATGATGTTGCCATAAGCTTGATATAATCTATTTTCTAATTGCTTGGTCATGAACAATACATTTTCCAAAACAATATTTATTAGTGGGGCTTTATCATACCTTTGCTGAGGATAACACTTTTAATTGGGGAAATGACAATAAATATATTATTATGTAAGAATATTATTGTTGGGGAACTTGAATTTTAAATGTGAAAATAATAAATATATATATAATATTTAAAAAAATACCCTCCTGTGGCGCTTGTTGGAGGAAGTGCCACAGGAGACCCTCCTCCTGTGGCCCTTCCTCCAACAAGCGCCACAGGAGGGTATTTTTTTAAAAAAAAAATTTAAAATGTTGTGGCGCTTCTAAGTGCCACAACTTCTTTTAGTGGCGTTCAGATATGTGGCACTTCTCTAGTGTCACAACTAATATAATTATAAGCGCCACAACTTTGCTTTTTTGTAATAGTGATAAGCAAGCTTAGTGCTTATTTAGGATAGCTCAATTTTAATGTATAAGTGCTTGTAAATCGTGATTTACGGTGTACAAGGTAAATATGTAAGAGAAGTTTTGTCTCGACTTATATGAAAAGCACTTATAAGCAAAAATAAGTTATCACAAACATAGGCTTAAATAAACTACTTAATAATATATTATATTTATCATTTTTCTTCAGACTAAATTGTCTTAAAAAGATGTAAAAGAAAATGGAGATAATAATCCTCTCACGTTTAAGCTGCTCTTTTCACTAAGAATTTTAAGGTTATACTGTGTGTGTGTGTGTGTGTGGTTTTTTGGCCCTGGAAGGTTATACTATGTTGAAAAACTTGTAAAAATGTTAAAAATATTATAGCCTTGTGGCTAAAAAGCAGGTAAGTTTTCATGTATTTTTTTTATCACAAAGGTAAGTTTATATATATTTATGTGTGTGTGTGTGTGGAAAGTTAGTTATAGGTTCGATCTGATTGGCCATTTATAGCCTGTTGACGATAGTGTTAAAGCTTTGTGAACTCGAATGATTGAGCTTTCATTTGAAGAACACGGGCAAAGGTGGCCTTCTAGTGATCTATTACATTAGTTATCTACCTAGCTAGCTAGCTTGACCTCCTCACCATATATGGCGTGTTTTTGGGAGATTCCTCTAGTAAGGAGACCATGTCTCTCCAATTATACATGTTATTGCTTTAAGTTTGCTCACACCCTATATGATATAACTATGTTATAAAATAAATTTAATGAAATGAATATACACCATGGAATGTTAAATTGCGTAACTACAAAACTTGGGTACATAATTTCATAACTTCAAAAAGTTAGAAAAATGATATGAAATTGTTGGGGTACAATACTTGGAGATAGATGACACTAGGTGGAGAAAATAAAAAGACAAAAATGACCAAACCTTAGGATCAGTGTGAACATGGAGCACCAAAATAAATCATGTGATAGATTGATGGTGCTCCCTCCTGTCCTAAATATAAGACAAATTTAATTTTTTTTGGAGAGATTTAGGAAACTAAATAAATTACTTAATCATATCATATATTGTGTATCATTAGATTATATATCAGTTTATGAACTAGTTAATATAATTGGGAGAAAAAATGATAGGTATAAATATTTTAAAATAATTTAATTAGTTATAAGATATAATTGACTTTTTTGAAGAGATTAAGGAAGTTAAATAAGTCATTTAATCATGTTATATATTGTATATTATTATATTATATATCAGTTTATATGTTAAGCAAAATAATTTTAAAAAAATGATAAACATGAATATTTTAAAATAATTTAATTAATTTTTTTAATATAAAAAAATTAAATTTATCTTATATTTAACACCAAACATAGTATTCAGGACATGAGGCAGTACATGGTAGCATCTGGGGTCACTTCCAAGAGCATATGTAGTCAAAGTGCATTAACAGAATAAAAGAAAAATCGAACAAAGAGAAGGTACTGAAGCGACGGAGTTCGAGAAGCAACCTATAGAAAGAGAGAAGACAAAGACCCTTTGTTTTTGCCGACACTCTCCCCATTTCTCTCACTTTCATGCTGCGTCAATCATTAATTAGGAGCAGGTCAGTTATCCCGGCTCAAAGCGTCGACTCAACCAGTCGTCCGTGGGTTAAAGTGTGTGTTTGGAATTATTTATTGGGGGTAATAAGCATTTATTATGTAAATTGAGATAAAATCTCACTCACATACTTACCTCGTATACCTTGAATCACGAATTATAAATATTTATTACCCAAAAATAAGTTATCCTAAACAAGCACATAATAGTATTAGGGTTGATGATTTCCCAACCCATAAAAACGTGGGGCACATAAACTAGAAGCGCGTGGCAAGTGGATTAATGCGGGTCAGCTTGTGGATTGGCTCGTTGCCCGCACATTTTTTGTTTTTTTCAAAAATATTATAATTTTATAAAAGCCATATATCCTATACTCTTATTTAGTACTTTCCAATTTAAAAAAGAAAAAATTTCTTCCTCATTTCTCCTGTTTTTTTTAACTAAATTATTATATTTTTATTTTTTTAAGGATGATTTGATGATTTTTATAAATAAGTTTTAATAAATTTAATAATTTTATCTCTTAAATTAAATATTATATTTTTAAAATTTTATAAATGAAATTATTGATATTAGAAAGGTAAATTTAATAACTCATATATATATATACACACACGCAAGCAAGCGCGTGTGTTTTTCAGACCTTCGGCCCTTTTTGAAAAACATGAAAACAATAATTTTTTTAAAACATAGGTCCATGGGCGAACAGAGTGTAAACAGCATAGGCTTGCACCATATGACTTATGGCCCAGCCCGTATTTTCAGCACTAAATTATCAAGACATTCTGTGTAGCAACAGAAATGAAGAAAAGGTCTCATCGATGTACAATGCTCTTTCTTCATCCTTGTGCGTCATTACTCATTACTCATGAAGGCTGGTGCACTCTAATCATCTCTATATAATACCTTCCTACCTACCTAGCTCTAAATTCCAGCATAGAGAGAATAGTGAGGGAAAAATAGGAAAAAGGGATACTAAGACGGAAAATTTTTAAATGTAAAACAAAGTTGATTGTTTTTAGAGACACTAAGGAAATTAATTAAATTATTTTAAAATATTTATATTTTTATTTTTTTCTCCAAACTAATTAGTTTGACTAATAAATTAATATATAATCTAAGAATATACAACATATGATATAATTATGTAACTTATTTAATTTTTTTAATTTCTCCAAAAAAAATTAACTCTATCTTATATTTAGGATCGGAGGGAATACTATTTTTTGGAACACTAGTGTATTTTTTCTTGATGACAACTACTTCCCGCGTTCCATCACTTTTTTTTCTTCATTATGAGCATTGAATCCTTTACTGTTCCGTTTAGAAATTGAAGGGAGAAGGGAATTGGTTTCCTGCAAAACAAATTTGCTTGCTTAATAGGGAGAGTTGGGCAAATCTGGGTAATCAAATATGATCTGGATTGTCTGGATATAAATTTTTTAAAAGTCTATATTTTTTTTAAAAAATATCTTAATGGACATAGAATAAAAAATAAAGATGATCTCTTAATTATTATATATTCAAAAAAATTATTTAAAAAATCATTATTTCCAAAAACTCAAATCTAGACGGCCGAGATCTGCTTATCCCTCTCTGCTAAGCACTTTACTTCCAATAAGTCATTAGACATTCCAATAAGCCATCGGCATCATGCCTCGTTGAGTAAATATCTGCGTCCGGGATCAGCCAAGACCATATATAATATAACCCTTTAAAAATCCAAACAAAAGAAAAATTAAAGGCGAGAACGTGCACTGAAGCTGGACCAATAGAAAGAGAGAAGACCAAGACCCTTTGCATCAATGATTTGGCCTGTTATTAAGATGAGGTCGTCCATCTACAAGGCTCGTTAATTCCTTCATCCTTGTGCGTCATTACACATGAAGTTTCCTGTACTCGAATCATCAGGATTTGAAGTCTTGATTATATAATACCTAGCTACCTAGCTCTTAACTCCCTGAATACCCACACTATAATCCTGGATATATCGATGAGACAGATGGGCTTGATGAATGCACTTCATTTGAAACTGGCGTTGCTGCTGGTCTGCACGGTGGCTGCCCAAACGAAACCGGGTTGCAACAACACTTGTGGGAACGTGAGCATCCCCTATCCCTTTGGCACTAGCGAGAACTGCTACCTCCGTAGAAGGTTCTTCATCAACTGCTCAACAGGTCCGATTTACGGCAGAAATATAAAAGTTCTCAAAATCTCCATGGATCCTCCTGAATTGACCGTCTGGGAACACGTCTCCAACCATTGTTATGATTCAAACCGTACGTTTTGATGGCACACAAAGCAGTTCAGTAAGTTTTCTAAATATCAAACAAGAAGAACAGATTCACTGTGGTGGGCTGTGACACCTACGCTTACATCAGTGACCTGAACAGCACGTTCACAACTGGCTGCGTGTTGACTTGCAGTGACGAGACGAGTGTTGAGGAAGGGTCATGCTCTGGTGTGGGATGTTGACAGACCAGTTTCCCCAAAGCCATAAGGAACTATAATATCAGATACGGAGTTTTAGAAACTACACGACCGTGCGAGACTTCCACCCTTGTGGCTATGCGTTTCTTGCCCAGAACGGATCCTTCAACTTCTCATCTCGACAAGACCGCCGTGATCTCAGGAACACAACACAATTTCCCATTGTTGTGGATTGGGCTGTGCCCGATCAGACATGCTCTCAAGCAGAGAAAGATCCAAGCAGCTATGCCTGCAAGGACAACAGTTGATGCCAACACTCAAGTAGTGGTATTGGTTACTATTGCATATGTAAAGAAGGGTACAGAGGCAACCCCTATCTCTCTGCCCCCGATACAGGCTGCAAAGGTAAGCCTCGATCACCTTTTGAAATTTTCCAAACAGATCTACTCTGTTTTCAACTTGCTACTATTTGAGATATGAACTGTGGTACCAGATTCTTCTTTCTTTCTTTTTTTTCTCCGTCCAAAACTAGGTTGTCTTGGTAGTAAGCAAAGAAAGAGGATCACTTTTTTTCAAAAACAAAATAATAAACATTACTCTAAAATATTTTTCAATAGATACTAAATTAATTTTTAATATATTTAGCACCTTAAAATGATTTTTATTATCCCATTCCTTAAATAAAAATAAAAAGCCGAAACTCCAGTTTTTTTTTTTTTTTTTTTTTTATAAAAGCTAAAAATTTGAATTGGTTTAATCCTTTTTATAAGAACATGATAAAAATTGTCTCAACATTTAATGACTTTTCTTCATATTTGCCCCTCATAAATCATTTATATGGCATTAATTAAAATGTGAACTTTTTTTATTCTCTCTTCTTGTTTTCTTTTATACTCTTACTATTCTATGTTCTCTTTCTTACTTTCCCTCATTTATTACCCATTTTTTTTCTCTTGCTTGTTTCCTCATAAATAAGGGCATGTTTAAAAAAACAATGTTTTAATTTCTTCAAACATACTTATTGATTTTAATTAATTTTAATTGCTTTTTTAAATCGTGTAACGCAATTATTAAGCTCTTATGAAAAGGACCGAAGGGAGCAACTGATAGGCCTGCTGGTATGAACAATTTTGGAATTATATATATTTTAAAAATATACATGTAGCTACATGCATGATGCAAAAGTCAGTTAATATATCAGCATATATTTAAATTGTGTCAATCAACAAACAAACAATTTATTTCAGTTGTGTCACATTGGTTAATTAAGTTGCATGCCTTTTTTCCATATTTAAAAAAGTTTATTTTTACTGAAAGCATTACCAATTTGAGTTCAAAACCACACACAGCTAATTTATCTCTCTCTACCCACAATACCCTCCTGCAAGAAGAGATACCCAGACCAATGTTTATTCCCATTTAGTGTTCATAACCATGGTTAATTCACAAACAGCAACGTTTACCAGCTGCTGTAGATGATATTTTAATTGAACATTGTTTGTAGGCATTTCCGTAGCCTTGCTTGGCCTAGTCTCTTCACATTGGTCTCCACATTATGCTGGGGAAACAAGCAAAGAGAACTAAAACGACTTGACAGAAAGAATTTTGAGCAAAATGGAGGAAATTATATGTTGCAACAACTTTATCAACAAGAATACACTGACAAAACCAAGATTTTTATTGAAGATGAGCTCGAAGTTGCCACAACAACTTTGATGAAAGCAAAGTTCTTGGTCGTGGAGGATAAGACAGTTTACAAGGGGATATTACAAGATAACACACATGTTGCCATTAAAAAGTCCAAAGTTGGAGGTGACGATGGACAAATAAAAGATTTTATCAATAAAGTGGTTGCACTTTCCAAATCAATCATAAAAATGTGGTTAAAAATTTTGGGTGTTATCTTAAAACTGAAGTTCCCTTTTTAGTTTATGAGTTTGTGAATAATGACACCCTTCTTGACCATATAGACCCATTAAAGAATGAGCACTGTCATTCATGAGAGACCCGATTGAAGATAGCTACAGAAACCGCTGAGACCATTTCTTATTTACACTCTTCCGCTTCTATTCCAATTATTCTTCGTGATATTTGTAGCATCCTGATTTTTATTTATAGCATATAATTATAATTAAGAAATAATTATTTATATATATATATATATATATATATATATTAAATATTAAAATAATAATACTAAAATATTAGAGAGAGAGAGAGAGAAATATTTATTTAAAAAATTAATTAAAAAATAGTAATAATAAGGATTAAAAAAATTATTATTCTATTAAAAAAATTGGTAGGTGGCGGCATCACCACCTACCATTGTTTGAAAAAAAAAATATTGCAGCCATCTACCCCGTGCAATAAGGAGAGGGTATTATATAAATGCCCCTTCCCCATGCAGACTCCACGCATCAGATTTTGTGTGGAGTGTGGTGGTGTATGGCGAGGCTCTGATAAGAGTATTTTTATAGTTTTGGTGATTAATAGAGTACGTAAAATCATTTTTATTCATAAAATTTCTTTCATAAAAATATTTTAAATAATTTTATCTTTCTCATGATAGTAATTTTTTACTAATTAGAGAATATTTTAGGATTAGAGTTTTTGGCGAGTTTAAGTTTTATCAATATATAATTATAGGAATGTAGAGGATAATTAATAGTGAATTTTAATTAATTTATTTTTGTTATTCAATTGGTATAAGATTTTATAATGAATTTTCTATATAATCAATTTATAAATAATTATATATTAGACTTTTTAACCGATTAAATTTAGATTAAATAATTTATTTAGGTTATTGAAGGTATTATTGAAATTCTAATCGGCTTAGTTTTTGTAGATTTTGTAACCCCCTACATTAATAGCCGAAATTATAGTTCCAAAAACATCATTATGTTGAATTAGAGACCAACGGATAATTTAAAACTGAAATTAAAAGTCTCATCTTCAAGACAGGGTTTTCAAAAAATTTTCCAAAACCTGGTGGATGCGGTCTCATATTCACATTTCGAATATATTTGGCTTGTGCAATTTGGTTTCATTCATACATATTAGAGTGTAACAAAAACTCCCGACAACACTTGGGTTTCGTCTATTAACTGGAGCGTTTATGGGCATACTCACCCCTATCAATTCCCATATCGGGGATTACATGAAACTATCCATAATTACAACATATCCTAAATATATAATAATCCAAAAAGATGATAACCAACTACCAAAACCAAAACTTCTAGCTATGAGCTCTAACTGCCCTTCGTCACTTGCTTTTCCTTCGAACCACTTGCCTTGACTGTAAGTTAGTCAATGGAAAGAATGAGATTCAAAAGAATCCCAGTAGTAATAAATCACTTATACAATATATATAAACATGGCATGTAAACAAATCACAATCAGCAACAGTAGCAACAATCACAGTGATATGTGACTTTCACCACAAACGACAGCTCACCAGGCTGTATCCACATGATGCATGACTTGCGTCACAAACGACAGCACTCACGACTGTATACACATAGCTTTCACAGCAACATACACCCCATCATTTGCAATCAACACAATTTAATGATAATACATACATAAAATGTATTGTACATAGTATAAAAGAAAGAATCACTACCTTGTTCTTTCCCCTCGTACTCTAGCACCGGTTTATCACGCGCAGTGCAAATGTCAAATCCTATCAATCATAATTAAGGACGACGAGTTATTACCTATTCCAATTCTTTAATAACTCATAATACTTAGGTTGGTTATCACTATGGTCATTTAATCAAGTCAACTAAGGAGTTAAAGTGGTCAATTAACCCAAAAGACCAATATTCTAACCTTAGAGTTCATAGTTATTACCATGTGCCATCACCTTTGAATTTTCATACACTTGAACCAAATCTGCCAGAATTTTCTCCAAATTTTAAAAAATCATAACTAATTCTACAAAAATTGAAATGGGGTGATTCCAAAGGCTATGTAACTCTCATTTAGTCTATTTTCAAGAAAAAATATCACCCATAGTCAGTTGGATACACAGCATTCCTAGAATTTTCATTTATTGCACAATGTCAGAATTCAACCCAATTTTCATGATCTAACTTCAAAAATTCACAACTTCCAATGTACAAATTAAATGACGCAAATAACCTATTAAATTAAAGCTTGATATGTCTACTATTTAAAGGAATTGGAAAGTTTTAGAATTTTTAGAGATCATTTGGTTATCCAAAAACACCACACTAATAGGGTACTTCGCTAGAATTCTGTTCAAGCAGAAAATTTAATTTTGCATTTTGAGTTTCAATGACCCAAAATTCACAACCCAGGGCTATTCCCACACCGTTTTTCATGTAAAACACAATAGTAACATCAAAATAAACAAATTCTCACTCATTCCCCATGTCCTGTTTTGAGTAGAAATTCATCAAAATTCTAACAATTACCATACTTCCAATTTAAGCCCCTAACTAGCTTCATATGTCCTCTAAGCATCATAAAACACCATGTACATAATCAAATCACCATGACTCTTCAAAACCCTAGCTTGGACTAAATCAGGGCAAAATTACACATGTCAAAATACTCATTCAATCTACACAACCAATAATTCAAATTGAAGCCAATACTCACCTCTTGCTTCTCCTTAGCTCCTTTCTTTGGTTTTTCAGCTTTTGTTCTTGGAGGATAGCTCAAAATACCTCCTCTTGAAATTCTAAAACCATAGAAATGAAACTCTCATCAAGAGGAACAATGTTTATGAAGGGTGTTTGGGCCATAAATGAGGTTAAGAAGATGAAACTCAAGAGGAAAGAACTCACCTACACCTTACTTCTTCTTTTCTCTTTTTGTACAGCACCTAAACCGACTTAGAGAATGAGAAAGAGGGTGATTAAATGTTCGTTTTTTCTCTTCCCTTAACACATTAATACTTGGCCAAAAAGTTGGCCAAAAGAAATACATAAAGACCTTTTAAAAATATCATAATCCACCTCCTTCAAATACTATATTTTATTATAAAGCAACACATGCCATATTCACTTGATATCATCATCTTTCTCTTTCCATATACTTGGCCGAAAATTGCTTCTTGTATTAACTAAAAAGGAGCTTTTGAATTATCATATTTTCCTCCTCCACATATTTTATTTAGAGTTGCAATATTTAACCATAAGACTTTTTCCATCATCTTTTCTCTTTCTTCATCTTAACTTGATTGAAACTATACCTTAAAGAGGCTATAAGAAAGCTTCTTGAATTTCA
Source organism: Inga laurina (assembly GCA_963855925.1). Taxonomy (NCBI): domain Eukaryota; kingdom Viridiplantae; phylum Streptophyta; class Magnoliopsida; order Fabales; family Fabaceae; genus Inga; species Inga laurina. The sequence goes on along the minus strand of OY979709.1, from coordinate 51,486,789 downwards.
TATATTTCCTCCTTACTTTAGTTGAAATAATTGACTTTGACTTCGCCTTTTCCTTTGCTTCCTCATGCCACACGATCTTGCCCTCTTAAAAGAGGAAAAATAGCTTCTTACTTTATCATATTTCCACTTCCTCACAAATTGCTTTTAGCATGAGAAAATTGCCCAAGTTCCTAGCTTTTCTTGGTCTTACATATGTTTCTCTTTCCTTTCTCCAACTTGACGAAAACATGGCTGCCAAAGGAACCAAATAAACTCTTAAATTAGCTTCATTAATGTGTAATGGCCATTATATTATACACTTGCCTACTATCTTTAACTTTTCAACCATACTTTGTATGGTTACAATTGCTTCATCTTTTGGCTTATTTATCACCAAGTATCTATTCCCTTCATGCTCCCTTATTTGGACATCCCAATATCATGAGGAAAAGGGAAAAAATATGGGTTTTAGATTTTATTTAGCTAAATGACTATTATGCCCATTCAGCTCATAATTCACATTGTATTCTCTGAAAGTATTTGTTTAACATTAATTTCATTCACTTTTGAGTCATTAGCCCTTAATCATATTTTGGGGCATTACAGATTTGATGTTGTATGAAATTATAAATTATAATTTGATATTAGAAATTATAGTTTGAAATGGTTTTAATTATGTGGAGGTTTCAATATTGTTTAGGATGATGATATTAGGTTATGCTCATATAAGTTAGAAAAGTGATTTAATTAATTTAGGATGATGATATTGATAATTTATGACCCTTGAAGTTAAGGTGATTAGAGAATTATTATTGTTAAAGATTTTATTGAGTGAAATAGAGTTAAGAAATTTTAGAAATTATTATTTGAGAAATAGATAAATTGTTGTAATTCTTCTACGAAGATTAAAGTGAGCTAATTATGGGGATTATTTTATATTAGTTAGCAAATATTATTAATTTTATTAACATGTAATTATATATTCATTGTAGAGTGAATTTGGCTTGTTAAACTTGAATTCTCAAATTTAGTTGTCAAGAGCTCGAGGTAACCACTTTTTAATTTATCTTGTATGCTTATTGAGGTGATTATAAGTTTATGTTGGTATTTTTAATTTCTATAAATATGTTATAGTATTTTATATATGAAAAATGTACAATGATAGTATGAATTATGTTTTTAGTAAACTTGTTAATTAAGTGGACCGGAATGGTTTTGAATGATTGATGATGCATAACATTGAATATGGAATATATGAGAATAAATTATTGATGTTTGATGTTGAGATGTTGAATGTGGTGAGTTGTGATTGAGGAAGTTTTGGTTCTTTTATACCACGTGGTATAGTCGCCACTGTGCGCACAATGGATAGCTTTGATGTTTTTAGGGCCCTTGGTATCACCCTTTCCTTTGGCCAGGTTAAGAGCCAGCTCAAAGAATAGGTGACACCTTTCCATGTTCAACGGAAGGGAACCCATAGTCTGATATGAGTACTATAGCTTTTGGCCGGGCTATACTTCATTAGTGGAGAGCTTGATGCAATCTTGTCAAAGAGACTAAACCTATTATTTGTTGTAGCTCATGGGTTCTGTCAGCGGTTAAGGAGGTTATAAGGTTGGTTGAGGGAGTTCTAGATATAAATGAAAATGTTCTTTTGTATTATTAATGTTTTTGGAAGATTATTTTATATGTTTTTTGTTCGCTTAACTATCTTGTAATTAATCCCTGCATATTTGTTAAAATGGAAGTGGTTACTGGTTTATGTGACTCATCCCGTCGATTTATTATTTTTTAGGTGAGAGTTCATGCAGTAATATTGAGGGGGAGGCGAACGAGGTTTAATTTGATATCAATTTGTATGTCTTGTTTAGTTACATGAGTATAATATATATTGTCAAACTTAAAGGCCTTTTGAGCATTCATTGCATATGTTGAATACTCCACTGCATATTGAGATTTGTACTGTGGACAGAGCCCCTTTGATATATTGTTTATGTAATATTATTAAATTTTTTGATGAAATGATGAATTCTACCGTAATTTAAGGAGGTTATTACAACATTAAATCCACCAACATACTTTTAGACCATAGTCACCAAGTAAAAGTTTCTAACTTTGGAGCTTCGACTTGTTCCCCTAAATGAAACTCAAATTACCACCGTGGTTCAAGGGATATTGGGATATATGGATCAGAAGTACCTCCTCACAAGTCAACTAAATAAGAGAAGTGATGTTTAGAGATTTGGGGTTGTGCTTGTTGAGTTAAACACTGGGAATAAAGCAATTAAATTCAGTAGGCCAGAACAAAGAAATTTGGCTATGTACTTTGCATCTCTAATGAAAGAAGACAACTTATGGAAGATTCCTAACAAGAGAATATTGGATCAGAAGAAGAAGAACGTAGAGCAGCTAAAAGAGGTTGCTTTCTAAGCAAGGAGGTGCATTAGAGTTAATGGTGAGGAAAGGCCCACTATGAAAGAAGTAGCCATGGAATTAGAGGGTTTAATCGCTATGAAAAACCATCCTTGGTTAAAGGGAGAGGAGATGAGGTTGGAAGAATGTGAATACTTGCTTGGTCATGTAGCTGATGGATATGGTAATGCTAGTGCTAGCACTTCAGCTGCCTGTGATAGCATCCAGAAACAATTAGCATTTGAGATAGAAGATGGGCGATGATCATATGTTAGTACTTTCTCATGTGTTTGAGCCACTCTTTGCATATGTAATTTCAGGTTATACCATCTTTACAGACTTGTAACTAGTAAGGATTTTAAAAATATTCAAAATTATTGAATATCTTAAAAGTATTTGGTTATTAAGGTTAAAAGTAAATTAAAGTTATCAAATCCTGAAGTTTTACGAGTTCACAATGATTTAAATTCTTCTTCTTCTTTTTTTATAGCAGTGGAAAGAAATGATTTAATTCTCTCAATTCCCTAATATTCAATTGGAATGCAAAGTTCAAATCAAAGTTAAAATACTCAAAAAGTTATCCGATCTTTAATAATGTAATGCTATTGATTGAAAAATGAACATAACATTTAGAGAGATAACAAAAATGACTAGTACTTTTCAATTTCTTAGCATAACAAACACTATACCCCAAAAAAAAAAAGAGATAAAAGCGAGCCCTGACAACAAGTCTCTGAAGTTCAATTTTAGATTGTTGGACTTGAGACTGTCGATGCCCTTTGTCAAAGACTTGTGTGGATTTTAAAAATGTTCAAAGTTGTTGAAAATCTTAAAACCTTTGGTTATTAAGGATAAAAGTAAAATCAAGTTATCCAATCCTGAAATTTTTTAATTAGTTTATAATGACTGCATTCTCGTTTTAAATAACAGCGGAAGGAGTAATTCTAAAAAAAGTATGATTCAATGTTGTCGGACAATGTACAAATGTCTTAACCACGTACGATGAACATAATATGAACAAATATTTACAAGATTAAAAAAAAGGACTAGTACTTTTATTTAAAAAAATAAAAATTGCTGAATAATTATCATTTTTGGAGCGCGTAGAGAGAGAGAGAGAGAGATTTAAAGCGAGCCCTGACGACAATTATGTGAAGTTCAGTTAAAGATTCTTGTACATACGACTGACGATGTCCTTTGCCAGAGATATCTTCGTGTCTACATTATGGGTATGTTTGTTTTAGATTACTTATAAGTTATTTTTCACATAAATCGAGACACAACTCCTCTCACATACTTACCTCATATATCGTAAATCACGATTGAAAAGCTGCTTTTAAGTATTCCAATCGCTCATCCAAACAAACACTATACAATATGTAAGCTCCATGCTACAAACTTTTGATGTGTGCACAATAGATGAGAGTAACTAACGCATAGAAGGTCGATTACAACAAAATAAAAGGAAAAATTACATCTAAGGACACGTACATGACAACAGTTATATTATATTTGGTTGGAAGGAATTATTTTCAAGAAGCAGAATGAGAAAAGCTGGGGTGAAACCCTTTCTTACAGGTCAAATTGTTTCATGGGAATAAGAAGGAAAGAGAGATGTGCTGTTTAGTTTGAAGGCATGAAAAACTGGAAAGGAAAAATAATAATACCTCTCCCGTCTATAATATAAGATCTCCCTAGTATAATTACAAACTTCATGACTTCAAGCATATCAAACAGATAAATGAGTTCAGAAACAGGCAAGCAGCATCATCAATTTATGCAGTGGCTTTTGTCTGAACTCGATGAGACTAAAGATGATACTTTCAGATTCCTTTTTCTCCTTTTCTTCTCAGAATTCCATCTCCACCCTCAAATAAAAAATAAATGGTTCAGATTTAATATTTTCTAAAACAATTATTATTGTATTTTTTATTTTAATTTTTAAATTTTTTTTGTGTTACAGTTATGAATGGTGTAGATCAGATTTTAACATTTTAAATTTATTTATTTATGTTTATAATAATAGTTTTATAAAATATGAAATTTGAACTATCTATATTTTTAATTTGAGGGTCGAGATGTGATTTTTTATAAAAAAAAAAAAATAAGAGAAATGATTTTAAGAGAACCCAAACCCACCTTAAAACTTGTTCCCTTTTTTTATTTCCTTTCTCTTATTCCTAGTGGTTGCATGTTGATTTGCATTAGCAAAGGATAGTGACTTCTAAAGAGTGGGTCACATTCTCTTCCAAACCTTCGTTGCCAGCGATTTTCCCAATCAACCCCAAGTATTTGACATTTTTTACTGTCTTACTTTATTGAGGGGGTTTTTTCTTTATGTGATTTCTTTTCTGAGATATTTCAAATGTAAATGCTTGTTAGCCACTAAAACTTGTATTAGCTCCCGAATATTGGACCTATAAATGGGAGTAAGGCGGCCAGATGCCTCTCCACTACGCAACGTCTCCACTTCGCCTCCACTACAATAAAGTAACATCGTTTTGTATAAAAAACAAAACCCAAGACGTGTTACTTGTTTCAGACCCTTGTGTCTAATGGTGCCTAGGAGGAAATTCATCTTGTGTCTCCAAAACAACGTTATTGGTAGTGCCTGGTTCATGGAATAAATCGTTAAAGAAGTGTCGCTGGTTTTCATCTTGTTCTTTTTCACTTTTTTTAGTCACTACAAACACATTCAGACGCCAAAAGAAAATTTTCCCATACTATTTCTGAATTACCACGAGAAGGATTGGAGAATAACCCAATTGAAGTATTTTCCCCATATTTTCTTGCCAACCAAACAGACACTCAAAAGAAAATTTCTACTTTCCACAAGTTCACGAATCAAGAAAAACATATTTCCCTTAAGACATACAGGATTGTTGAGCAGTTATTGTGGAAATTAAGTCAAAGCTATAGACATTTCATTTCTAGGTTTTTACAATTTTAGACTCATGTCTGTCGTCTTATTTTATTTTGTAATATTTGGACTGTGTATTAATCTTTTTATAAATAGCATTTTGATCTTTTATAGGAAAAAAAATCAAAACCAAACAACTTTTATTTTACAAACGTGTGGCCTCCATTATGAATTAATCAAGAATTGTTGTACCGTTCTTTAATATTGATAAGGAAGTTGCATTATCGTACAGTTTATAGTTTATGACGCATGCAACTCTTCCTAGTGTTATAGGTATATTTCCTCCTTAACCCAAAATTCAGTCTTGCGCGCAATTGTCCATTAATCCAAGACTCAAATGTGAAAGGCAAGGGATATGTGTGTGTGTGTGTGTGTGTGTATTACTCTTTAAATAAGATTATGCTTGATTAAAAATATTTGCAAACAAGTTGAATATATATAAACTAAGAGTAATAAAACTACACGCTCAATATAATACGTGCGTGCAGAACGTAAACTTAGATGATTTGGACGCGCATGGAAAACAGAAACTAAGATGCATATAAGAGTTAGATAACTAATTTAAAAATATTAAATAAATAAGTTGAGTTAGTTATTTATAATAAATATGTGTTGGTTTTTGTATAATACCCTCTTTAATCATGTGTATTGGAATTACCTTTAATGGAAACCTCCTTAATGTATATAATCAATAAGGGTACTTTTAAAAAACATTATAAATTTGGGAAATAAAGTGAATTGAGATCTCATATTTAGAAATAAGTTAAACCATTTGTTTAGCTTCTATATTTAAGATCGGAGATAGTAATTCACAGGCCAATTAGTTGTATGAACAACTTTGGCACTATATTTTAAAGGGAAAATGTCAGCTAGGTCCCAAAGTATACAAATAATCTCAAAAAACTTCCTTTCAAAAGTCAAAGGTCAGAAAAGTCCCTAGGGACTTTTCTGACAGTAATTCCCTATGAGCAATTACAAAAATAACCCCCACTCAAATTTAAAAATTGGAGCCTTCATTTTAGAAAGAAAACAATAGAGGGTTCGAATGTGGTCGCCACTCGCACACTCTGCTTCTTGGTCCGTGGTGCTTTGGTTCTGCGTCTCGCATCAGTGCCCTTCGACTCTGCGTCGCTGCCGTTCGAGTCGGCGTCGATGAGTCCTCCGGTCCCCAAGCGTGCATCGCAGTCCGCCGGCCAAGCACCCGCTGTTCCTGGGCAGCGCCAACGTCGGCCGGTGTTGCAGCGGCAAAGATCCGGCGTCCGTCCAACAACGTTAGCCGCGTCGCTCCTTCCAACACCCAGCGTCCCTCCATTGCTCCTCCGACGGTCAGTCGTCCGCATGCCTTTGATGTGTGGTTTTTTTTTTTTGTGAAATGGCACCATTAATCTGTTGGGTTGCCACTAGTTTGGGATTGGGGGAAAGCATTGATTCTTGGAATTTACTTGGGGAAATACATTGGTTAAGGAAGGTGGTTGTCGGGTTTAAATTTTTTCTTTGTCTGTGTGTCGCTGCTATGTGATGGTTGAATCAGTGTTGTTGTTTTAGGGGGTATAGATGTTTGTTTATGAGTAACGTTGAAGGCCAGGGAATATTTTATAATGTGGTTTGCTGATAATGTGCTGCTCTAGCATTGGGTTTGAGGTCAGAATTAATGGGTATGAGGCTAATAATGTGCTCCTCTAGAATTGGTGCATTTGGAAGTAAGTTACTGTTCATAATTGATGTCCTATTAATGCTTCTATTTGTGTTGCTTATTACTGTTTTTGAGTGGTTCCAACAAAAGAATGGTCAGTATAGGAAGTAAAGTTGGCGTTAGGTACAACATACACCAAGCTGATACGTTAGTGCTATTTTTTTTCCTCCAAGTCTTTGAACTATAGCTTTTTTTAACCATTCGGTTGTTATAACATTGGAACTGTGTATGTGACAATTTGTTTTGCAGCGATTCATGTGGTATTCATGTTTTGTCATGGTTACATAGCTGGGATGGCTCTACACATGACAAAGCGGGGTACACCATGCCTAAGCTTGGTGATCATTAGATTCGGTAGGTAAAGGTGGATTGTTTATGGTGGCTAGTCGCACATGAGCAGAACAAACACGGTCAAAAGGTTTTGTCCCTTCTCAATGGAAGTCAACAAATGAAGAGGAAGAAAGTCGTGTAGCATTTAACGTATTCTTCTGTGGATATGGCTAGTTCTAGTGTACTCGTGTTGATATTTTGTAGGAATGTCTGCTTGCAGAAAAAGGCTCTAACGTATAGTTAGTTTACAACATCATGAGTTATTTTGGCAACATAATCAGTTAATTTTACAACATGTACATATGGAATGCTTTACTAGCAAAATTTCCAAGTGTGGACATTGACAACACATTATGCATATGTTCACAACATGTTTTTTAGTGGTTTGCTCAGGTTGTTTGACAGCTAAAGGGTCCAAACTATTTAGAGAATAAGGTCCCCAAACCGGTTTTTTCTTTTTCTTTTTTTATGGTTTACCAGTGGATATGCATGTTTTCACAATAGTTGATGTCATTTTAACAAGTGTTTGATGTTTTTATGTTTTCACAAAGGTCATTGGATGAGTGCTTGTCCCACCAACTCTCAAAATCTCAAATAGCGTTTACAACATATTTAGTTTCTGTTACAACATGTACATAACGTAGTATGCTGTCATTGTTCACAATGTGGTTTGCTGTATTTACAACTTAATAAGTTATGTTTACAACATGTAAGGAAGAAAGCATGATGGTGCAATGTTTACAACACATGATGCTACGTTTACAACATGTTAAGTCATTTTACAAGTCTTTAAGCTATGTTTACAACTATTCCCACCAGCAACACCAGGGCAGTAGCTTGTGCAACAAGCTACAACATACACACCACTTTCTTCTCTCATCGTTTACAACATGGTATGCTATATGTACAACATCGTAAGTCATATTAACAACTTAATAAGTTACGTTTACAACATGTAAGAAAGAAAGCGTGATGGTGCAATGTTTACAACACATAATGCTACGTTTACAACACCTTAAGTCATTTTTAAAAGTTTTTAAGCCATATTTACAACTATTCCCACCAGCGACATCAGGGCAATAGCTTGTGCAACAAGCTACAACATACACACCACTTTCTTCTCTCATCGTTTACAACATGGAATGCTATATGTACAACATTGTAAGTCATATTAACAACTTAATAAGTTACGTTTACAACATGTAAGGAAGAAAGCGTGATGGTGCAATGTTTACAACACATGATGCTACGTTTACAACACGTTAAGTCATTTTTACAAGTCTTTAAGCTATGTTTACAACTATTCCCACCAGCGACACCAGGGCAGTAGCTTGTGCAACAAGCTACAACATACACACCACTTTCTTCTCTCATCGTTTACAACATGGTATGCTATATGTACAACATCGTAAGTCATATTAACAACTTAATAAGTTACGTTTACAATATGTAAGGAAGAAAGCGTGATGCTGCAATGTTTACAACACATGATGCTACGTTTATAACACCTTAAGTCATTTTTACAAGTCTTTAAGCCATGTTTACAACTATTCCCACCAGGGACACCAGGGCAGTAGCTTGTGCAACAAGCTACAACATACACACCACTTTCTTCTCTCATCGTTTACAACATACACAACATTTTGGTGTCACTTCTGTGATTGTTGACAATATGTTATGCTATATTTACAACATCATTAGTGATATTAACAACTTCCTCTAAACAGTTTAATTTTTGACACTCTCACTGGGTCTTACCATCAGCTGAACCCAGTGATGCTTCAATGTGCATAATATTCCTGAGCCGACACTAGCAACATCATGAGGCCTTGTGCACAAGCCATTATGTATGTATGTATGTTTTCACAAAAAAAAAGTTGTTTTCATTATGTCATTGGCCAACCTTCTTATGGTTGTACAATTTCATGTGGCCCCTGTCACAACATCATAGCATTAAATTAAACAAAATAATACATGTACTGTTACAACTGAATAGCTTATCATTTCCATATATATTAAGACAATAAAATATTAAGTACTATGAGTAAGTACCTTTTGTTCACTTACTCATTCCACTTAATATGATATACTAATTACATAAATACACTAAGTTGAGGACGCATTCAACAAGCAAAAGGGGTAAGGGAATGCGACTACTTCATGGTCAATATATACATCACCAGAAAGTTACTATCAAAAGCATCTACATTTATGTACTCCTTGTTTTTAGGATGGATTTGGATTTCTACAAGTTTTGACTATGTGTCCAGCCTCATTGCATCTCCCACAATGATACATCTTTTTGTTTTGAAACTAAGATTCCCTTCTTTTCCTTTTCGGTCTCCCTGGTGGCCTTGAAGTTATTGGAGGGTCTAAGAATGTCTGTGTTAGCATATGTGTCACCGTCGGAGACTCGACCCGTGGACAATCATGAGTTGCGACTGGCCTCAAGGAACTTTCATATATTTTTCCCTGTGCTTCCAGTTTGAACCAGTCATCTACAAATGTGTACACATTACCACTAAGTACCTTAATAGCTGCACATGCATGGGCGCAAGGTACTCTACTCATTTGCCATGCTAGACACGTGCATTTTCTTTCACCAAGATCTACATTCACAAAAATGATTGCATCTCCACATCTACTTTGAACCGAGAACTGATTGTCTCCATAATATGCTGCTTCCATATTTTTAGCATGTTTAACTTGTTGCAGCAATTTTTCTTCAATATTGGGTCCCACTATATTTTTCCAACTACCCATGGCCATCTTGCTTGCAATCAATTTTCGAGCCAATTTCTCTCAATGTTCATGAATTAAAACTGACACTGTGTGCTTCCTTTCTGTTAACATCCATGCATTAAATGACAGTTGATAACATGCTTGTTGCCATTAAAAAGTCCAGAATAGGTGGGGGTTCCAAACAAATTAAAGATTTTATTAATGAAATAGTTGTACTTTCCCAAATTAACTATAGAAATATGGTTAAACTTTTTGGGTGTTGTCTTGAAACTAAAATTCCCTTGTTAGTTTATGAGTTTGTGGACAGTGGCATCTTTTTTTACCATATAGACCCACTAAATAATGAGCAGTCTCTTCTATGGGAGACTTGACTAAAGATAGCTGCAGAAACAGCCGAAGCCATTTCATATTTACACTCTGCTGTATCTATTCCAATTATTCACACTACTACAAAAAGGTTGAAAGGTGATGCACATTTTGTGGCCCTTCTTTAAAGAAGTGCCACAGCTGCCTTTTTTTTTCTTTTTCTATATATATATATATATATTAAATTTTGGGTACCAGCTATGGCGCCTAGTAGGATAGGGGCCACAGTTAGGATAGCCAAGGCAGGCGCCACACTTGGTGCCACAAACGCAGCTGTGGCGCCTGGCAGGCTACGCTGTGGGCCATGTAGGCAGGCGCCACACATGGCCCTTAATACCAGCTGTGGCACCTGGGAATATCCAGGCGCCACAGCTGGTTAAGCAAGAGGCAGGCGCCACACTTGCCTATTAGTTTAAAAAGAATTCAATAAAGGATAGTGTAATCCTTCTCCAGCCAATAGAAACTCCCCCCGCCCCATCTCTTATCTCCTAATTTCAATTCCCGTGTCAGTGTCGATCTCCTCATTATTCCTTCTCTTTTTTACTACATTATTATTCAACCACTCTCTTTCCCTTTCTCATCTTCATCCGTCGCCCCCTCCCTCCATTTCCTATCATCTTCACACTAAAAAACACACACACACGCTCACACGTCTTCATCAGTGAATCTATACTTTGTTTTAATTTGTTCCAACTGCCATCCATCCCTACTCCTGTCCCTTCCCTTGGCTTTGTACTGTCTTCCATCCACTTTTGGTCCCCATTCCATCCACTTGGTCCCAACAGCTCAAATTTCCTCCTTCTCTTCACTCAAGATTGCGTCACCAACGGGCAACGTGGTCCCCCACTGCACTGTACTGATCAATTAAGATGTAAGTTCAACGTGCTTCCTTTTTTTCAGGTTGGTCTTTTTTTTTTTGTTATCACACGCACATGTGTGTGTGTGTGTTGATTATATTATATTCTATGATGTGCTTTTTTTTCTTTTTATGACAAGCACATATATATATATGTTAAATATATTAACTAGAACTAAGGAAAAGAACTTGAAATCTGACTCTTTTCTTGTTATCATACGCATGCACATTTTTTTTTTATTTTGGCATCAGTTATCACACGCAGCGCACCTTAAATATACTAACTGAACCACATGTCTCCTTTTCTTCTTCGCTTTTCATTTCTTCTAATCTTATCTTCCATGCTAACCAAATAGGTCAACATCTATTTTCTTTTCTTATAAAAAGAAAGTTATTTTCTTTGTATTCTCTTCTCTAGTTAGTTTTCTCTTTCCCCATTTATTCTCCATTCAAAAATGGGGCTAAGGTAATTCATCTGGTAAATAACTAGATTTTAACTCTACATGGTTTGATATTTTTCTTTTATCGAAAGAAGTCCATATTACCTTGATGAGAAAACAACTAAATACAACAATAAATTAAAAGGGTAATGAATTAAGTTATATATATTAAATAATTATTTGCTTAAATTCAATCTCATTCTTAGAATATATATATATATATATATCAACGCATATACATTTTATAAAAAATATTTCAAAAAGTATTTGGTACTTTAAGGAAAATTCGTTTAAGAAAAATCTATGGATAACTTGAAAATTATAAGAAAAAAAAAAAGATGCTCTAAATTTATTTGTTACTTATGTTCTGGCAAAAAAAAAAAATTGTTACTTATGTGTTTGGAATAATTGAGAAATACAATTGATGTCTAAATTTATTTTAAATTTTTTAACATACCCTTAATTTAATTAATTGAAGTTTACAGATTAGTGTCTCTCTTTTTTTTTTTTTAGGTAAGCTAGTCAAAAATAAATTTTTTTTATATGCCCCACATTGATCTGAAAATAATTTAATTAATGTTGGGATTATGTGTGTGTGTGTGTGTGTGTGTGTGTGTTTTCCTTTTTGTTTTATTTTATTTTCTTTCTTTTTATTTGAATCATATTTTTTGATCTAAGCTAATTAATCATATTTTATTTTATTATATATTGATGTTTTGTATACATTATTATTATTATTAAAAAAATTTACAACCACTAATATTTTATTGACTTTTTTTATGTGTAATTTGTGTTTATAGTTTCAGCACAGCAGTCTATTGAAGCTTCTATTTAAGGTATGTTTTTTTAATTTTTGAGCTTACAAATGTGATTTTAGTTGAATTTAATAATAGTTAGTTATAATTTGTAGGTGTTGTAATGATTGTTATGGATTAGTTGCATAAGTAAAATAATTATTTATATATTCTTAACACTTGTATTTTATTAACTGACTTGTAATGTTTTCTAATTTACCGATGATATGTTGTGGAAAATATGGTTTCTTTCGTTATGAGTTGTGAAAAATTATTATAATGCCTGGGAATAATGAATGGATTATTTGTCAACTAAAACATATGGTTTAAGACTTAGAAAGCTTCAATTTTGAGGATTTTATGTTCGGAATTTATTTTAAAATTGGTAAGAGAATATAAAATTAATTAGTAAATGCAATAGTCATACAACTAACCACGTACTTTTTTAAAAAATAGATTGAAGGCATAGATGGATCGTAAATGGATGTCATCTAATCGGTGTTCAAGAGAATATATAGATGGGGTGAAAGATTTTATTATATTTGTAATTGGGCACACAAAAGATCCTGACAAAATCTTGTGTCCTTGCTTATCTTGTTGTTTTGGAAAGCGGATTAGTCCACTTGATTTACTAGATCATTTAGTGTGTTACAGTATTGATCAAACATATATACAATGGATAAGGCATGGTGAGACGAACGATGCATGTAGTGATTGGGTGCATACCACGAGTAGTGCTTCGGATGAATTTGATCAAAGCATGTTTGATGAAGATAATGGTCTTAAAGAAATACTAAATGTGGTTTAAGGGGTGCATCATAATTGCCCCAACGAATTTGAGAAGTTGAAAGGTGATGCAGAGAAACCATTATATTCCAGTAGTACTAAATACATAAGATTGCTAGCAGTGTTGAAGTTGTACAACTTTAAAGCTTGCTACAGATTGAGTGATTCGGGTTTCACCGCACTACTTGAACTATTGCAAGATATGCTTCCAGAAGAAAATGTACTTCCTACCAAGACATACGAGGCAAAGCGAATTCTTTGTTCTACAACCGGCATGGGATATGAGAAGATACATGCATGTCCTAACGATTGCGTATTATTTCAAAATCAGTATACAACATTGGAGAAGTGCCCTAAATGCAACGCATCTCGCTATAGGAAGAGAAAGGAAAGAGTCCTTTGAAGGTCCTATGGTATTTTTCCACTATTCCGAGATTCAAGCGACTGTACAATAATGCAGAGATTGCTAAGCAATTGACATGGCATGCAGATGAAAGGATTAAAGACACGAAGCTTAGGCACCCTGCAGATGCTCCTTAATAAAAAAAAATTGATCATAAGTACCCTGACTTTGCGGATGAAGCAAGGAACCTTTGCCTTGCACTGTCAACTGATGGAATTAACCCGCACGGTGTTCAGAGTAGTACACATAGCACGTGGCCAGTGATATTGATGATTTATAACCTTCGTCCACACTTGATCATGAAACGTAAGTTTATGATGTTGTCCATGTTAATTTTTAGGCCAAGGCAACCTAGGAATGATATAGATGTATACTTGACTCCTTTAATTGATGACTTGAAGCTGCTTTTGGAAGAAGGCGTCAGTGTGTATGATGGGTACAGGGAAGAAAGTTTCACTTTGAAAGCCATGTTGTTTGGCACAATTAATGATTTCCTTGCTTATGGTAATTTGTCGAAATACAGCGTCAAAGGATATGGTGCATGCCCTATATGTAAAGATGACACTCATTCAGTGTGACTTCATCATTGTAAGAAAAATGTTTACATGGGGCATTGAAGATTCTTAACATCACAACATCGTTGGAGGAAGTGGAAAAAGCCTTTCAATGCTGACTCAGAAGAAGGTAGCCCACCGAAGATGTTGACCGGTGCCCAAGTGTATTCCAAGGTAAAAGACTTAGATAACAATTTTGGCAAGCCTTTTGTAAAACAAATCGAGACAAGTGGTTGGAAGAAAAAGTATATTTTCTTTGAACTTCCATATTGGAAGTCTTTATATGTGAGACATTTTCTTGATGTGATGCACATAGAAAAAAATATCTATGATAGTCTAATTGGCACGTTGCTCAATATCCAAAGAAAAAGCAAGAACAGTGTCAATTTGAGGTTGGATTTGGTGAACTTGAGAATTAGAGAAGAGTTGGCACTGATTGAGTAAGGGCATCGTACCTACCTACAGCCAGCGGCATACACTTTGTCAAGGAAAGAAAAGAAATTGCTTTGTAAGTTTCTGCAAGGAATTAAAGTTCCTGAGGGCTACTCTTCAAATATAAAGAACCTTGTATCAATGAAAGAGTTGAAGTTAAAGAACCTCAAGTCTCATGATTGTCATGTGCTCATGCAGAATTTCCTATCGGTTGGTATACGATCCATTTTACCCAAAAATTTAAGAAACACCATCACTAAACTTTGCATATTTTTCAAGTTAATATGCATTAAAGTGGTAGATTCAACTAAGTTACAAGATTTGCAAAGGCTGATTGTATGTACTCTGTGTGAACTTGAAATGTATTTTTCACCTTCTTTTTTTGACATTATGGTACATCTAACCGTACACTTGGTCAAAGATATTCAATTGTGTGGTCCAGTGTACTTGAGATGGATGTACCTGAATGAGCGATTCATGAAAATATTAAAAGGGTACGTGAAAAATAGATATCGCCCAGAGGGTTGTATCGTTGAAAGGTATATGGTTAAAGAAGCAAGTGACTTCTGTGCTGATTTTCTATCAAATGTTGACCCTGTAGGGATCCCCAAGTCCCGTCATGATGGGCGAAGATCAGGGAAAGGAACAACTGGGAATGATGTAATAACAATATCGGTGATTGAACAGGAGCAAGCCTACTTGTATGTGCTACATAACACTGATGAGGTCAAACCGTATGTAGAAGAACACAAGGATGCTCTTCGATTGGTTCATGATGATAGGAATGAAAATTTGTTAACAAAAGAACACAATAAATAATTTTCAGGCTGGTTGAAAAATTGCATTAATGATGAGATGGAGCAAAATCCTGATTCAGTTTCTGAAAAATTAAAGTGGTTGTCGAAGGGATCAAGCTTAAATGTATTATCTTACAATGGTTATGCAATCAACAGCTCTACACATTCTATATACAAGATCATGATACACAGAGCATGATGCAGAATAGTGGGGTAACACTTGTTGCTAATTCTTGGCATAGATCCAGTGCTAAAGACATACACCCTATCTATGCATCAATGTCATACTTTGGTGTCATTGAACGCATATGGGAGTTAGATTACTCTATGTTCAGGGTCCCTGTCTTCAAATGTAAGTGGGTTAAAAACAACACTGGATTGAGGATAAATGACTTAGGCTTTGTTCAAGTGGACCTTTCTAAAGTTTGGTATGAAGATGATCCTTTTATTTTAGCAGCACAAGCAGAACAAGCGTTTTTCATTTCGGATCCTGCTAAAAAGAATTGGTCTATTGTACTCCCATCTAACAAGAATAGTCAAGAACAAGTTGATCTTGAAAGTAATGAAAATTTGAACATCAATGATGACGATCCTTCGTTTGAAAATTTGTGGTCAGTAGAGATTGATATAAATGGAGATGCAGATGAAGATGAAGATGGACCTGTATACGTGAGACATGATCATGAAGAGGGAACTTAGGTCAAGAGAAACACAATTCTCAATCTAACACGAATTCTGAAGAATAAAATTTTAAATCAAACCAGAAAAAGGAAAAGATAATGAATGCCTTGACTTGTTTACTTGTAGTACGTTTTTATAAATTTCAAAATAATTTGCTTTCGTTGATATGGTTGACATTATACAATGATGTTTTATTTTGATGTATTTCACTTCCAGGAGTATGGACTCACCACACGATGAAACTGATGATGTTCCTCAGCACATTGGTAGACAAAGATTGAGGCAAACGTACGACGGGGCAGGACAGTTATGGCGAGATTGATCAAATTGAGAAGTAAGGGAATCAAGTTACATCTGGAGTGGAATGAAAATGGAAACCCGTTTGGCGAGAACGGTAAGTCATTAAATAACTTGATTTGGACTACAGTTCGAGATAGAGTCCTTATTACAGTTCAAAACTGGAAAATGGCAAAATAAGATTATGAGGATGACATATGGGATGAAGTTCAGGTAACACATTAATTATATTATTGTTCGGTTTGCTATGTTTCACTTCATTTCAATCTTACATATTATATATGTTTTTTTTACAGAGCATTTTTATTATTGATGATGATCGGAAGAACTTCGTGCTAAGAAAAGCCAGAAAACTTATGAGAAAGTTTTGTTCTGATCTTGTCAAATACTACTTGAGGGATGATGATGACAATATCATTGATACACCGCCTTATCCATTGTACGAAGGAATCATCACTCAAGAAATGTGGGATGAGTTTATCAAAACACATACAACTCAGGAATTTCTGGTAATATAATTTGTTTTACTTTCCCTATTACTTATAATGTGCGTATTTGTAATTAACATTTGTACATTGATATGAATCATTTTGATCTAAACAGGAGTTGAGCAAGAAAAATCACGCTAATGCGCTCAATATGCCATACCGGTACACACAAGGACCTATCTCATATGCACAGTTAGAAAGAAAAATGGTATGAACTAATTATTATTTCATTTATAGATAAATTGTTTGAATATCATTTAACTTTAACTAAATTTTCCATGCAGATAGAAGAATCAGGTTCAGGTATTACACAGGTTCCATGACATGATCTGTGGATAGCTGGTGTCACAAATAAGAAAGGTGAAATTCATAGTGAGGAAGCAAGAAGAGTAGCTGAATATTGTGTAAATATTGGATTATGTGTACAATAAATAATTGGATTTACTTAAATGAACTTGATTTATAATAACTAATATTGTTGTAATTCTTTTTGTGATAGCGACAAGTTCACAGGAGGATCCTGCGTTGGCGAGCTATGTTGGTCGGGACGATTTGTTGAGCAGAGCGCTTGGAGTACCCGAGTATGATGGTCATGTTCAGGGTACTGGTTTTGCTATCACCCCATCAGCATACTTCGGATGTCAGAAGCGCCATAGTAGAGGTGACGTTTCCCAACTGCGTGACGAGATGACTAGTTTTAAGCATCAAATTCAAGAACTTCAAGAACAAATGCGCCATAAGGAACAACGAGAAGAACAATTCTTAGAACAAATGCATTCATGGCAAGAATAGAATGTGTTGTCAACAACACAAATACAACAGTTTGTGCAGTGTAAGCCAGCACAAAATGTTCCCTTCTGTGATAGTCCAAGTATCAGAGATAGTTGCACTTCCATGCCTAAAGTCCCTTTTCCTTTGGTAATTAATTTTTCTATACTTAACTTTATGTTACATTATAATTTAGCGAACTATGACATATTAAGTCTATTTTCTATAGGGTGAATTCCAATGTAAGTTATATGCCGAGCAAGCTTCCAAGCACGTGGTTGTAGTAGGTCCTGCCTACAACACTGATAAGGACACACTACATAATTCACCGCTGCCTGACAACACATTCCAAGTGAGGGTTGACGTCTGCACGAATGAAGACGCCCTCTTACCGATCCCGTCTCGGGATGAGCAAATAATGGTGAAAGATATTGTAAGTGGCTATATTGTTTGGCCAATAGGTCTTATAGAGCCATATGAAAAGATCGTTCATTTACAATTCCATGCATTTTTCCTTCGTACTTCCATATAAAACTATGATTTCATTTTTTTATTTTCACAGGGCAAGATATCAAAGTGTTCGACATCACAACCCAAGTCTAAAGCTTCAGCTAGCTAACAGAGCAGAAGAAGACCGACCTCATATCATGATCAATTAGTATCGATTACACCACAATTGATCAATGCAGGAGGACGGGAAATACATCTTGAAAGACATATCTATAATGTTGGCGGTCTAGTTGATTATGTTACTGCTGAGGTCGTGCATGACATATGTACTCATGATTGGGTTAGTGCTTCAGCTATCAACTTCTGGATAAGGTACTAACCATTATTGTTTATCACTGTTATTAATATTTCTTGTTCCATATCTTTTGTTTTTCATTTATACAATGACTGCTTAATGGATACAAATAGGGTCCAATTCATATTTGTCAACCCTTATCTCATTGGCTACCATGGGGGTAAAGTAGATATACATGCGCAATCTAATGATCTAAGAGATTACTTTAGAAAGAGAGCGACACCGACTACGCTATTTTTAGTGCCATACAATGCAGGGTAAGTTATTAGTGGTACAATTTTTGTTTTTATTGTTTAACTTTTATCATACCATGATTGTTGAAACTAATTTTTTAAAATATTTTAGGCACCATTGGATATTGATAGTTATCAATCCAGCGGAACCTTCAGGCTCTCGCATTTACTATATGGATCCTCTAAAAGATGGTCTTCCACAAAACCATTCTGATATGTTGCTATTGTTCAATGGGTAAGCGTATATGCGTATGTGTAAATATTTGCATATGTGATTTAATAATCAAAAGTCATCAGTTTCTTTTTGTTTTGTTAGCTCATTGACTGCGTATCGGTCCTCTGTCTCGTTAAGCTACTCTAAAGCCGTTGACCCTCACTTTAGCTATCCTTGGAAGAAAATACTGGTATTGATATATGAATTTACTCAAATTTTGTTAGTAAACAATTTTTATTCATAAATAGAGTTAAATATTGCATTATATTTTTACAGTGCCCTTTCCAACCCAATGACAATGATTGTGGGTATTACATCATGAAATTTATGAAGGATGTAATTACACATGATCAACCATTTATTCCTCAAAAAGTAAGTCATTTAGTTGCACTCCATATTGTGTTTTAATTAAATTTAATTAGTTCCTGATAATTATGTTTTGCTGATTTTAATTCGTTTTAATTTGTGGCTGATTGTATATATGTGTAGTATTATGAAGATCAACGTTGTGACACTTTGACTGACCATCAGCTTGATGAAGTGATAGATGAATGGTGTGAATATGTTTTTAGGCAAATCTCTGGGTAGCTATACTATTTAATTCATCACTAGCTGCTGGCCTTTGTTGTGTTGTTTCTTGGCAATTGTTGTGTCATGCATGCATGTAATCAAGTTGAATTTGTTATATAATTCATTCACATATAATATATTGTATAATTATTTTATATTCTACTTTAACTAATTAATCATCTGTTTGTATCATTTTGAAGTTATCTATTATTGTTGTATGCTTTTCTTCATTCTACAGTACTGTGTATATAGATACAAAATGTTTATTAAACCATGCAGTGTGAAATATTGTACAATTATGGGAGATATGATCGAACAAAAAATAAAAAAAATAAAAAAGAGTTTCTATGGCACTTTTTTAAATAAAGGCCACAAGAAGAGCCCAAAAAAAAGAACAAAAGAGAAAAGGAAAGGGAAAAAAAAAAAAGCAACTCCTGTGGCGCTTGGTAGGGCAAGGGCCACAAGAGGGGGGGTCTCATATGACGCTTGCGATTTGGCTGAACTTTGTTCACATCATATATATAATCAAGGTTTTGTTCTTACATTGTGGACTTATACTTAAAATTATTCTTTTCTTTATGTTTTCTTGGAGACTAATGATATTAGACAATTATTTTCTTTAGTCTAGTATATTTATTAAATAATAAATGAAATTAACTAAAAGAATAGATATTACCTTGAGGGTGTTAGGGATTTTCACGTTTTATTTTGTATTTGGTCTTACTTTCTTAAATATTTTAAAAAATTATACATAATATATATATATATATATATTTTTCGGGATTGGGGAGTCCCATTCCCGATCCCCAAAAAAATTTCCCAATCCCGAACTTTTCCCGTCCTGATTTGCTCAGGATCGGGACGGGAAGACCGAGACGAGAAAAAGTTACACACCCCTAGCTCCAGCGTTCCGCTGTGGTGAGATCTAATTCAAATACAGAGATTTAAAATTTTTTATTAATCATTTTTTTTAAAAAAAACTAACAATTTAGATATTATCTGTATTTTATATTTTATACGCATTAAATATTTTTTAAAAAAATAAAGTAAAAGTAAACAATATTTAATCTAAACCACATCCAAATAATTAGATCTGTAATTCTGTATGGTACCCAAGGGTGATGATGAGCTCTTGTACTAATTATCACTCTGTTTCTATTTATAAGTTCTTTTTTATCAAAAAATTTGGTCCTATTGATAAGTTCACTTTCAGTATAGTAAATGAGATTATGACAATTTTTCCCCTATTTATTTATTGTACCAATGAAGAAATAATTTAAAGATAAATAGAGAAGAAAAAGTTGAAAAGTACTCATTCATAAATGAGAACATAGTTAAAAATTTACCCTATAATCATTGAGTTGACTACCTCTCCTTGATATGTGAGATTTAATTAAAAGAAACTTATAAATAGGACAAGTGATAGTTTGTTTGCCAACGAAACTTTCCATCTCCGCATCAAAGTCAAAAGTCTGCCAAGAGATATACAAACACAGAAATAGAGTCAATGTCCCTTTTTTGTTAAAAAAAATAATAAAACAAAGAAAACGTTAGTCTTTGCTAGGTCCTCCATATCTCACTATCGTGTTGCTTTAATGATTAGGACGGACGATGTAAAAATAGAAATTAAGATCAGGTCGTCGAACTTCAAGCTCGTTCCTTCCCATCATTGTGCTCTAACGATCAGGTATAATTAATTAAATTTAAATTGCTAAATTTTGATGTGATTAGGTAAATACAGCATGATAATGAAGTTAATAAAATACTTTTTATAAAATCAAATATACACCATTCAAAAGTTAATTTAGAAAAAAAAGAAAAAGAGGAGAGAAGAGGATGTGAAGAGAAAAGGAGATAATTAATATAAGGGTTAAAATGCAGATTTACTAATAATGATTTATCAATGGTGCGTCTAATGTCACGCCCTTATTTTAATTTCACATTTATCAGAATATTTGCGGAAAACGATATGCAGTTCGGTAGGCATCACATGAATAGCATAACTATACTGATAATATGTGCATGATTACATAAATTTCCCATAGAGGTTCGTACCTGATAAATTCAAATAATGTAGCCGCACAAGGCTACTAAGGTATCTAAACCCATCCCAGTAAAATGGAGACATATTCCTGACTTCGCTCCGCCATTGCAATCCTCTCGTGTAGTTCTCTTCTTTGCTCTCAGCATATCTTTTGTCTTCTCCTGTCTAAATTGTTGGTAGAGAAGGGTGAGATTCGAGAGAATCTCAGTAGGAAACAGATACCATAATGCATGCATGATAGATGATATGTGTATAACATGTTAGCTTTAACTAGATGTATGCTCCATAATGACATTTCTGCATGCTCAATATTTCATACAACAAGACTGTGGCTACAGCGAAAACAGAAACAGAGCTTCATTTATTCAAGTATGCTCTACACAATCAAGTAAAACAATCACATACATCACTACACAAGCAAAGATATCAAATACATGCAAGTAAAGTAAATCCCCTACCTTAACCCTTTTTCTGCCTTGAAACACGTGCCTCGATCTACGTGCAAACAACTCGGGGCTCCATATTCGATCCTACAATTTCAAATATACTGTTTAGACACTTCCATAGTGTTTCTGGGGGTTATATGAGTCTATCTTGAAAAATTACTAAAATACCCCCGGGGACTCGGCCCCATCGGACCCGATCCGGCTATACTTTTCTCGAAATTCTAACTTGGGCTATCCTAACATATTTTCGCCCAAGGAATCCATTTACCGACTCGGAATTACCAAATTCACTGCCAAAAGACGAAATTGCCCTTGGCAGCCCATATTTCAGTGTTTTAGGGGCATTTTCATAATTATGCTTTCTCGGCCTTTTTCGAAAAAGTGCCCAACTGTAACCCCACCTAATTTTAGCTCCTAAACTCAATGGAACCATCAAATCATTGAAAATCCAACTCTAAGACCCATTTACAGTGATGGCCGAAATGTATGGGTTTTAAGGGGAAAATTGGGGTTTTTTGGTTTCGGCTCCGTAAACGCGTTCCTTTCTACTCCTAACCACTTTATTGACTATCCCATTAGATTACAACTACCATTTAGTATCAATTTGGGCAGAATAACAGCCCCCACAACCCATTTCCATAAATTAAATCCAACGGCAATCCGGCGAAATTTCACCGATTAAATTGCCCACAGCAGCTAGAATAGTCAATATACGAAGGTTTGGAAGTTACCTCAAGCTCCCACTTGATTTTCCTTGACTTGGCTGAACCCTAGGTCACTTCAACAATCAAATTTGAGCTTCCAACCCTTGAAACACATAGAAGAATAACTTAGGAGCAGAGTTATACGCATTAGGAACCAATTTACCGAAGAAATCACTTACCTTTGTAAGCTTTTTCCTCCCCTTTTCTCTCTAGAAAATCTGCTCTTTCTCTCTCCATTTCAGGTCTGTTTCACGCTGGAATGAGCTTGGAGAAAGAAGATGATATATTTTATAATATATCTAATGTCATTTTATTTATTTCCTTTATTTTCGGATTTCAGAAATTCTAGCAGATTTTCTGCCCTAACTTTGAAAAATCATAACTAATTCTAGAAAAATCGAATTGGAGTGATTCCAAAGCCTATAGAACCCTTATTGAGTCTAGTTTCAAGGGAAAATATAGAATTTTTCTGAATGGAATCATAAAATTCCCAGAATTTTAATATTTGCCTGCTATTCCAGAAACTTCACAGTTTTTCTGTACTGACTTCAAAAATTCATATCTTTTTTTATATAGCTCTAATTGAGTCATATGAACTATCAAATTAAAGCTTAGGATGTCTACTTTCATCCTGTAAAATTTCATAATTTTTTATCATCATTTGATCATTCAAAATCACATGACAAGCTCACTACCTCATAGGCTATTTCACCGAAAACATAATTATATTCTCCAAAGTTCACCATTTTACTTTCTTAATATCCCAAAGATATAAGAATCATTAGGGGATAAATTTGGGCTTCTACTAAATTGGGGCTTAGTAGTCCACTTAATTTAGACTTATTCCTAGGGGTGGAAACAGGCCAGGCTTGTGGCCTGTTAAGGCACAAGACAGCCTGAGCCTGGCCTGTGGCCTGTTGGAGGCTTTTTATTAGGCCTAAGCCTGGCCTGGCCTGTGGCCTGTTAAGAAGGCCTGAATTTGTGAAAGATCTTAAACAGGCTAACAGGCCGATATCCTAAACAGGCCTAAAACAGGCCGACGCAAACAGGTAAAAAACAAGCCCAGTTACATTTTTTTGGATAAAGGATGCCATAGCAATCAAAATAACAATCCAAATGAGAGGAGTTTTAGTCCAAAAGCTCAAGTGCCTTCCTCCAAATGAAGTGTCCTTAGCAAATCTGAACCGCTCTGGATCTGTCATCACACACACACATGTACAAGTATATATTCAATTAAACTGTATATTCAGAGACATCAATATTAATTTTGGACTGATCACATGTTATTAAATGTAGAGACACTAACCGTTTGTAAACTGGTACTCAAGTGTTCTTGTTTCCTTTTCACATTATTGAAATAAAGAATCACCTACAATATTGTGCATGAGCAAGATATCACCATCATCAATTATCAATATTGTTATTAACAAGTTGAAATGCATCAGCATTAGAATGCTCCACCAATTTGCTTCGACATATATGTATTAAGCATTAGCATGTGACCAGTACATGCTCAAACAAGTTTCAATTTGAGAATGCTAAGATTTGCAGACAAAAAGTCTTAGGAGCAACATGAGGTCTGGGATTATGTTGTCCTTATATGGAGTAGAGTGCAACCTCAAGAATCCTACCACTTTGACATTGGATTTCCACAATGCAGAACACAGCACATAAAAAATTTTAAACGGTAATGAAAAATGTTCTAGTCACTGCATAAATTCTCTCTTTTCCTATTCAAAACATTGTTGACTTCGAAAATGATGTCGTACTTCACATATCACTCTGCTTTAGAAACTTCAATTCTTAAAAAGCTGCAGCACAAAAAAAAAAGTAGAAGAAGAAATATTGTAGCAATATTACTTCCATATTTCTAATTGATACTGCAACAGAACAAGTAACAGGCCAGGTGCTTGAAATTCATTCTACCTCGTCGATGATCATTTGTCTCTAAATATATTCAACAACCTGAAGTTCGCTGCGTATGTCCCTTTTACTTCTAATAACTCTTGCTTCACTGTCTCTAATTTCTAGAACCTGGGAAAGACAAATTCATAAATGAATCCCATGAACTATTCTACTAATTCAACAGAAAACTGAGAGAAATAGGCACAAAAGGATACTATTGCTGGAAAGCATTAATCAGATTGATATAGTCTTCACTTCCCATAAATGATTCAATGCTTGCCTTTCATGAAATGTACATGGTTGCGGGTGAGAGACGACAGAGAGAGGAGTGTTAAGGGAAGGGCCGATCCTCGACGGCGTATCGAGATACAGCAGAGAGAGGAGGGTTGCGGGAAGGAGCGATCTTCGACGGCGGACTGACAGACGACGGCGAGAGCAAGTCTACAGGAAGGACTGATGGTTGATGGCGAACTGAGAGCCAACGAAGAGAGGAAGGCCGCAGGAAGCACCGATGATTGACGGCACAGTGAGAGACGACGGAGAGAGAAGACGCGTCACAGGGGAGCTTTGGTGGGAGTCGCCGACGGATCTAGAGCCTGAAGGAACGAGAATGAGATATGATTTTGTTTAGGAATTAGGGATTTAGGGTTCACTTGAAAGAGGGGAGTGGCATTAACGTAATTATGGAGGTGTATTTTTTTTTTAAAAAAAAGACCTTAACAAGCTCAGGCCGGCCTGACAGGCCTGTCAGTAGGCCTTGGCCTGGCCTGTTAAGATAAATAGGCTTTCAGATCAGCCTTGGCCTGCCCTTTTAGCCTGATAGGCCAGGCCTGATCAGGCCTTTAACAGGCCAGGCCGTAGGCCCCTGTCAGGCGGCCTGGCCTGTTTCCACCCCTACTTATTCCCAAGCCTCCAATCCCAAATTTTGGGGTATTACATCTAACACAATTAAGTTTTGTTGGGGGTAAAATTAAACCCAAATATTTTAAAATGAGGTAAAATCAGACGTTTGTGGGTCCCACAAGAGAGAGAATGTTTCCTCTGATTTCGTGAGTCCCACAAATCAGAAGTTTTGTCTATTATTTTTTTTATCCCATTTTAAAGTATTTGCATGTAATTTTGCCCCCCAACAAATTTTAATTGTGTTAAAAGCACCTTTTTGGTAAAACATTGTCTTTTTTTTTTTTTTTGCCAAAGTAAAACATTGTTATTAAATCTGCACCATTACCCTATAATATAATAATCCTCTCCCTTTTAAGCTACCCTTTTCAATCCTTGCATATGCAAGAGTTTTTAGGTTATACTATCTTTAAAGACGTAAATTTTTTTTAAAAAAAGTTCAAATTTAGCTAATACCTTGTGGCCAAAAAGCACGTAAGTTTATATATATATATATATATATATATATATATATATATATATAATTAAGTGGAAGGTTGCAATTTCGGAAATTTGTAGCCTTGTGTCATTAATGTTAAAGCTTTGCGAACTCGAATGATTGAGTTTTGATAACGTGGTAGGTGATGGCTTCTAGTGATCTACTCCCTTCGATTCTATTTATAAATAGTTTTCTTATTGATTGCATAAAATGATTTGATAGTTAAAAATAATAAGTGTGTTAAAAATATCATGTTTTTTTCCATTTATGTCCCTATTTATGAAAAGAGTATAGGAGGGAGAATAGATAAAAAGTATGAGAGATAATGAGTATAAGATATGAGAGATAATGAGTATTTAATAAGGGTAAAATAGGAAAAAGAAGCTTACATTTTCAGACAAAAAGTGTAAGTTGCTTATAAAAGGGACCAGCCTTATAAGAGAGAAAGTTACTTATAAATAGGATCAGAGAGAGTATTACATAAGCTACATAGCTTTAGCTCCTAACTATATATAGCGTGTTTTCGGGAGACTCCTCTACTATAAGGAGCCCAAGTCGCTCCAAATGCATGTTATTGGTTAAAAAGTTTGCTTAACCCCTATATGATATAATTATGTTATAAAATAAATTTAATGAATAAACACCATGAAATGTTATAATTAGAAACAATTTCAGAAAAAAATACCTGCAAAATTTTAAAATCTAAAATCAATGATTTCCTACTAAAATGAGTTGTGAAATATTGCTAATCAAATGTAATCAACACCTAAACTATTGTAGGGATGACACAAAACTATTATGAGATTTTAATATTTTGGAGGTTTTTTTTTTTTTTTGGAATTTTCTCTTATAATTATGTCGCTGCAAAACTTGCATTGGATACATAATTAATTTCATAACTTGAAAAGTTAGGAAAATTATATGAAAATTGTTGGGCCACATGCCTACATTACACGGGGATGAGATGACAGTGACACTAGGCGGGGAAAATAAAAAGACAAAAATAGACCAAAGCTTAGGATCAGTGTGAACACGGAGCACCAAATAAATCATGATTTTTTTTTATATCCACACTAGACATCCTCCATATATATATCGATAAGAAAGATGTGTTTGTTGAATAACGCACAGACTACTGCGTATGTGAACAAGGTTGTTGCCAATCAGAGATGCCATGTAGCCCAGAGAAGCGAAAGCAGCTATGCCTGCCGCAAGTACAACACTAGATGCGAAGAGTCTGAAACTGGTATTGGGTACTACTGCGTATGTGAACAAGGTTTCAGAGGCAACCCTTATCTCTCTCACCCCGATACAGCCTGCAAAGCAAAGGTAATTTATAAACCTATATATAATCTAATAATACAATCATAAATAAGTAACTCATTTAATTTTCTTAATATCTCTAAAAAAATCAATTAGAACCGAAAGGGTAGTACTATGCTTTCATCAAGTTTCAACCACGTTTGTCTATATTTTTAATTAAGTTATTTGCATGTGTGTGTGACTCTTTCTCTCTTCTGGTTTTCTTTTAATTCCCAAAGAAATGGCCAAGTTTGTTAATTTGAGATATGACTTGTACTAAAAAATTTTGATATTTATAACAGCTGAGCTTAGAGATATGTATAAATCTTAGAGATGTGTATAATAAGCAGTTTAAAAATTAATTTTTGCAGACATTAAAGAATGCAACGAGGAGAATCGCTGAAGTATGAGATGTCACCATGTCCCTGGCAATTATACATGTTCATGTCCGTGGGATTATAGAGGCGACGGCTATAAAGACAGATCAGGCTGCAAATTCTATATCATGGAAATTTCATTGGGTAAGAATAGTAATTAACCCTTAGCACTCAACTCATCGTAGCTAACATTGTTAACTTGATGGGATTGATTTGGATTTAAAAGATACTCTCTCTCTGGTTCTTAATTCTTAATATAAGAGTTAGATAATTAATTTAAAAATATTAAATAAATAAGTTGAGTTAGTTATTTATAATAAATATGTATTGGTTTTTCTATAATACCCTCTTTAATCATGTGTATTGGAATTACCTTTGATGGAAACCTCTTTAATGTATATAATCAATAAGGGTACTTTTAAAAAACATTATAAATTTGGGAAATAAAGTGAATTGAAATCGTATATTTAGAAATAAGTTAAACCATTTGTTTAGCTCCTATATTTAAGATCGGAGATAGTAATTCACAGGCCAGTCAGCTGTATGAACAACTCTGGCACTATATTTTAAAACTATACATGTAGCAACATGTGGCAAAAGTCAGTTAAAACATTAGCAGCTTATAGTGACATGCCAATATCGTCTTTCATTGAGCTGTCAGTTGTGTCACATCGGTTAATTTGCATGCATGCATCCTTTCCATATTTAGAGGAACGTCTATTTTTATTCAAAGCATTACCAATTTGAGTTCAAAACCACACACAGCTTCTTTATCTCTCTACACACAAGAGAATCAAGACTATTGGACCAGGCCGGGGTGATGGGAAGTAAACAAAGCATCACTAGCTAGCAATTAGTGTTCAAAACCATGGAGTATTGACATACTTATTACTAGCTACTCTGAATAATATTTTGAATATTATTTGCAGGCATTTCTATAGCCTTGCTTGTTATCTTCACATTAGTCTCAACATTATGTTGGGGACGAAAGCAAAGAGCACTAAAACATCATAGAAGAAAGTATGTTGTGCAAAATGGAGGAAATTATATGTTACAACAACTTTATCAACAACAAGGATACATTGAAAGAATTAAGAATTGTACTAAAGACGAGCTCAAAAATGCCGCAAACAATTTTGATGAAACAAGAATCTTGGTCGTGGAGGATAGGGCACGGTTTACAAGGAGATATTACCTGATAACACGCTTGTTGCCATTAAAAAGTCCAGAATTGGTGGGGGTTCCAAACAAATTAAAGATTTTATTAATGAAGTAGTTGTACTTCCCCAAATTAACCATAGGAATGTGGTTAAACTTTTTGGGTGTTGTCTTGAAACTAAAATTCCCCTGTTAGTTTGTGAGTTTGTGGACAATGGCATCTTTTTTTACCATATGGACCCACTAAATAATGAGCAGTCTCTTTCGTGGGAGACTTGACTAAAGATAGCTGCAGAAACAGCCGAAACCATTTCATATTTACACTCTACTGCTTTTATTCCAATTATTCACCAAGATATTAAATTAGCCAACATACTATTAGATCACAATCATAAAGCAAAAGTTTCTGATTTTAGAGCTTCAAGGCTTATTCCTCTAGATAAAACTCAAATTACCACCGTGGCTCAAGGGACATTAGGATATTTGGATCCAGAGCACCTCCCTACAAGTCAATTGAATGAGAAAAGTAATGTCTATAGTTTTGGAGTTGTACTTGTGGAGCTAATCACTAGGAATAAAGCAGTTGAATTCAATAGGCCAGAAGAACAAAAAAATTTGGCTATATACTTTGCTTCTTCAATGAAAGAAGATAAAATGTGGGAGATTCTGGACGAGCTAGTGTTAAATCAAAAGAATGCAATGCAGATAAAGGAAGTTGCTTTCTTAGTAAGGAGATGCACATTAGAGTTAATGGACAGGAAAGGCCAACTATAAAAGAAGTGGCAATGGAATTATACTAGAGGGTTTGATGGCTCAAGGGGAGGCATTCTTGGGTAAAGGGAGAGGATATGATGCCTCAAGAATGTGAATACTTGCTTGATCACGTGGCTGGTGGATATGGGAAGTGCTAGTTCTAGCACTTCAGCTGCCCTTGATAGTATGCTAAAAGAAATAGTATTTGAGATTGCACTTTAAACTCAAGAGGCTCTTTCGGTGCTTTTGAACTCTATTTCTATTTCTTAGTTTCCCTATAAGCGTTTTTTTCCGGTGGATAAAAAAAGAGATTGCATATGGGCAATGATCATTTAAATTATTTTAATGTTAGTATTTCTTTCGTGTTAGAGGGCTACTCTTTCCACTCTTTGCAAATGTAGGAGTTTTAGGTTATACCGTCTTTAAAATGCTCGTGATGTTTTTAAAAATGTTCTTTATTCCATATCTTAAAAATTTTTTATCCAAGGATAAATGTATATCAAAATTATTAAATCCCAAATTTTCATTGGTAGATAAGACTAGTTTTAATACAGAAAATGACAACATATTCATACAGGTCGATATAAAAAAAAATTATTTATATATAGTATACAAACGCCATGAATAGAGACGTCATACCCATTTTGTGCTCACAGCAAAAGAAATACTCAGTGTATGGAAAACCGGATCAGACCGGCCGGTTCAAACCTGAAACCTATGAATCAGTCACTGGTCCAGTCTAGTTGAGCGAAAAAATCGGTGAATCGATGAACCGGTCATCCTGGTCTGATCCGGTGTGAACCGGCCTGACCCAGACTAGTCACGGTTTGCGCTTTTTCTTTTTACTTTTTTATACTCCAAATGAAGTCCTTTTGGCTTTTTTTTTTATAAATATTTTCCTACCAGTTTTTTATTTATAAGGAGCTTTAAAAGGATTGTGGAATACTTTTGGCATTGGTTGGGGAAAAATCCTTATGTACTTAATGATATTTTTGTAGGTATTAGGTTCAAGAAGTTATATTGAACTATTAGTTGAAAAATAACTCTCATATAGTTTTTTGAATGGTATGTATGAACATTTAAATTATATTTTTTTTTAATTGACCCCGGTCTGAACCACTGACCCTTAACCCAATACCTCAACCGGTTCAATATCCGGTATGATTTTTAGTACCTTAGAAATACTATGAAAGATATATAAAAGAGAAAGAGATTGAACTTTGAACCCATGTACATCTAATTCACCTAACGGAAATGAAAGTACTGGGAGTCATTCAAATTTGAGGCACGCCCTAAATTCCTTCACAAATTCATTTAGGCTTTGCTCTCTCTTATTGTATATGCTCATATGATTGTATTTATAGGGCACTAAGAGAAAAAAATTTTTTATCTTATTTATAAGGTACATCATTAAATTTTTCATGTGAATATACATTTTTCCCTTTATTTATTATTATTTGACTTTATTTTTATGGGGTATAATATAAATTAGATGAAAATAAAATTAAAAAGTTATTGAATTTTATCTACGATATAAAAATACCTTAAGAGTACTGTGAATGCATGGAACACCGAATAACTCGTGATGGCGAAAATATCTGCATCAAGGGTCAGTCATAACCATATATATTTAGAGCTGGGAATCAGGGTCGGCCCTTGACGGGCCAGAGCCTAACAGGGCCGGCCCTAAAGGGCTCGGAGTCAGGAAAATTGCAGTTTTTCAAAGCCCGGCCCGAGAGCATCAGGGCCAGGGCCGTCCCGCAGGGCTCGGAAGTCCTTTTCACAATATTTAACTATTTTTCCTACGTATTTTCCTCAGAGAGATATAATTAGTAAATAACAACGATTAAATTTCTAATTTAATACATAAATGTTGTCAACATTAAGATTTAAATAACACGTCTCTTGCAACAAACAAACACAGTTATTAATGTATAATCAAAGGTAAAATCATATCCATAAATAACTCACACAAAAGCTGAAGTATAAAAAGGCAAGAAGCTAAATACTCTAATATCTAAACAACATAAGTATGACGACTATCATTTTCACCTTCTTCGCCACTATCATCAATTTCAAGGACGTTTGATTGTGTTTCACTTTGAGTAGTAAGTTCAAGTAGTCAAATAATCACAACCTCCATCAAAAATCATACTCCATCAAGGATAACAGTATATAATATGATTTTATTCTAAATAGGCAGAAAAATATACTCAAAAATCACAATATGATTCAATTAGACAAAACAATATACTAAAAAATTATACTCTATACAATATGAGGACAGAGTGACATATAGATCAATAAGACAATTCAAAAATGTAACATGGTTCCCTTTCCAAGCAAAAAAAATAAAAGATAAATGGGCTTAAAGGGCCGGCCCTTTTTAAGCCCGAGGCCCTACAGGGCTGGCCCTTTTAGGCCCGACTTCCTTTTCAGGCTACAATTTACAAGCCCGGCCCTTGAAGGGCCAGGGCCGGCCCGACGGGCTCGGCCCGTTTTCCCGGCTCTATATATATTATTCCCTTCAATTTTAAATATAAAATAAAGTTAACTTTTTTTTGAAGAGATTAAAGAAGTTAAATAAATTATTTAATATATTGTGTATCTTTAGATTATATATTAATTTATTAGTCAAACTAATTAATTTGTAGAAAAAAATATAAATATAAATAATCTAAAGTAATTTAATTAACTTCCTTAATTTTTTTAAAAAAATTAACTTTATCTTATATTTAAGATAGAAAGTAGCATAACATATAGTCACAGTCGTCCCTTAAAAAAGAAAGAAAAATCAAACAAAGATAACGTATACTGACTGGAGTTCCAGAAGCAACCTATAGAAGGAGAGAATTGTGCTCACAGCAAAAGACCTACTGAAGTTTCGTGTAGTGTTGAACGATCAGGATTTGAAGTGATCCATATATAACAGCTAGCCATATACCTAGCTCTTCATCCCTGTATATCCCACACTGTAAATCCGATCTGTATATCGATAAGAGAGATGGGTTTGTTGAACTCACTGCATTTGAAAATGGCATTGCTGGTCACCACGGCCGTCGCAACGGCGGCGGCCGAAGCCCAGACGAAACCGGGTTGCAACTATACTTGTGGGAACGTGAGCATCCCATATCCCTTTGGCACTAGCGAGAACTGCTACAGAGATGAAAGGTTCTTCCTCAACTGCGCAACCACCACTTCCCCATCATCATCTGGAGAAGCCACAACACAATTGATTTACAGCGATAATATACCAGTTCTCAGCATCTCCCTGGATCCTCCTGAATTGACCGTTTCCGGACACGTCTCGAAGCATTGCTATGACTCAAACAATGATTCGTCTTCGAATGCAAAGGGGTTCGTTAACTTTTCTATATCAAACACCAGGAACAGATTCACTGTGGTGGGCTGTGACACCTACGCTCACATCAGTGACCTGAACAGCACGTTTAGCACTGGCTGCTCGCTGCGTTGCAGTAGCGAGACGAAGTTTGAGCAAGCAGGGGTGTGCTCTGGTGGGGGATGTTGCCAGACCAGTCTCCCCAAAACCGTATGGAACTATAAGATCACCTTAGGGACCTTGGACAACTACACGGACGTGCATGACTTCAATTCTTGTGCCTATGCGTTTATTGCCAAGGAAGAATCCTTCAACTTCTCATCTCGAGAGCTGCTTGACCTCAGCAAGAGAACAGAATTTCCCGTGGTTGTGAACTGGGCTGTTTCCAATCAGACATGCGTTGAAGCCGAGAAAGATGCAAGCAGCTATGCCTGCAAGCAAAACAGTAGATGTAAAGAGTCACGAAGCGATATTGGGTACTACTGCGTATGTGAAGATGGTTTCCGAGGCAATCCCTATCTCTCTAACCTCGATACCGGCTGCAAAGGTAAGCCTCAGTCAGCTTTAGCAATTTCCGAAACAGAGCTACTCTGTTTTCAACTAACTACTACGGTTTAATTTTATAGATTAATACCCCCTCCCTCCCATCCTAAATATAAAAACATGTTGATTTTTTTTAGAGACATTAAAAAAATTAAATAAGTTACTTAATCATATCATATATTTTATATTATTAAATTATATATCAGTTTATATGTCGGACAAATTAGTTTGAAGAAAAAATAAAAATATTTTAAAGTAATTTAATTAGCTTCATTAATTTCTCCAAAAAAGTCAACTAAATCTTTATTTAGGACCAGAGGTAATTAATATTTGATCTCTCAAATTTGCCCCCATTTTGGTTTTAGTCCCAATAGTTTTAAACCATGGCTTTGGTTATTCATAGGGCAAAATGGTTCAAGTTTTTATTTAATTATAGGGATTAATATTTTAGGGTTAAGATGCAATTTTAAATACAAAGTTTTTTGCCATGAGTGTATGGTACAATTAAGTTTTAAAGAGAGCAAAAGGAGACAAAGTATGTTTAAAATGACGTAATTTTAGCAATCCCGTAAAATTGGCACAAGTATCCGCTATAATTATAAAGTTGAAAAGAAAATAAGTGAGTCTCACATTTTAAAAAAAAAAGAAAAGAAAAGAAAGAAACATGGTTTGAACTAATTTGACAAAATTGCTAAAATTGCTCTGTTTTTAAATATTATGTTTACTTTTACACTCTTCAAAACTTAAAATTGCACTTCAACCTAATATTTTAAACTGAATGAAACTTAACTTAAGGGATTAAAACTAAAATGAGGTGAAATTTGAGGGAGCAAAAATTATATTAACCCTTAATTTTAATTCCACTAAGTTTGTCCGAGTTTTGACGTCTTGAACAAATTGTTGATATCTATAATAGCTATGCTTGGAGATATGTATAATCAGCTTAAAGATTAATTTTGCAGATATTAATGAGTGCGATGGGGACAATCGTTGCAGTAGGAGATGCCACAACATCGATGGAAATTATAAGTGTTCTTGTCCGCTGGGTTACAGAGGGAATGGCTACAAAGATGGATCAGGCTGCAACTTCCTCATCGTAGAAATTTCACTGGGTAAGAATATCATAGTAATTAACCCTTTATCATTAGACTCATCTTAGCTAACAGTGTTAAATTGACCCAATTTTGATTTGGATTTAAAAATGGTTTTGTCATCCCATTCCTTGAATAAAAAATAAAAAGCAGTCAACAATTTTGGTATTATATTTTTAAAAAAACACATGTAGTTATATGTTACTGATCAAGATACTTAATACATCAATGGCTTTATAATGACATGCCAATATCCATTTTAAGATGCGTTAATCGCAAAACAATATATTTCATTTGTGCCACAATGGTTAATTTGCATGCCTCCTTTTCATATTTAGAGAAAATTTTGTTTTCATTCAAAACTATTGGACCGGGGGTGATGGGAAATAAACAAAGCATCACTATCATGAAGTGTTCAAGTCCATGATTTATTGACAACCAACACCACTTACTTACAACTCTGGATAATATCACTACAAAAAAACAGGGAATTAGAGACGGAAATTAGCGACGGAATTAATTCCGTCGCTATTCCGTCTCTAATCCGTCTCTGATTCCGTCTCTAATTTTAGAGACGGAATTAGAGACGGATTAGAGACGGAATTTAGAGACGGAATAATTCCGTCGCTAATTTCCGTCTCTAAAACTTTAGTGATGGAATCTGAGACGGATTAGAGACGGAATTTAGAGACGGAATAATTCCGTCGCTAATTTCCGTCTCTAACAATTTAGAGACGGAATCTGAGACAGATTAGAGTCGGAATTTAGAGACGGAATAATTCCGTCGCTAATTTCCGTCTCTAACAATTTAGAGACGGAATCGGAGATGGATTAGAGACGGAATTTAGAGACGGAATAATTCCGTCTCTAAATTCCGTCTCTAAAAATTTAGAGACGGAATCGGAGACGGATTAGAGATGGAATTTAGAGACGGAATTATTCCGTCGCTAATTTCCGTCTCTAAATTTTTAGAGACGGAAATTAGCGACGGAATTATTCCGACTCTAAATTCCGTCTCTAAATTTAGTTAGGGACGGATTAGAGACGGAATTATTCCGTCTCTAATTTCCGTCTCTAAATTCTGTCGGTAAATTCCGTCACCAATTCCGTGGATATTCCGTCACAAATTCCGTTACTAATTTAAGGGATAATTTAATCTTGTTTTTTGACAGAAATTAAAGACAAAAATTGTTCCGTCTATAAGTTTCGTCACTAAATTTGTTGCAAATCTGAAAATTTCAAATATTCACCATGTAAAGAATAAATGATAATATAATTATGTAAAACTTGTTGAAACGTCATGGAGATGAATTCTTATGAAACACATTCGTATATCATAAAAATGGCATCGTCATGTGACTTTGTATTAGCTAAACAAACAATGAAATAATATATGAACTACCCTCTTTTAGAAATTAACATGATAAATGAAGAAAGAATAATTGTAGTGCTAATTTCGTGAAATTAATTATACTGCTAAGCAATTTATTCATACACTCATTTATTAGTGTTACTAATATGATTTCTTTAACAAAATAAGAATACAATAGTTGTTTTGGAAGCTATATATAGTTATGAAATCCATAGATAAAAATTAAACAAAAATACAAACAAATGACAGTAATATATAAAAGTTAAAATTTATAACAACTCATGATATAATTTACAAAGTATAGACCTCACAACTTGTTTCTTTGAGTTTTATGCAAAGCATAGTATTTTATTTATAAAATATTGAATTTGTGACAAATTGCAATAATGTATTTTACCATTTCAAGAACTACATAAAAACATGTAAATAATTACTATTACATATATTATATGAATGTGTAATTAAATACTCATTTGATTTAAAATATAAGTGCAATCTTGCAATTGTATAAAAAAAAAGTTCAATCTTGTAACTTGGCCAATCTATTTCAAAATAAAATTCGAGTCTAAAATTTAGAAAATGTAATTTTTTTTCTTATGTTGTAAGTTGGCCAATCTATTTCAAAATAAAATTCTAGTCTAAAATTTAGAAAATGTAATTTTTTTTCTTATGTTGTAAGTTGGCGACTTCTCCTTAATTTCTACGGCTCTCTCATTCCAGCACGGATCTATTGTCTCTGGTTCTTCCTCTTAGTCACTTGTTCAACCTCACAAGGTCACCGACTTCTCCTCTCTTCATCGGCGGTCACAACTCTCCTCTCTCTCAGAATCATTGAGTCACCGTCTCCCCTTTCTCCGTCAGCCATTGCAGCTCTCCTCTCTCAAACTCTCTCTTCCTTAGCTGGTTTGTTTAGTTCAATGTTAAATATTCATTTGATTTGTTAATTGAGACTAATAAGTAGGATTAGAGTGGTAGCCAACAGGCTAAAGCAAATAATTAGTCAAAGTACAATTTGAAAATTCACTATAATGAGTTATTGTATTTTAGATTAAGACTCTCAATATTTAAGTTATACAATTTGAAAATTCACTATAATTTAGAAAAATAAAATAAAATAAATTTAAAGAGTAACAAATGAAAATTAGAACCATAACTCTAACCAATTTAATTTTGAGTTAATAACATCATTGTTATGTGATTCACGCTATTTTTCTTAAATTTATTGAAATTATATTATTAAAGTTATAGTCTTATATTAAAAAATCTGTTTCATTAGTGTCTATAGATGTTTTTTTTGCCAACATAGTTTTTATAGATGTTGCTGAAATTCCATGGCGCAAAAACGTTTCCCTCCATTTATTTCATTAGTTTACATAATCCCCCCAAATTTTGCAAAACCCTCCATTTTCCCTCACTTGAAACTCTTCCTCTGCACTCCTCCTGCGGCTCCCCAACAATACCCCAATCTTCACCTTCTTCAACCCCAATCAGCCTCAGCATTTCCTTCCAAAACCCCAATCTCCACCTTGTCTGAGTTCGATTTGCTACTCCAAAAAAGGCAAGCTTCATCTTCTTCGACTTTCATCCGATTCTCTTAGTTCGATTTGCTCCACCCAAAACCCCAAGCTTCGCCTTCTGGGACTTCCATCTGCTTGTCCGATATGCAGTGGCTTCTTCGTCTTCAAGCTCTTTTCTTGGAGGGTTGAAGGTGGTTTTCTCTCTATTGCTCACTCTCTCGCGACTTCCGCAGCCAAGAGAAATTCAGGCTAGTGATTATATACTTACTCCTCTATTTTGTTTTTTCTGTCACTATTTTCTTCAAGGGCT
This sequence comes from Inga laurina, assembly GCA_963855925.1. Classification (NCBI taxonomy): domain Eukaryota; kingdom Viridiplantae; phylum Streptophyta; class Magnoliopsida; order Fabales; family Fabaceae; genus Inga; species Inga laurina. The sequence goes on along the minus strand of OY979709.1, from coordinate 51,448,989 downwards.
AAAGCTTCTTTTTTGTCTTCATTTTACTGTAAAAACATTGCATCTTCCTTTCATTTCTTTGTGTCTTATAATTGCAAGCATTTGCTTAAGTTCTGACTCATAATTGAATTGAATGGGTTATAGCATATGTAGTATGATATGAACAGGGCATCTTTGCATTTTTGATATGATGATGGGAATTTTTTCACAAGGTATTGACTACTTTTGAATGAATACTCTATTGGAAAGGGACGGTTTTGCAAGGGTTGGTGTCTGATGATGATGAATTAAATAAAACATCAATATTCAATGCATATCTAACAGATCTGAGATATATAGCAGTAGTTGATGAAGCTAAGATATATAAAGGTCGCCCTGAGAGTTACACTGCGAAGTAACAGGTCATAAGATTTTGTTGTGATTTATAATACTTTCTCCACTCACTTAAATGCAACCCCCCTTAAATATTCACCTTCCCACCCCACTTCACCTCTTTCGTGTCAGTCTAATAAATAACTAAACTAACACGCATACTATGGCCACCAAAAGAGTTTTCCCTCACTTAACACCTTTCTCATTCTCACATGTATAACACTAGGAATAGTCATATATAAGAACAAATTAAAAGAATCTTGTAAACTATAAATTGGAAGCTATAGTAGGGATATATATATGTGTGTGTGTGTGTGTGTGTGTGTGTGTGTGTGTGTGTGTGTGTGTGTTGCCTTCTCTCTGCCTGAAAACAAAAAAGCTATGTGGATTCAACTTTTAGGTGGTCCATTACCATCATGATTCATGCATATATAGCGTGTGTTCCTGGGTTAGTGTGAGTTAATGACGTTCTTGAAGATATGGCCCTGATAGTGCAAGCTCACTATCCAACAAACACACTTACTGATATCGATTCAACATCTCAATACTAATATATACATCTCTGTGAGTGTTGTGTGTCTGTGAGTGATGTTCACAACTTTTAATTGTCACTTTCAAAGTGGAACCAAGAGAGAGAGAGAGAGAGAGAGAGCCGGCCATGTGAAATATTTTATTGATAACATTAGGTCTTAAGTTTCATGTGCTATAAAGTTTGTGGCTTTTTCATTTAATTGACTAGCTTATGTCTTAATCTGTTCTCCCACAGAGTGATATCAATACAGCGTAGGAATTAACAGAAAAGGAAGAGGAAACCAGACAAAAAAGGTATGTGTGTATATATGTATCTTTTATTCTAGAATGCTTAAATCATTTTAGATGCTACTTTCATTTATGTTATGTGTTGATAATTTTGCAAGTTTAAGCTATTGTGACTAATAGCCCATAATACATGCTGGAATTTTTGTTGCCATATATTAAGTTGTTCTACTTTGTGCCTCAATTGCAAAAGATGGTGATCACTTCTCTTTTCTTCCCCCCCCCCCTCTTTTACTTACTTTAAGGGTCCAGCTGCCTCTTCTTTTCTTTCCAAATTGGCTGCTTACTTTTTTGTCAAGTTGTGGTTGCCTCTTCTTTTCTTTCCAACTTGTGATATGAGTTTGATTTTTTTTTTTTTTAAATTTCGCCCACCTTTCTTCTTTCCTTTCCAAATTTGCTTTTTGACAATTGATGCCACCTTCCTCTTGTTCAACTTTAGCATCTTCTACTTCCATTGACTTAGCTTGTGGCCCACATTCTTTCTTATGTCTTCTTCGCATTTTTTTCATTCATTCCATAATGGTATGGACTTTGAAGCTGATCAAAGAAAAGGGAATAACATGTGAATATTAATAATCTTACTAGTTACTTTGTCCAAAAAAAAATAATCTTACTAGTTACTAATAAAAGTTGGATTATTTATTTGTTATTATTTTTTTAATTCTTTCTTAAAATGAAAAACTTATATTTTAACTTGAAATCCCAAAAATGATGTACCTAACTTGATATGTCAAGAAAATATCTTTAATTTAGCATTGATGACTCCCAAATATATCAAAATATATCTCAAATATTTAACTAAAAATAAGGAGTCATCAGTTATGTGTTGATGATTTTGTAAGTTCAAGCTATTGTGATAAATAACCCAAATACATGCTGGAATTTTTGTTGCCACATATAATAAATGCTGGAATTTTTGTTTCCACATATTAAGTTGTTCTACTTTGTGTCTCTTGACCATATATTAAGTTGTTCTACTTCGTGCCTCAATTGCAAAAGACGGTGATCACTTCTCTTTTCTTCCCCCCCTCTTTTACTTACTTTAAGGGTCCAGCTGCCTCTTCTTTTCTTTCCAAATTGGCTGCTTACTTTTTTGTCAAGTTGTGGTTGCCTGTTCTTAATTAGCAATTGTGATGTTTAAAGGAAGTCAAGGCCGAATAATCCTTCAAATATTATTTGTGCAGAATTTATGTTCATGAGGTGTTAATGATTGATGAATAAATTTGGTTCATTGGTCCAGAATTTCGTTTAGCTACTGTGCATATCATGTGTTTATAATAGAGCACCAAATTTATGGTAATTCCATGACTTTCCTTGCTGAATTTAATCTATATTAACCCCCTGATTCGTTTCTATTTATTCATATTCATCACAAGATATATAACCACTGTACATGTACTATATAATGATCTATTTATTCCTATTTATATAATGATCTATCTGCGAAAACTGGTTACCAAAGTGGTGAATAACAAATTGAAGAAAGAACAAAAGGAAATGATATGGTGTGTAGAAGTAGACATGAAGTGGTCCAATAGAAAGAAAGTAAAAGGGGGCACGAGATAAATGGCTTGGAGACCCTTAATATCACCTGCTGAATTTAATTCCATGACTTTCCTTGTATGCTCATTGCTGCTATTTTTTTTTTTGGTCGAAAAATTGCTGCTATTCAATGATATGCTCCTTTGACACGTACAGGATATCTCATGATACCTTAAGGGTGTGCCTTTTATATGTTAGGCCATCATGAAGTAGTGAGTTGTTAGGCCTTCTCTTCTTATACTTGGTTTTTGAGGAGTGGCTTTTTGATTTCTTGTTATTGTTGTGTTAATTTGAGTAATCAAATTCATTTTAGTGATTGCATACTGTCCTTTATTTTATATTTGTTCATATCTTTTGACTTTTTGTACTCATTATTTTCTTTAATATATAGGAGTATTACATGAGGATCAAGGCATCTAGAAGTTCTAATCCAGATTCTCTGAGTGATGTGCAATCAAATCAGCTAGATGAAGAAGAGCTGAACCTATATTTAGAGGCTGCAGGTGGTAAGAACAAGAAGGGTCGCATATTTGGCTTAGGATCTGAGGCTAAAGATGTTGATTCCTCATCCTATTCTTATAAGTCTTCTCCTTCCATCAACACAATGCTCCGACCTGATATTGACAATGTTGTCACACAGCTTAGACAGGAGAATAACAATCTTAAGCAACAGAATGAAATTATCTTAACTAGGTTGGAAGCACTTGAGCAAAAACTATCTGCGGCTGTCAATAATTCAAACCCTGAAGCTCATACCACTGATGATAGCCCACCATAGGATAGGGTGGTTACTAGGTTGTTTGACTATATTTAATATTTGTGTGGTTTATTTGATATATTATATACATTTTCACTTTAGTACTTTTATTGTTTTGTAGTTGTTAACTTAATATAATTGTCAAACTGGGTTTGAATATGATTTTATTTGCAATCAGTTTAATTTCATTTTCAGTTCTTTAACAATTATAGGTTATTCAACTTGACTTACCGTTAAATTCAAATTAACCACTCACAAAAAATTTAATTGGAGAGAGAAAATTTAAAAAGCTTAAAGCCGGTTTTTTTAAAAATTCTGTAATAAAATTAAATTATTTTTTTAAAAAAAATTTCACTTTGCAACGGATTAGTGACGGAAATTCCGTTACTAATTCATCTCATAAAATAAAAATAGAATTAATTTTTTTTAACCTTGTGACGGATTAGGGACGGAAATTCCGTCACTAATCTTGGACAAATTAGAGACGGAAATTCCGTCGCTAATCCGTCTCAGAAATTAATAATGGAATTATGTTTTTTTAATCTTTTGACATATTAGCGACGGAATTTCCGTCGCTAATTCCGTCTCAAAAATTAGCGACGGAATTTCCGTCGCTAATTCCGTCTCCAAAATTAATAATAAACTTATTTTTTTTATTACGTTGTGACAGATTAGCGACGGAATTTCCGTCGCTAAATCCGTCTCAAAACTTAGCGACGGAAATTCCGTCGCTAAATCCGTTGTAAACTTAGCGACAGAAATTCCGTCGCTAAATCCGTCTCTGAAATTAGCGACGGAATTTCCGTCGCTAAATCCGTCTCCAAAATTAGCGACGGAATTTATCATTAGAGACGGAATTTTCCGTCGCAGATTAGAGACGGAATTTCCGTCACTAATCCGTCTATAAATTTGCGACGGAATTGAAATTCCGTCGCTAACAGAATTAGTAACGCCCTTTTTAGGGACGGACCATTTTCCGTCGTTAATCCGTCGCTAACTGATTAGAGACGGAATTAGCGACGGAAATTCCGTCGCTAATATTTTTAGCGACGGAATTTCCGTCGCTAAATTCCGTCTCTAATTCCCTGTTTTTTTGTAGTGTATTTTGAACATTATGTGTAGGCATTTCTGTGGGCTTGCTTGTTATCTTTACATTGGTCTCTACATTATGCTGGGGAAACAAGCAAAGAGCACTAAAACAACTTAGAAGACAATATTTTGAGCAAAATGGAGGAAATTATATGCTGCAGCAACTTCATCAACAACAAGGATACATTGATAGAACCAAAATTTTTACTGAAGATGAGCTCAAAATTGCCACAAACGACTTTGATGAGAGCAGAATTCTCGGTCGTGGTGGACAAGGCACAGTTTACAAGGGCATATTACCTGATAACTCACTTGTTGCGATTAAAAAGTCTAGAGTAGGAGGTGACTCAAGACAAGCTAAGGATTTTATCAATGAAGTTACTGTACTTTCCCAAATCAACCATAAGAATGTGGTTAAACTTTTTGGGTGTTGTCTTGAAACTGAAGTTCCCTTGTTGGTTTATGAGTTTGTGGACAATGGCACCCTTCTTGACCATATAGACCCACTAAAAAATGAGCACTCTCTTTCATGGGAGACTCGACTAAGGATAGCCGCAGAAACAGCCGAAGCCATTTCATATTTACACTCTGCTGCTTCTATTCCAATCATTCATCGTGATATTAAATCTGCCAACATATTATTAGATCATAGTCACCAAGCAAAAGTTTCTGACTTTGGAGCTTCAAGACTTGTTCCACTTGATGAAACTCAAATTTCCACTGTGGTTCAAGGGACATTGGGATATTTGGATCCAGAGTACCTCCTTACAGGTCAACTTAATGAGAAAAGTGATGTTTATAGTTTTGGGGTTGTACTTGTGGAGTTAGTCACAGGGAATAAAGCGGTTGAATTCAATAGGCCAGAACAAAAAAATTTGGCTATGTATTTTGCATCTTCAATGAAAGAAGACAACTTATGGCATATTCTTGACAAAAGAGTGTTAGATCAGAAGAATGCAGAGCAGTTAAAGGAGGTTGCTTTCTTAGCAAGGAGGTGCATTAGAGTTAATGGAGAGGAAAGGCCAACTATGAAAGAAGTAGCAACAGAATTAGAGGGTCTAATTGCTATGAAAAAGCATCCTTGGGTAAAGGGAGAGGATATGATGTCTGAAGAATGTGAATACTTGCTTGGTCATGTAGCTGATGGATATGGGAATGCATGTGCTAGCACTTCAGCTGCCTATGAGAGCGTATTTGAGATTGAAGATGGGCGATGATCATGTTAGTACTTTCTCATGTGTTTGAGCCACTCTTTGCAAATGTAATTTTAGGGTATGCCATCTTTAAATATTTGTAAGGATTTTAAAAATGTTCAGAATTATTGAATATCTTAAAAGTCTTTGGTTATGAAGGATACAAGTAAATTGGAGTTATCAAATCCTGAATTTTTACCAGCTCATAATCATTTCATTCTCTATTTTTTTTTCTTTTTTACAACAACTGAAAGAAATGATTTCACTCTCTTAATGCCCTGATAGACGACTGGTGTACAAAATTCAAATCAAAGCCAAAATACTCAAAAAGTTATCCGATCTTTAATAATGTAATGCACCAGATTAAAAAAATGACTGATACTTTGAAATTTTTTTAGCATAACATTATACCAACAAAACAGAGATTAAAAGGGAGCTCTGACAACAATTCTCTGAAGTTCAATTTAAGATTCTTGAACATACGACTGACACAGGCAGCGTGCCCCCAGTTTCTATAGGGCTGTCATCCATTGATGAAGATGGAGAGATATCAAGCCCAAGACCACTATAAATTGCCGCATTCTTTTGAGTTAAGTTGTCAGATTTCATTTTAATTCGAAATTTCAGAGTTCTTTGCACAGCTGATTTTCCTGACATATTAGTACTATCATTATTCAAAGAGCACGTTTCAGCACCTATATTGGAAGAAATTCCTACACCATTTTTCTTTGAACCATCAACTGAAAATGCTCTTGCATTTTGTAATGAATTAGTGCTACAGGGCGCAGTTCCAAGCCTTGTAGAAGGAGGCACACGTAAAGGAGCTGTTGAATTGTCGGATTCAGCCTGCATAATAACACAACCACAGTATCAAGCAAACAGGAGTTGTTCTGAACTTGACATATGTCAGCAACATGTATTACCTTCCGATCAAATGGTCAGGTGAAAAAAAAAAAAAATCAAATACCTCCACATGGCGATTGTAAGGAGATTTTGGTGATATGCAGTTTTTTGAGAGGCCTTTGAATGAGAGCGAAAAGGAGAACATTCATAGGCAGGCAAGAAAGAACCATAGCCACCAAATTTTGCACCTGAAACAATTATTCGTATCAAATGCTGTCACATTTGTATGTGCAAAGACAGCTCCTTCATTTCTCTCTACAATCTATGATTTCTAACCCAGATTCTCAGCAGAAACACCACCTTCAAAGTCCTTTTGGAAATGGCCAAGAACATGCTCAATCCTCTCATCCTTCAAGAAAGGAAAGCAAGTCATAGTATTTTCTCGATGAAACTGAACCAGTTGACATCAAATCAAAACAGCACTAATTAATAATTAACAATAATCACTAAGGTCCAGTACCCTTAAGGCAGACCTGAAGAAGATTCACAATAGGAATTTGGGAAATTATCTTCATCCTTGTTCTTTAAATGGTAGTAGGAACTAGACTTCTCAGAAGCCAAACTATTAAAGCATACTGGATATATCATCAGCAATATCAAAAGAATATGGATGATAGAGTTGCATTTAAAATGCTTTCTCAAATAGAAATAGGCAGAACATAAGATTGCTTCTAGGTCATGATAATATCATAAAGTGCGGCAATTACAGTTGCTAAGAAACAAATCAACTATGTTATTCACAAATGAGGCAGCAAGAAAAGCATCTACAGAATCAATTTGTCAGCTAAAAGCTTTTATAGGCAGATGTTATAGGATCGAAACACTAAGTGTTCTAGATGACACAATGTGTTTCTGAATTTATTTTCCATTGCAGGTATAGAAATCGTAAACTGCCCTCAGCTTATTAATTTGAATCAGTTTCTTGCAAATAGAAGCTCAATTAAGAACATTGCATTATATCTCTCTTTCATGTTATATATCTAAAAGTGAACCAAAAAAAATGGTACATTCATAGGTCACACAACTTATGATGATGAAAGTTTTATCATTCATTCAAATAGAATGAACTATTATATGGTGCTTTTATTTTCCATAACACAAGAACACCTACAATTTTTAAACTAGGAAAGAGGAAACTAAGCCAAATTGAAATGGAAAAACTGGAACTTGGTTAAAATTATGTTCAAGTTTAGCCCTTACAATGTAAGAGAGAGAATCAGGGTCAATGTTGTCGTCACGATCCTTATTATAGCATGCCTCTCCTTCCTCGAGCTCAGTATTCTCTTCCATCTTGCCCGCCCGCCCAGGCGCCCACCCAATATTGCCTACGTCCATAAACTTAACCGTAACCCCACCACAGAGGAACTTTCCCTGAAGTCGGGCATAACTTCAATCCAACCCAAGGTAGAAAAACAAAACCAAGGGGCGAAATTTTTTTGGGGGGAAAAAGACAAAAAATGAGACCAACCTCCAAGAACAGCCCCAAAACTCTCCGAAACCCAAAAGGGACCGCTAAAACCGAGTGTGATCATGCCATATGCCGAGCTTTCATTGATGTGCCAGCACATGAAGCAAAACAAATATGATTACTTGGACTAACACAAATAACGAATAATAATCAACTTCGGATCAGGGGAACAAGATCAGACGGTGGAGATCGATGCACCGATCAGTGCTCACTCAAATGAGCTTGACGGAAAGTTCAAACGCATTCCAAATCCTTCCACTGCGCTGTGCAATTTTCTTGAGCATAGCAGAGAATAGCTGGATTTTGTTTCCCGATTTTAAGTTGTTTAGGAATTTTTAATTTATTTTTATCTGTTCATGTCTCTCTTTTTTTATTTTTAAAACCGATTCCAAATCCTCTTCACTTATCTGTTTGTTTTTTCTGTTTTTACTTTCTAGTACATTTTACAAAAGTGCTCCTAAAGCTAAAATCAGTTTATATTGATTATTGTTTTTATTATTCTTCGATAAAAACAAGTTTAAACATGTCTCATGACTAGAAGTCTAAAGTAGGAAAATAGAAATTTGCAACACAGCCTTTCATTTCAAAGTCTTTGGTTTTTTTTTCCAACAATTTTTTTTTATAAATATCGAATAAATATCAAATCAGTGGTTACAGTATCAAGCAGCATCTAAACTCCTTCATCACTCTCCACCTCCTTTGACAGAAAAGTAAAGGTTGATTAAAGATACAAAAATTCTCAATCATCATATCCTACGAGAACAGAACTGTGATCTTTTTATTTTGTTTGAGGGCCAACCTATAATAACTGTTATCTAGATGGTAATCACTAATCAACATGAAGGTCCTCTTTATCCTGATGATAATCCTTATGTAAAAACATTATAGTCTCATCAATGATATATATATGTCTGCTACGAGGGATTTGAAGGGAAGGGGAGGGGAAGAAAAATTTTTATGAGTTGAATTTAAGAAAATTGTAAAAGTGGGATTACAAAATTTTAATAAAGCAAATGTGTATGATAAAAGAGTAAACAAAATGAATTAAAAACTATTAACTTCACTTCTCTTATTTTTTCTAATCCAACTCAAAAAAACTTTCCCTCCTCTCCCTTCATACCAAACAAGCCCATGGTGGACACATTCGCACCCACATTGAAGTAAGCAAATAATTTTAATGCAGTCAGATTCAATAACAACATCTCTATTTATCCAAAAAATAACAACATCTCTATAGCTCCTATTCCAACATAAGTGCATTCCATTCAAGATGCCCAAAATATATACAATTGCTTGCAGTACCCGGAGTTGAATCCACATCTCCACTATCCTCCAATATCTTAACTCCCAACCCTGATTCTTAAACCCGAATCGGAAAACCGATAGACCGGACGATAAACTGGTTAGGTCCGGTTTTAAAAAAATTGATTTTTTTTATTTTTCTTTAGAATCCACTTATACTTATAAATCTCTATGACATGAAGCTGAGCCAAGCCGCTTTCTGTTGTGGCTTCTCTCTGTGTGTTACTGTTCATATGAACAGTAACAACTCCACCAAATATTTTGGGCTTTGTGCCAAACATTTGATACTTAAGATTTTGAAATTTGAAATTTAAAACTCCCTCCTATTTTATAATTCCTTCCCTCTCATTTATTTCTCACTTTTCCTTTTCTCGATACATCTTTTTCCTCCATTTCTGTTTACAACAACACCCTCATTATCTCTCCATTTCTTCTCACTCTTTCAATTTTACTCACCATTACTCTCCACCTTCCACTGCCGGCAAGATTCACCGGCGAGCTTGTGCTCACAAATCCGACTGCGGCGGAGAACCGTAACCTTGTGGCGACATTCTTCTCTGATGGCAAGGGTAGAGATATTCAACAACGCAACTTTCATCTTCTCTATTTCGACCTTGCAACCATGAAGAGGGGCAGAGATTGTCTTTGATTTTTGGAGTTTTTCAACTTGAAGATATTTTTTGGTGACCATGTATGATTATTTTTCGGTTTGATTTCTTTCTTGGTGATGTTAATGATTGTAACCTCCGCTGATGGTTGACGGTGATTTTGCTGGGGGAGGAGAAAGATTTTTTGACAAATGTTTGTGGGGGAGAAAAGGTGTTGCAACATCTCTGTCATGGTTTATTATTTGAAATTTGTTATTATTGAGATTGCAAATGATTTCACCGCTGAATTTTCCAACCTATTTAGACAATGTTAGATTTTTGAAATCTCCATATTACTTGAACTAGCCGATTTAGATAATGTTAGATTTTTGAAACCTCCATATTACTTGAAAACAAACTATGCCTTTTGATATCGCATGATAAGAGTTATTTGTGGGTGCTTGAATAGGGGTTCCACGGACAAAGGAAGAACATAGGCTGTTCTTTCTGGGATTGCAGAAGGTAGGGAAGGGTGATTGGAGAGGGATCTCAAGGAACTATGTAAAACAAATGACTTATACACAAGTTGCGAGTTGTGCTAAGAAGTACTTCCTTCAAAAATGCAATCTTGATTGTGGATGTGGTAGATCCAGCTTATTCAACATTACCACTGACTCGGTAATTCCTTCATTATCCAAATTGTTTGATTCTCTATTCATTATCACTTTACCTTGAATCTTATTTTTATAGCAATCTGTTAATTGCTGGGAAGTGAAATGAGAAGCAACATAGAAACTTCCAAGTCTAATTTTATATCGTTTTTTGTAGCAAGTGTGAATCATAGGGACAGAGGCCATGGCTGGGTTTTGCCAAGTGGAGGATGTAGATAAGGAAATGAAGAGGAAAGCTTTATATCATGAGGTTGTGTATATATCACTATGCTTCTTAATTGCTAAAGCTATCACCTTTTTAGGCTGCCTACATTTTTTAGTTATCATTCTATTTGTTTTTTTTCCACCATCCTGAATATTCACAGTTTTTCAATGTCATTAGGGTTTGAAAAGAAAAAGTAAAACCCCAAAAACACAAACTGGTTTATTTCGCAACTTTCTATATTTGCTTATTCCTTTTTCAAGATCTGCATCTCAATTGGAAGTTGTTATTTCTCTGTTAAATGACTGTTGCAAAGCTCTTGAACAATACTATTTGAGCAGCCACCATACATTTACATGTTTTATATGTTTCAACTCAATTAATACAGTAAAATCATCCTTGTGTAGGCATGGTATTCTGAAAATGTCTCCCTCCATTTCTTTTTTGTTTAATAAATTAATCTCTTTCTCTTATGTCTATTAGGCAAGCTACTACTTTCCAATATATTCAAACAATTAGAGCCCCTTTGTAGGCTACTGTCTTCTACTTGATTGACTTGAATGAATGAATTTGATGGTGGATAGGACATATCAAGTAATGTGCTATTAGCTTTTCATGACCCTCTAAGCTATCAAAAATCCCACAAGAAAGTAGCAATGAGATCTTAAATCTTGATTGCCCCCCCTTATTTTTGTGATGTATTTATAAATAATAATAATAATAATAATAATAATAATAATAATAATAATAATAATAATAATAATAAAAGCTGCACAAGTAATCTCTTTTAGCTTTTTTCTTTGCTTTTCCAAAATCTTGGTTTATCCAAAAATTTGGGAATTTTCTTCTGCACAAGTTCAAATGTTTTGCTTCTTATTTTTTTAATTTTTCTTATAAAGGTGCAAACTGTAGTCACCATATGCATTATCTCTATATGTTACTTTTTATTGGCTAACTGACTTCTTGAATTTTTGGTCTGGTTACCTAGAAAGCCTGCATTTTTTCAGTCCCAATATATGTCCCAATATTCAAAAATCTCAAATGCTAGCTATATAGGGTTGTTTTAATCTTAAAGGTTGTGAAATGGGTTTTAGAGAATACATGGCAAAGAGAGCTGTGAACAACAACATAGTGAATGATGTTTACATACTTGCTTCATTTGCAAATTGGGGATAAATTTGTTGAATTAGTAAATGGAAGCTTAAGTTCACTTTCGCATTGTAGGGAGTGAATTCTTCCTGTGCATTTAACATATTTCACCTGTATTGAAAATGTAAATCTTAAGTGCAAGGATTATTTATTTTGCAGGTCTTAGTTGGCAAATTCAGGTTAATTTCCATTATCATATTAAGTGCAACATTTTGCAGATGAATTATAATGTATATGAGACACTGTAATTAGGTTTGTGAATTAACAATAGATATATTTTTATAATTATGCTGTGCTAATTTGTGTTTTGTAGTGTTGAAATGGAATGAAAGTCATGATTGCATATAGTGTTCAATGATTATTGAACTTAATAATTTAACAGATAGATTGAGAGTGTTGGGCAACATATCTAATGGGCTGCCCTTTTAGTTTTTGTAACTGTATTTTGATTTTGTGCAATATCTGTGTGTGTGTGTGTGCGCGCGCGCGCGCGCGGATACTTATATGACTTCTTGCGGCCTACCTTGATGAGTACTTGTGTGGTTTCGATTGTTTGAAGTTATACTTTTGGTAGAAGGTATTGCAACAAGGATGTTTTTGGGTTAAATGAGTTAAAAATCTCATGAGGAATTTTATAGTTGGTTATCTTGTGATCCAAATTTTTGGAATAGAAAATTAAATTTCAATCCTTATGATCAAATTAAGTGTAAAGCATGTTTAATTTGTTCCCTTAAGCCCCCTTTCATTGTTCCCTTAAATTTTTGGAATAGAAAATTAAATTTCAATCCTTATGACTTGCAACTTTCTTCACTATGTAACATGAAATGCAATGGAAATCTTTATTGGTGTCATTAATTGCTGATGAACGCTATTGCTTGCTTCCAACTTGCAACACAAAGTTTTGTATAGGGCATTTGAGAATGAACCACAGTTGGGAGGAGAAATACTTAACATTTGGGAGGATATATCTACTATGTATCACTGCGCTTTTTGTGTTTGGTAGGAACATGGAGAGACTTGGTTTTGGAATTATGTATTTCATTCTATTTTGTACAGCCCCATTCTGAACTTTTATCTTACCTGCTATTGACATTGATAATAGCAATGTTGGAGAGGCTCTAATGGCTATTGGGATTATTTTTTGTTTTCATGGTTTGATGTATGGTATTGTTTGGAGGATCCTAAGGCTAAAAAGGTTCAATTTCATTCATATGAAATGTATTATGATATTTATGATTCGAGATAAGTAGTTAGTACATGTTAGTTCACAATATCTCATTTTAATGAAGACACTTTTTGTGATGTTGGTGGCAATTTCTCTTTTTAGCACTTTCATTACTTTCACTTACTATTAATTTTGCATGCATTGTATGCCGCTTAAATTGGTGGAATTGATTGATGTGTGATTAAATATATTGGGAACATTATTACACTTATGTTAATTCATCCCGCGCATCGCGCGGGGAAGTCAATGCTTGTTTTATATTAATAACCCTAAAATCTTTAATTCTCACCAGTTTAGTTTCAAATTAGCTCCGATTTGACCCACTGACCCTTGACTAATTACCTCAACCTATTCAATGGACGGTCTGGAACCTTGCTCCCCACATCCACTATCACTATTCCTTAAGACCGACTCATCCACCTTAAACTGGATATTGCCTTTGGTGTGATGATTTGTAGCAAAGGAATTTGAAGATATGGCGTAGAAGGAGTAATGCCAGGAGAGATCCTTATCTTAACATGCCCTAAATAAACTATCATGAGCACTTACATGACATGATCAGATACTCTCATAGGAAAATTCTTCTTACTGATTTGTTTGTTAAAAGTTTTGCTTGAATTTGTAATCTGAATTTCAGTTGAATAAAAGCAAATTAAAATATATGACTCAAGTGATTTTGGGGGGAAAACAAAACAAACTCAAGTGATTGGTGATTAAAATGGCATGAGGTAAGCGTATGGATACACGTGTCCATACACGTGGAAGATGCACATAAGCTCCGATACTGTGACATCATGACAGCAAAATATACGTGCATGTGTTAGAATAGCATGTAGTAAATCGAAATAACCAATGATGTGCCTTAAAATAATTGTTTTGACAATCTTGCCCCTGAACTTTTTCTGCTGAATCCTCCAAAGTCCAATAATCGATCTCAAATCATTCCCTTCAACGTCATGGAGCTCCTCCTTCATCTCCGGCCGGCCTCTCTCACCGGCATCGACCTCCTCCGTCGCTGATTCCACTTCGGCCACCGTCCTTTTCTCGCAATTCTCTCGTCTACATCTCATTCTCCTCCTCCATGGAACCTTGGACTTGCTTCGAACTCCCTTACTCCCATTGATGCCAAGGACGCGCGACGGAGGCGCGACGGAGGACGGAGGATATGACGGCACGGAATCAAATCTGTAACTTGCTCTTTCTTTCTTTTTTTGGGTGTGATTTTGTAGGTGGGTGATAGATCTGTAACTGAGGATGGAGAATGATGCGACTTGTTTCGATAATGACAGATCTCTGCAACCAAGGGATGGGGCAAATAACAATGATTTATTGTTTCTTGTTCTTGATTGCTCTTCTTTGATGAATTTCTGGTTTGGTTGGTATCCTTGTTTGAAAATGATCAACGGAACTCATGTCATTGGTGGTTGTATACTTGTATTTAATTTTCTGAGGTGGGTTAGACTTTTTTTTTCAGGAAAAAATCATCAAGATATATCATTAGTCATTTATTATTACAATACAAATATACATTTCAAACAAAAGATTATACACCACATATCCATTTTTCTTTTCTTTTTTTTTAATTTCCACTCTCATTTCATTCAAAAACTCTTTCAAGTTTCAACATGCCAAGTGAGCCATGTGGACGTGAGCAAGTAACTTGTGTTACTGTGGATAACTCAACACTTGATGATATGCAAATTTTAGAGATACGGCTTGTTTGATTTTATTTTTTATTTTTTATTCTCAGAAACAGTTATATAAAATAATTTTTAGAAATAAGTTTTAAAAATTAAAAAACAAAAAAATCTGTTTATATAGTTGTTTCGAAAAATCTGCTTTTAAAGTGACATAACGGTGTGGTCGTCGATAGTGATATAGCGGTGGTCGTCATTAGTAGTATAGTATCGATAGTAGATAAGTGACGGCCTCAAAAAATAAAAAAATAAACAAAAAAAAAACAACTAAAAACTATTTTTGCTTTTTAGTTTTTAAAAACAACTTTTTTTTATTTATGAAAACAATTTTTTAACAACAATTTATCAAACAGGTTTTATTATTTTTAAAAACAAAAAAAAAACATTTTTTTAAAAACAAATCAAACAGCCCCATAATTTCTCTCCTCTTTAATGGATGTTAGTGAATAGGAGTGATCGATCCAGTCCGCTAGACTCTATTCAACTTCAATCCTCTCCTAGAATATTTACTATTCCCTTTAATATAATATAGAGTTGATTTTTTTAGATAGATTAAAAAAAGTTAAATAAGTCATTTAATTATATCATATGTTATATATTATTATATTATATATCAGTTTATAAGTTAAACAAAATAGTTTGAAAAAAAAATGACAAATATAAATATTTCAAAGTAATTTAGTTAACTTTCTTAATATTTCCAAAAAAAACAACTATATCTTGTATTTAGGATAAAGAGGAGTACGTATCATGTCATCTAGAAGATGAATAGTGACATCTTTAAAATTTGTTACTTATCTAGCACTACTACAGATGGAAGATATTACTACCTCAATAGACGTCTCTTTTTTTTAAAAAAGGGGTTAAAACAAAGAGGCGGTGGCATTTCTGTAAATAAAGTAGTGAAATCGCAATATTAGGTGTCCCAAATTTGAATTGGGACGCTTAAAGTAGAGTTCAGATGTCCCAAATTTTATTTGGGACGCCTAAAGATTTCCATTTGTGCCAAAAAAGTAAATTAAAAAAATTTGACTTACTTTAGGTGTCTCAAATTTTTTTGGGACTCCTAAAAGCATGTCAGAAATTTTGACATGCGTGAGACTTTTCTTCCATTTTCTTCATTCCCATGTCAGAAACTCATCCCTCTTTTTCCATCTTTCTCATCCCCCATAACTTCTCTTCACTTTTTTCTTCATTTCCTTTTTTCTTTTATTCCCGCGACCTCGTCTTCTCTACACCATAGGTAAGCTTTTTCATTATTCTCTTTTCTTCATTACACTTCGTCTTCCTCAATCTCCTCTCTTCCTTTTCTTCATTCCCTTTTCCTCCACCTCCTTCCATTCTCACAGCACCTTCTTTGCTCTCACCCTCCGGCATACACCTCCTCCACCTTTTTTGCCCCCTCCACCCACCGGCGTACACCTCCCACCTTCTTCTTTGCTTTCAACCTCCGGCGTACCTCTCCTCTCCATTGTGCATATACAACTCCTCCAACGTCTTCTCTCCACCTTAGAAGCACATAGACACTATTGGCTGCCATCTCCCTTGCTTTCATCAGGTTTGTTTTTTTTAATATAAATTTACATGAAGAATTAAGTTAAACTTGCAATGTGAAATTATTATAATGCTTTTAATTTACTTACATGATTCTAGTTATTGGAATGTTTTTCCCTTGATTTTGTTTTTTTACCAGAATCATAAACTAGCTGTTAGTAGTTATGGTATACTAATAATGTTTTTGTATTATACGTTTGGAGCTTAGAAATTGAGGGAAATACATACATACATATATATATATATATATATATATATATATATATATATATATATATTTATGAAATGAACAACAATTAGTTTATAGTTGTGTAGTGACAAACATTTTGACACTTTCTGGTTATTGTTATACATATATAATATTAGGTTGTATGAGTTGTTGTTATTGTATATATATATATATATATATAGTAAAAAGATTACAGTGCTAGATGTCCTTACTATTTTGTAAGGGACATTTTGTGGTTTATGAATCCATCTTTAATTTTGTTTCTGCAATTTTAATTTGCTGGATAATGAAGAATATAAATAATCATTTTAAAAAAAATAAAACCTTTTAATGCCCAAATAAAAAAAAAAGGGAGGTCTAAAGTGTGACTTTAGACGTCCCAATTTTAAAAAAGAAATATCTAAAGTCCCTACACAGTGACTTTAGACGTCCCAAATTCAAAATTGGGACGTCTAAAGTGGAACGTCCTAATTTTGAATTTGGGACCTCTAAAGTCCCACTTTAGACATCCCTTTTTTTGAGGATGTCTAAAGTCCTACTTTACTACGTCCTTCACATAGACGTTCTCCTATTTTTAGATATTAAAAATGTTAAAATAGGAACGTTAAAACCCCTGTTTGTAGTAGTGTAGGGTTCTCCAATAGGATTTCCAATCCCTTCGATTGTGTTCCTATCATTTTTGAAAGAATCTGCAGATACATATTCTTGATTATTCTATACTCTTCGAGAATTCTCTACACTGCTTCAAAAGTTCCTGGAAGTAGTTTAACTTGTATAATCTATACTTTCGTGCACGGTAGAGGTTGTTACATAAAGGTCCTTTGCTCTAACTATAATTCTTTAAATAGCCAAACTATTTTGAAGTTTAGGCAATTTTTCACCGTTTTCTTCTCGATGAAAGACATGCCAATTTTTTATAAGTTATGTCTTGTGCTTATCTGAAAACTGAATTCATTTGATACCTATATTGCGTTTAATCTCATCATGAGAGAATGTGTGTTATATCATCCTTTGATACCTATATTGCTTAAGATTAAAGTTTTTTTTTTTTTTTGGGAATGGGGGTAGCCAGATGGATGCTTAGGGATGTATCTTGAAAATGGACCATACTTGGTTTAGATTACTCATACGTTTTTGATGTTGCATATTGTGTCTAGGAGAGATCTTCCTAATTTCTCTACTTCAAGATGTCGCTTGCCTTTGTAATTACAAAAAAAAAAAAAAAAAAGAATTCACTTATCCCATTTTTTCCTCATTCTCTCTTTTATCTTTTCTCACCTATTCTCTTTTTCACTTATTATCTCCATAAATAAAAGCATATTTGAGAAACAAATTCATCATTGGCATTTTTATTTAACAGGTTTAAAAGAAGAGGTGCTAGGCAAGATTCCAACAACGAAGGCACGCCTCTTTAAGGATAGTTTGTTTGGAATAGCGATTGAAATCTTCAAAAACAGTTTTTCAATCGAGATTTATGGTATATAAGGTAAACATGTAAGAGGAGTTTTATCTCGATTTACATAAAAAGTACTTATAAGTTCTTCATAAACCATTCCAAACAAGCTGGGCCTATGAATCAGGAACCAAGTTAATTAACCTATTTGAGAATCTAGATCATCAACGAATGACTTTTGATAAATTTCACTTCATAAAAGGTATTTTCAATTAATACGCCACATCTCCAATCAAAAGTCATGGCATGTTTATTGGTGCAGGACATATATTTTTAATTATCAGATTATTTTCCATATCATTACTAATCGCATATTGAAATGCCTCCTCCATTGTCATTGCTTCCGCAACAGCAGACGTGGCCTTGCATTATCCTAACTTATTGGTTTTAGTTTAATATAAAGGGTAAATGACAACAATGTCTCAATTATAAAAAATAATATCGAAAATATTTCATAACTTGTTAATAGTAGTTTTTTCAATTATGAATAGTTGCTCTTTCAGTTATTATTGATTAGATATGAAACTTTTCTAATATTATTTTCCTTAATTGGGACTTTGATATAATTTTCCCTCATATGAAACTACACTGTTAGTATTATTATTTCAATGGAAATTCATCCTTCATTCTCGCACAAATTTTAAAAGGCTTTTAATTAATCCTTTTTATATTAATATCAAATTTTTTAAAATAATTTTGCATTATACTTCTTAAGGTTGGACAGAAGCAGAAACAATTCGTTTAAACTTTATTAATTGAATTTAAATATTATGGTTGGAAAGGAAATAAAAAAAACCGCGGGGAAATGTGGTGGATTGGACTTAGTTTAATGTCATAAATTTTTAGTTTGTGGGTTATATATAAGTATTTGTCTTATATATTTCAAGGAAAATGATAATTAATACATAATAACTCTTTGCCTCACATGTATAGGTGGACAGCGATGCAAGAGACTAGGAAAACTTAAAAGTTTGCATTAAAATGCTGCATTAAAAAGACCTCGTTAAAAAGAAAATGTGAAAGAAAGGCACTTATATCTTGATAGATGTAATTGGAGCTTGGAGTAATCGAACCCTTTGGCGGAAAGAACTGCTTCTTTAGGCACATCACTTGCATATCTTGCTTTGATCTGTCCGAAAAGAATAGAGACTGTAGTATCTAAATTGATGATGAAAGCCTATCCAAACTTTACAGTATTTATACCCTTGTCTCTTATATTTGTCCAAAATAATAATCCATCCTTCTTAAAGAATGTTTCTTTCCTGATAAAAGAGAGTAGAGCAGAAGTTATTTGCTCTTGAATCATCTGTATTGGCTGAGAAAGCTATTGTAGCAAAGGCAATTGCATGGTTAATCTCTCTAATGATTGACACTGGGCACACTAAACAACCCCTTGATGTATTATTCTATTTCTTTTCATCCATATTGTTGAGATCACCTTAATAATGCCACCAAGCATCAAATAATGATTATCTTGATACATAACAAGGAATCTTTTAACCAATCCTTGAATAAATGAAAGGAAGAGAAATACAGTCAAATATTTAAGCCTTCAAACTAGATTACCTTAACCATAGGACTTGTTAGGAACAAATGGTCTAAAGATTCAAGGACATTACATCCAGAAGCACAATTACCATTAACATTGATGTGATGTTGTCTAAGAACATCCATTAATGGAATGTCATGATTCATCAATTTCCATATAAATAATAAGTCCTTCCCAAGCAATGAGATTGACTAAAGAAATTTCCAATAAGGATCTCTAGCTTGAAAATTTGGCATGGAATTAATCACTCTGAATCCATCCTTGATCAAGTATACTCCAGAGGAACGATCTTAGACCATAAAAGCGGATATTGTTGATTGTAGGAGGAGACATGTGTATCAAGAATTTGTTGTGCACCAACAGGAGTATACAAATTAGAAATTAAAGCAGAATTCCATATTACTGGGGACCAACCTGAAGGAAGATGCATTAACATATGAGGAACCGTCGGAATTGAACGAACTACATTTGATCTAGACTACATAGGCCACCACAAGGGGTGGTTAATATCAATTGAAGATCATATGCAAACCTTTCACTTTAGATTCACTGTTATATCAGGGCGCAACTAAATTCGTTTCCATGCCTAGGAATAGTTGTAAGGCTTCTTCACAATGTTCTCACTATAAAGATCTATATATTTAGCTCTTGAAGTAGTGGATAGTAAAAATTTAGAAGGAGCAGAGAGAATCCTCCAAACTTGCTTAGCTACGAGCGCTTGATTCACTTGAGTCGTGCTTCTCAATCCTAGACCCCGTCGTTAGAGGGCTCAAAAAGCGTTTCCTTGTCAAAAAGATGGATTATATTCCTGTCTCCATTTTTTACCCTAGAAAAAATTTATGCATCTTGAATCAATTCTATATTATAGATGAATGGTGGCAATTTAACACAAGAAAGCTTGTGTAAGTTAGCACCAGAGACGACATATTTGATTAAAGTCAATCTTGATGTCACAGCAATCTAGCTTTCCATGCAGTAGTTTTTTTTCCCCATTGCTTCAATTACCTATGAATAAACTAGGGCCTTACTTCTCCCTGGACCAATCCATGTTCCTTGGTATTTACCCAGTCTATTGGTGAATCTTAGAAGTTGGAATAATGTTGTTTCTATAACATTCCGACTTTTAAACCATATTTAACACGTTGATCAAATACCTTTACCATGGTAATAAAAACTTAATACTCAAACAATAAAAATTTTCATGGTAAAAAGTTCTAAACAATAGTTTAAAAAGCGAATCAAGGTAGGAAAGGGCAAAACTTAACAATAGAACGTCAACCCCGATTAACTGAATATAATCAAAACAATTTGATAAATCTTTTCCAATTACAACAAATGTAAATACTAGGAATCACAAATAGACAACTGGGCCTCATGCATTTAAAACCCAACTTTACAGCAGTCACTCCACAAGCCCATATAACAACTTTTAAATTTCTTAATCCAAATACATTTTCACAAAATCATAGCAATATGGGCTCACATGAAAAAATAAATAAATGTAGCAACCATGAGATCCAAGGATCTCAATAACCATTGATTATTCAGAAATATATATGTAAACCGAGATCAAGAACATATAGTTCTAAAAATCAAGTTCAACTCATAATAATTTATTTTTATTATTCTTTACATCAAATCTTTCACAAACTAGTTCTCGATTTAGTTACTAAAACCCACTCCCAAAAAGGATTCCAAAACGATTGAACATCATAATTCATTTTTCAAATATCATTCATAGGAGATTTCACAAAAAATATGTCTCAACCTTGTTATAAAAATAATTATACAAAAACTTTATCATATTTAAATCATAAATTGCATATATAACATTCCAAGCAAATGATAGATGCACAAACCATCTTTATTATCCCTGACCACCCTTATAACCACTAAGTGGAGCCATAGCTAACAAATGATTTATCCATTTAATTGGGTTACACATGATTCAAAATCATGAGGCGTCACCCGGCCAAGGTCCCTAGCTTGTCATGATTGGACTATGACTCTCCTCCTTTTGATGAAACCAAGGAGATGTCACTGTCCACCGAAACCGCTATAATTATTGACCAAAGGAAAAACATTGGATACAAAGGCCTGAGAATTGCGACTCACTGTGCATCAAGTAATGGGATTCCACATGGTATTTACTCACAAAAATCTCCCATCACAACTCCACAATCATTCAAGTGCATCAAAGACAATTAATCACAATTATGGCATGTATATTCAAGTTCCAAATCATGAGTATGGTTCCAAACAATATTTATCAAGAAAATATACTAGGTCAATAATCACTAAGATAAAAATAATATTTAAATTCAAGGAATCATAACAAACGTGTTCATAATCCAAAATCATTTCTATATCACTTAGAACAAAAGGTATTTCCATCATAACACACAAGCATGCTTAAATAATTTCTAAAATACATATCCATGAGTTCTAATACACACAAGTATGCTTGAATTGTCTTCAAGCATAATATAGTTTCTATCAAATATATAATTACAAATCAAGCCCTCTAAAGGCATAACAAATCCAAAAATAGTTTAATATATATAAATTATTGATAAGTATATAAAAGAATAACCAAAATTACCTATACTTCAAACTTATTTTTACTAACACTTGGATACTTCCAATTTGCTAATACTAAATAATTTAACTTCAAGTTTCACCGTTGTAATACAATCAATCTTCACTGTTCTAATACAATTCCTCATCAATTAGATTGATAAACAAATAATCAATTTATTCATATAGATTTAAAATCTCCAACTCTACTTTTAACTTCCAAATATCACTTTTAATGACTAAATCTCCAATATCCAATATCAAATTATATCATTTTCAAATCCTAATATCTCATTTGATCTAATAATTAATCCATAATTGCTCAAATAGATCAAAATTCCCAATTTCTCCAACTTAGGATCCAACTTAAATACCCACTTTCATTTAACAAGTTTTAACAACATTCTAAATCAATATAGCATCAATTTCACCTCTAATAAATATAACTCAACCATTAAACTCAAATTTAATCAGTAAAATTATTATGATCAATCATAACATTTCTCTCATATATGAACCCTAACTCTAAATCTCTCAAATAATACAATATAAAAATTCTAAAGCAATTAAATGTAAATATCTAATCACCTCTACATTTCTATGGTTTCCATTTGTTGAAACTTAACTCTTGTTTCAAGCTCTAACATTTAAACTTGCTTGTCTCCCAATAATATTTATACTCTTATAAATTTTTTAATGAGTATAAAAATATTTAGGAAATAAATGTTGATGTTGGGAGATTTTATGGGAAAGAAATAAAGTTAAAAAATATCATAACCCTCCATTAATGGAGGATTTGGGAGCTGGCCGAAAGGAACACTTCCAAACAAGGGAAATGGCGCCGGGGAGGAGGGGAGAAAGGAATATTATAATAATAGTGTGGGCCCCACACCATTATAATATACTATTTTTTTCCTTTTAACAACATCTATGTTATATATACATATATATATATATATATATATATATCAATTCTCTCTCTATTTTTTTTTAAAAAAATTTATTCTCTTCTATTTATTTATAATTTGTACTATATAAAGTTCTGGTCACTCATAATACACATTAAACTATAAATTTGCCAAGATAATTTAAAAATCTAAGTAATCATTTTTTTATTTTGTAATATAAACCTATATAATTATAATCATTTAGGTGGGAAAATATTTAAGATACTTTTATTTAATTCCACCAAGCTTAATTATACTTTCTCTCTCTTCTAAAAACATAATTTTGGATCATGCAATTCAAATTTAACTCAATTTGGATGAATTTTCCACACTCAACAATTATATGGTAATTTCCAATTACCATAACATATTCCCTTTAATTCAACTCAATATTAATAAATTTATACACTACCTTCAATATTCAATCATATTCCATTATTTTCTAATTTTATTTTTGAAGAACTCAGATAATGCGTATAACCTACTTTAAACCTCAAATTACCTACTAAATCACTTCCTAATAATACTTAAATAACAGGAATGAAAATGAAGATGTTACGGTTTTGTATGAGGGGACATTTGGACTGAATATGATAGAGGATTTTGAATGATTGATTCTTTGACTTGGCAAAATACTGTAAATATCAAATGCTGCTTTCCCCAAATTTGAATATTGATTAGAGCATTCAAAGAAGAAAATCAAGTCATTTACGTACAAAAGGTGAGCAAGAGGTTGGACATTATTGTAAATTTTGATTCCCTTTAAACTATCAACATCTTTAAAAGAACTTAAGAGGCACAATAGGACGTTAGCCGAGAGAATACATATGTATGGAGATAGAGGATCTCCTTGACAGATTCCTCTATTCGGGACAATTGTAAAAGTCATCTGACTATTAAAAATTACTTGTTACTGCACAATAATAATGCATTGCATGATGAGAGTAATTCATTTATATGAGAAGTTCATTCTATTCATAACAACATATATAAATTCCCAAGATGAAGTATAAAAAACTTTAAGCAAAATCAATTTCGAAAGCTGCCAATTTCTTTCTCCCTGTAGAAGAAATGTGAATTTGATGCATAAGGTTTAAAGCCAGCATTATATTATCAAAAGTCACAGAAAGGGTACCTCCAAGAGAAACAAACTAAGAAATTCTATTGAGAACATCTTCTGCTTCCAAAACTCTTTGACGCAAGTTCCTAATTTTGGTCGAAGCTAATGCTCCTGATAGTTTGCAATGCGGCCACTGATCCCCAAACATCTTGCAGCCATTCCGTACCAACAATTTAATCCCTGAACATCTTTAAAAAATCTTAGGGAGCCACAATAACATAACTTTTTTATGACAACTTTTAAGGTAAAATTGGAATTTAAAAAACACACATTATTATTATTATTTTGCCAACAACACCCGTTTTATTTTAAAAATTAGTAAATGATCAATATTTGTTCAGAAGGCAAAAAAAAAAAAAAAAAAAATCAATATCTATTTTGCAGTGAAACTTCAACATTGCATTTAACTAAGGGCCGTTTGGTACGTTAGAATTGATTTTGATGGAAATGGATATGGATATGGAAATGGGGACTAAAAGTATGTTTGGTATGTCATAGAAATGAGATCTAATTTTTGTATAAAAATACCAAAATGTCCTTCAATTTTTTTTTTGAAGGTAGTGGAAGGTAATAATAGATGGAAATAATCACATGGAATTGTAAATCTGAAATATTTTGATGCAATTGATTAGATGGAATTGAGCCTATTTGGCTTCCATATGGAATTGAAAAATTTTCCAATTTCATCATACCAAACAAGTATCAGGATGAAATTGATCCTCAATTCCATTTCCATCACTCCTAATCCCATCATACCAAACCGGGCATAAATTTTTTAAGAAAATTAAGTGTTTTTTTGCCCAAAGAAGCATATGTCTTTTTCCCTTTTGGCCAGCCCCGAAGAAGCATACGTGCCGTCTAAGAATATTAATATATACACATACACACATGTTTGCGCCTTCTAATACTTCTTGTAATAACTTGATAACCCAATTATGTAATTTAATAAATCAGTTAAAATTAGTTAAAAATAAAAAATAATTCGGGAGTGAATTTTTTTTAAGCATACCCTTGTTTATAAAAGATAAATAAGAGAGAGAAATATGATAGAAATAGGTGGAAATATGAAAGAGAATATAACATGAAAAAAAAAGATGATGAGATAGAATAAAATTAATTAGGTAAAAAAAAAACACTTAGACAACCTCAGATTGTATCTTGTTAAAGAGACCAAGCAATACATGTTAGGTTCTTAAAAAACATTATCATAAGATAAAAAGAATCTTAAAAAACAAAGGGCTGGAGGGAGTGTATATAAAACCAACAAGAAGAAAATAGTCGATAATCGCACGTGCACTCCCTGGGATGCTTTTTACCGTGAGACCTCGTTGCTTTATTATTATTTTTGCCAGTTTTTTTTTTTTTTTGGCAAACATCCTTTTTCATAAACAAATATCACTGTGCTAATTTATCAGAGCTTCATTGACCCAATTCTGTCCTATTTTTATTTCTTTTTTTTCCACCAGAGATAAAATTTTCAACATCTTCATCAAGGTTTCGCCTTTTTTAGGGTTGGATTCGTATCTCGATTTTCTCAACTTTTCGTTGCTGATTCTCAATAGGGTTTGGATTTTTTCCCTCGAGGTTCTGTCGTGCTTTTGGAGGATAGTTTCAAACTCGCACTTGTTTGGGGCTGATTTGGTTCGTTTTTTGTTTATTTCTCAATTTTAGGGTTAGGGTTTGTTTCTCCAAGTCAAATGGGTTGGTTGCATGTGAATTGGTAGTGTTATTTTGTTACCCGGTGAAAATGTCCTTTGATTCCCTGATAGCAAGCAAAGGGCACTGTCTGTTTTGCTTTATTGTAGAATAAAGCACCAAAATTTGGTATTTTCAGGTTAGTTTATTTTTGATTCGGGATAATTTCTGGCTTTATAGTGTGTTCAATTGGTGCGGCATTTGCTCGAATTTGTTATATACAAATTGAACAAGCTGGCATGCTGCAATTAAGTGGAGTGCTTGGAGCGTATTCTCAAGGTGACAGTCTAATTCGAGGTTGAATGTTCAGTCCGAGCATGGATTCTACGAGGAACACGGGAGGTGTTGCAGGCACGGTGCTAATCCCGATGCGGTTTGTGTGGCCATATGGGGGAAGAAATGTGTATCTCAGTGGTTCTTTTACACGGTGCGTCTTCCATGTGAATTTATTGTTATTTTTCTCCTACCTCCTCTCTATTTTCCTGGGGAAAATGCCGTGGTTTGTTGAATCTAATTTATTGATTATTGACTTTTCTTGTATTTATGCTCTTTCGCGCATGCCTTTTATTTTCTTTAAATTTTGTTCCAAAGGTGGTCTGAGCTTCTACCAATGTCGCCCGTCGAGGGTTGCCCAACTGTATTTCAAGTTATTTATAGCCTGACCCCTGGTTACCATCAGGTTAGTTTACACTTGACAGAACTGGAGTTAAAACGCTTTATTTTTCGTCACGCATTTTGATGAGCAAGTCATGCGGCATGGTGATTTTGTGGTTGCTACAGAGTTGGAAAACGTGTTTCTGGGATTGAGTATGATTAGACTTAACGTAATTAATTATTTTCTTTTGGTCTTTGACTATGATACTGTGAAAGTTTCATGTTCTTATTTAGGTATATGTGGTATGATTTGTTGGACTTCATTAGTTCCATTGGCAGCCAAGCCATGTAAACTTGTTGAGGCAAAATAGGATAAGCAAAGCCTGAGGCCAAGAGTAGCTTGTATGAGCTTTATATAAATAATAAAGCCATAGTTAATGGAGACGTGATGATAGGGGGATGATTGAAGTGTTTTTAACTGAGGCTTAGAGTACAAGACATATCACGTTATTGCCTTCTCAATTTAAATTTTTTTTTTTGGGGGAAGATTTCCATTGTTGTTGGTTTGTGCAGAATAGTGAAATAATGCTATTGTGTTTGACATTGCAAGTATATGATATGCTTATACGGATTAGAATTATGCCAATTTGAGAGAAATGGGCCTTGATTTGTTGTGGTTGATTACTTATAGATTAATTTAATGCAGTACAAGTTTTTTGTTGATGGAGAATGGAGACATGATGAGCATCAACCTTATGTAGCTGGAGAATATGGGATAGTTAACACTGTCATGTTGGCTACTGATCCTAATTTCATGCCTGTTGTAACACCGGACCCAACTGGATCAAACATGGATGTGGATAATGAGGCTTTTCGGCGTGTGGTAAGAATTTGCCATACTGTGACAGTTGCTTCTTGTATTCTGACTTTTGGCTATATCATAATCTTGACTCGATTTACAAAGAAAGAATGCTTATACTTTGGTCTTTCTGAATATTTCTATTACTCGTTCTTATACACACATTGTCAATAATGCCTATGAAACCAGTGGTTCTGATCTATCTCGGTATGCTAGGTCTTCCATCTGGAATAAGATTTAAGTATTTATTCTTCATGGACTGGCATATTTCTCTTAACCTGTTCACATACAATATGCTTTGGTTCGTATCTGTTCTGTTGCATTTTAAAGCTCTGTTTTATTCTCACGCATCAAATTCCTGTTCATTTTTATCGTAAATTTCCATTGCTCATTTTATAAGCCGAACCTTTTGTTGACTTATGATGCAGGTCCGCTTGACAGAGGGTACATTGACAGAAGTATTGCCGAGAATATCTGATGCCGATGTCCAGACATCCCGTCAACGCATTACTGCATTCTTGACCATGCACACAGCTTATGAATTGCTTCCCGAGTCAGGCAAGGTTTGGACGTCTAACCATTAACCTTATATTTTGGTTTTTATGTTTTGCTTGTGGTCAAACTTTCCAACCACAAATTGCATAATTTCATTACTGACTCTGAGACACCTGGCATAGGTTGTTGCTTTGGACATTGATCTGCCAGTGAAACAAGCATTTCATATTTTGCATGAGCAGGTATCCTTTCTTTTTTTCTGAGACTGGTATATGCTTTTAGGGCATTCTGGGTATTTCGGATTTGGTGGAAACATCAAACATGTTTGGCCATTGTCAACTCACTGTGCTTCTCTAGCCTAAACAATAGGTGGGAAAGGATTCAAATGCTGTTTTTTTTTTTTTTTGGGGAATTCAAGGAATTGTGTCTGAAGCTTTTCCCTGGACAATGACTAAATCTTTTGCTTTATTGCCTCATATGATTACCTGTCATAGCTGTAGTCTTCCTTGTGTTTATATATAGCTGATTAGAAGCTTTCAAGCATCATTTCTAAATTGGGTTATTTATAGGGAATCCCTATGGCTCCTCTATGGGACTTCAGCAAAGCGCAGTTTGTTGGTGTTCTCAGTGCTTTGGATTTTATTTTAATTTTGAGAGAGGTATGCATTTTTTTGCTTCGTTGAATAGTTGTATTGATTTTGAAAGGCTAAGGTACCACATACACATGATACATGCATATTACAGCACATGATAAGAAAAGGAACGGTGTATAATATGTTTTGCCTTAGGATATACTTATATCACAGACTTCGACTAACTACATCACAAATTTGTTCTGTTAGCTTTTCATACTAGACACCATAGAATGTTAAACTGGTAGATTATTTCCAATCCCTTCTTAATGATACTTGCTGTAAATCATTTCTTTTTCTGCTCTATTTCTTTTAGTGCATCTCATATTTGTTCTTATGAAAATCTTTTTGACCCCTAATGATATGCTATAGAAGCTGGAAAACAATGACATGGTGTTGTTTACCTAGCTTGAGAGTGTTCTTTCAATGAGTAGAAGCTTTCTCCCTTGTGTGCGTGCTTACTTTTTCTAACTTATCAAATGCTCGTGAATGTGTTATTAACTCATGCTGCTGGGTCCTTATGCCTATGATTCTGAACGAAAGGTCAAATCAGTCCAGGGAAAATAAACTCACTTGGGGATAGTATGGTTTCAGTGTAATATTCTTCATGTTTCCTGAGAAGAATGAGAAGTATGTGTTCTGTTTGAAGCGTTCACGAAACTTTTATTTATAGCTGCTTTGTGCACTGTCAGTAATTATTCTTCTGTCAGTCTATTAGAAGGCTGGTTGTAAGGTTTATTTAGCATGAGTTCTGGAGATTGCATGTATGCCAATGTTTGTATGATCTGTTATTCCTGTGAAAACATGCTATTGTTTCATTCTCAGCTTGGAAATCATGGGTCCAATCTGACAGAAGAGGAGCTTGAAACACATACCATATCTGCTTGGAAAGAAGGAAAATCATATCTTAGCAGACAAAACAATGGACCAGGAGCAGCATTTTCAAGACGTTTTGTTAGTGTAAGCAAATTATGTGCCTTTTGCAGCCCTTAACACGTGATATTGCTCACAATTTTGACTAGTTGCAGTTTTGGGGTTCATTGTGTAGTTATTTACATGTAGAGGTGCTATGAGATTTAATAGTATCTTTTTTATGGCGGTAAATGGGCGGCTTGAGTTCATTGTGGTTTTGGAAATGCTTGGGTAATTCTAGCTTTATGTGTCTGAACGAGGTGCATCTATAGAAACTGTCTTGAAGCTTGCAGGATGGCATGAAAAAAATTGTGTGCAGAAGACAGGTTTTGCCTTGTGTTTATCTAGCAAATTAGAATTGTGGAAAAGGTTCTTATTAAGTACTTGTTTTGTCTGGTGGGCCAAAAAAGTACTTATTTTGTTTACGAATCATTCACTTATTTGATATGAACACATCTTACATTTGATTTCAATAACGTAAAAGAATTTATTTCAGGAATAAAATTATTACTTAGCAGTTGCAATTTGTGTCTATGAACCGTGCATCTTCAATGATATCAAGAAGTTCACAGTTACTCATTTTGCTTTTCAGCTATTGTGTTGACCTTAGCAAACAGGGAGAAGAAGAAAATACTGTTTAAATTAAATTCAGTTTGCCTATCAAGTGATTATGGGAATTCAGGCGTGTTCCAAACTAAAAGATGCCTTTTCCATAAAGCTAAGAGGATCGTGTTTCTTGGTCTTGGAATATTGCCAGTTAATGAGTTGTACCTTTATTGGAAGTCCGGGTTTTATAGATTTATTCTCAATCTCAATATTAGAAGCCCGGGTTTTATAGATTTATTCTCAATCTCAATAAATATCAGAGTAATTTGACCGTTGTAAATTTGTCATTAATTGCTCTCTTTGACATCCTCTATCGTACAAACTCTTTATTATGTAAAGATATATGAAGCTGCTCCGTGGGTTATATGTGATACCTGACTCAATAATTCTCCTAATTAAATTTTTTTTTTTAATATGTCCTGATGTAATGAACTAATTATCAGTGATGTTATGTTTATCTTGCAGGCTGGGCCGTATGATAATTTAAAGGATGTTTCCTTGAAGATCCTGCAACATGGAGTTTCAACTGTTCCTATTATCCATTCATCTTCCGAAGATGGTTCATTTCCTCAGTTATTACATCTAGCTTCCCTTTCTGGAATCCTTAAATGTAAGCAATTAAAATGGCATTATTTATGCTGTTAATCGGCATCCTTGATTCTCACTAGATTGATTTTTCAGGCATTTGCAGGTATTTTAGGCATTGTGCCAATACATTGCCTTTTCTTCAACTACCCATTTGTGCAATTCCAGTTGGCACATGGGTGCCCAAAATTGGGGAGTCAAACCGGCAGCCCTTGGCAATGTTGAGACCAAATGCTTCTCTTGCTTCAGCCCTAAATTTGTTAGTCCAAGGTGCTATTTTTTTACTTGACCCTGAGCATTTTGTATCAATTAGCAACAGATAACAACAAACACACTGGTATCTCAATATTTATCTGGTATGCTGGGCTAGTGGTAGATGTCTCTTCTCCCGCATTGAGAAGGGTGATATCTTTGTGTGATTAATCATCAAAAAGAGAGGGTGAATGTTTTAGCTAAAAGGAAACAAGGGTGATTCCATTGTGTGGTTTATTTGAAAAATGACGTGGTCTTTCTTCTGTTTCATCTTGTTCTCTGCTTTTGCAGCCCAAGTAAGTTCAATACCAATAGTTGACGATAATGACTCATTATTGGATATATATTGCCGGAGGTTAGTTGTGTTCAAAAATCATTATTATACTTCATCCATTTTTTGAGGTACTGGAATTAGTCTAGGATTTGAGCTTGAATTTCTTAGCCTTTCATTCTTTACAGTGGCTTGTCATTTTTCTCACCTTTCCTATCCTTTGTTGATAGTGATATAACAGCTTTGGCAAAGGACAGAGCTTATACACATATTAATCTTGATGAAATGACCGTTCATCAGGCAAGTTATGTTTGTTTTTTTATCAACAAAGTTTTGCTATTTATTTGTGGAATGAATAGCAACATCTTTTTGTTATTAGCCTGGCTATTCTGCTGAGCCTGAGGGCTGAAGCCAGTGCCAACTTCGAAGTCAAGTCATTAATTCATATTATGAACTTTAGTAAAAGGAGCCTAATTTTCCCAGTTCTTGGCTTTATATAGTACTCATTGGGAAATCCGACAAATCAATGCAATAGCTACGTATTAACAATAATATGGCAAAGATTTCTATTTGGAGGAGTTATGACATGTGCCTTATTTTGTGGATGTTTTTATAAATTATGATTTACGGGTCTATCAAAATTTAAGAGTAATATTAAAACATGTGATCTTGATTGTATTCCTCGGTTCTTACTTTCTCTTGTATGCTCCATGTCTCTAGGCGTTGCAATTGGGTCAGGATTCTTATTCGCCTTATGAACTTAGAAGTCAAAGATGTCAGATGTGCTTGCGATCTGATTCTCTGCATAAAGTGATGGAACGGTTGGCTAATCCAGGTAGATTTTTGTGTGCGCTTTCTTATGAAGTATGGCTTGATGTTTTTTTTTGTTCTATATTAATGATGTAATGGGCTATTCAGTTGAGGTTACGTTTTTATGTTGTCTCCGTGCAGTAGCCTTTAGTTGTGTGAGGAGAAATGTTCCATAGTTGTAACTTTTTAAGTATCCTATTGAATGATCCGCAATATTCAATTTGAAACTAGGCATCATAACATTGGTTTTCATCAATTATCAGTCCTTGGGAAGCCAACATCTCATTTGCTACAGAGACATTTCACATAATTTCTTCGCCTGTTAGAATCCTGTATATACAATTTTTTAGAACCACTGACTGCTAACTTTGATACCTATTGATTCTTTCCCATATGAATCGCATGGATTCTCATTCTTCATGTTTTCCTTTTTCATTCCAATGTCTTGCCTACGACTGACTCCAAGCTGTGCTGTGACATTAGAGGTTATAACTGTCGTTAGTGTAATACTGTGATGCTTTTCACCAAATTGGTGGAGAAATAGACTTTAATTTGATTGTGACTGTCTTGTAAATTATCTGTTGTTCACGTGTGGATTTCAGGTGTCAGGCGGCTAGTCATCGTGGAAGCTGGCAGCAAACGTGTAGAAGGCATTGTTTCACTAACTGACATATTCAAGTTCTTGCTTGGTTAGTTTGGGTCAGAGTCTGAGGAATCGCAATAGCTAGCTTTCCCAGTGGTTATGATGTGTTTGCATATTTTTCTTAGGCTGCATCACCTGCCCAGCCATTGCAATGCTTTTTACAGGGTGATTTGATCTCATTTCATTGAAAATACAATTTGATTGGCCCCACGCTTCATTGCCTCCTTTCAAGATTTTAGGCTAGAGAGAGAGATAGGGGCCTGTAAATTGAGAGTATTTGATTGTCCTAAATTTATTTATCTCCCTCCATTCATATGATCTTCAAATATGCTGTGCCATCTGATATAGATGCATGCAGAAGTAGTAGGGAGCACCAAGATCTGTGTAATCTTTATGTGCTGTGAAGATACTAAGTTGGAAAAAAAAAATTAACGGGGGGACAAAT
Organism: Inga laurina; assembly: GCA_963855925.1. Lineage (NCBI taxonomy): Eukaryota > Viridiplantae > Streptophyta > Magnoliopsida > Fabales > Fabaceae > Inga > Inga laurina. Next base: position 51,415,809 of record OY979709.1, on the reverse strand, counting down.
ATTGAACTAATGTGTCATGATATTGACTCGTCAATTTTTGTTCTTCAATGCTGTCTCAAGCATCCTGTTGAGAGAGAGTACTTGAAACTTACCCTCCTGTTGTCTCAACTCTGTACTGTGCAAATTCAAGCTGTAAAAGGAGAATCTATGCCTGTTCAAGCTGAAGAAAAGGTTCTAAATATTTCATATAGTTGTAGTTACAAGTTCTCGAATAATTAGTCACTTTTGCCTTCAATGTTTACATTTAAGTTATCCATGACTTGGGCTACCAAACGCAGGGGCAAGAAAAAATTGACATTATTATATATATAATGAGCAACATCTGGTGTGCATGGTCAGATATATGTTTTAAAGTTCTTAAAATATGCATTCCTAATTTGGGTAAAAGCTATACCTAGGCATTTGAGTGGTTACACGAGTGGGATTGATCCCTTTCATTTAAGGAAGAACTTTTATGTCGTTAGGATACAGTTATTAGCAACTCCTTCTGAAGACCTCATTTGCTTGTAGATTTCAAAAGTGGTGTGATATTGATAGTGTTGCAAATTAGAATAAAGTGTTTGTTTTAAAAATAGATTTTTTTCTGCGTAATTTCAGCAAAATGTGAAAGGGTAATTGTAATTTACTCTTTAAAAACTATATCAAATAAACATCCTATGTTTTTTATTTCTAAAGGAAAAATATGCATAATCTGTGTTTATAAATAGAAAAAAGATCACCCTATTAAAAATATCCAAATAAGTTGAATATGTGTGGTGAACACAATTCTTGAAACTTATTTCAAAAATAACAGGATTTTCAATTAAATTAAAACTCAGCGCAGTTTAGGCTGATTGGACTCATCACTAATGTACATGTATATTTTGTTCAACGTCTGTATTAACAATATTCGGTGACCCATCTTTCTCTCTGTTTCATCCACACATACAACACAGCTCTCCACCGTAAAACCCACCACCTTTACTTCTCCCCTCTCTAAGTCACTCCTCTCTCCCTTCAGGTACTGTTGATGTGCGATTTGTTCCTTCTTCATCTTAAGTTGCTGACTGTCTCACCAAAGCATTAACTTATTACACTCAGTTAGGCAAACTCGGGCTGATGATAACACCTTCTCGTTTGAGGTATAATAGGAAATGGTAAAAAGTGTAAATTACACTGTGATCTCATTCCATCTGTCTACGCGTGTACGGATCACATGGAGCTATTGTACTATACCCGTGTAATCTACTCCCATCTGTATACACGTGTATGGTCAACATTGAACTATTGTCCGTTGTGGAATGCCCCAACAGTAACCTATTATGTGAGACACAGCGTTGATTATTGACCTATCCATGCTTTTTTCAGATTCTTTTCAGATTTGAAGTGATTCCTAATCCTCTCGTCCTCCCGAGAAGGAGAGGAGAAAAAAAAACTTGAACTCCTTTCTCTCTCTCTCTCTCTCTCTCTCTCGCGGTTGAAGAAGACAATGGGCGTGTTTGTTTAGCGGATTCAACCCATCAATCGGACTTTAACAGTGGCGAAACGGATTTAAACAGTGAAAAAATTGACATCATCATATATATATATATAATGAGCAACATCTGGTGTGCATGATCAGATATATGTTTTAAAGTTGTAAAAATATGCATTTCTAATTTGGGTAAAAGGAATAGCTGAGCATTTATGAGTGGTTACCCGAGTGGAATTGATCCTTTTCATTTATGAAAGAGCTTTTATGTTGTTAGGATACAGTTATTAGCAACTCCTTCTGAAGACCTCATATGCTTATAAATTTCTAAAGTGGTGTAATATTGATAGTGTTGCAAATTAGAATAAGGTGTTTGTTTTAAAAATAATTTTTTTTGGGGGGTAATTTCAGCAAAATGTAAAAGGGTAATTGTACTTTACTCTTTAAAAACTATATCACATAAACATCATATGTTTTTTATTTCTAAAGGAAAAATATGCATAATCTCTGTTTATAAATGGAAAAAAAGATCACCCTACTAAAAATATCCACATAAGTTGAATATGTGTCGTAAACACGATTCTTGAAACTTATTTTAAAGATGACAGGATTTTCAATTAAATTAGAACTCACTGCAGTTTAAACCGGTTGGAGTCATCACTAATGTATATATATATTTTGTTCAACGTCTGTATTAACAAATTTGGCTATCCATTTTTTATTACTTGTTAGTGGCGCAACCAACTGCAACATTGTCTATATGAGGCTCTTGAACAATTAGTATGGTTCAAACAAAATATATGTCATCTCCAAGCCGTATTCATTATTCCCCTTCCCCATCAATTCCTTCCTACGACCTAAATATTGAAACTAACCACCGTTGCTTTTCGAATTTTGGAACAAACGGCGTGAACTTTTGCTCCTAAAATCTGAAAGTCTTTGTTACCTGTGCAAATTGGTGGCCGGTTCCTTTACTGACTAGCCTTCCCGTTTGTTTGAAATAGTTTATTTTTTATTTATAAATATTTATAATTCATGATTTACGGTATATGAGGTAAGTATGTGAGAGGAGTTTTGTCTCAACTTATATAATAAATACTTATTTTCTAAAAATAAGCTATTCCAAACACTCACAAACATCTATTTTAGACGGGGCGCAATCTCCGCTGACATATCTCAGAGCTCCTTTCTTCATTCAAAGGCCGCAATTCTTGATTTTCAGCTTGGGGTTTCTTTATTATGCGAGGGGATAAGGGGCTGTACCATGTTGAATAACACACTTTTGAGACAAACACAGCCCATAGAGAATCAGCCTTCTCATTAATCACAAACCAAAATGTTTACACCACGCACCAAATAACCAAGACAAATCCTACACATACAGTCCTGACACTTGCCGTGTTTGAGATAATACGACAAGTAATATATCAAGGTCAATCTATAAGTAATTAAATGCAAAATACACAAACATTCTATTCTAACAGACCATTGAGTCAACATAGGTTAGATAGGGACAAGATTGACAGCCATATGGCAGACTGTGACTCAGGTCGTGTAATATTTTAAGCTGTTTGCTTGCCAGTTAGTTAAAAAAAAAAAAAAAAAAAAAACAGAGAGAAGACCAATTACCTTTGAGTCAATGATTTGGACGCGCCATTATTATGATGAGATCGTTACAGATCAGATGAAGCTTCGTGTCCTGTTGAATGATCAGGATTTGAAGTGTTATCAATATATAACAGCTTGCTACCTAGCTCTTAATCCCTGTATATCCCACTCTGTAAATCCTCTCAATATCGATAAGAGAGATGGGTTTGTTGCCCTCACTGCATTTGAAACTGGCATTGCTGGTCACCACGGCCGTCGCAACGGGGGCGGCCGAAGCCCAGACGAAACAGGATTGCAACTATACGTGTGGGAACGTGAGCATCCCATATCCCTTTGGCACTAGCAAGAACTGCTACAGAGATGAAAATTTCTTCCTCAACTGTACAACCACCACTTCCCCATCATCATCTGGAGAAGCCACAACACAATTGATTTACGGTGATAATATACCAGTTCTCAACATCTCCCTGGATCCTCCTGAATTGACCGTTTCCGGAGGCGTCACCAAGCATTGCTATGATTCAAACGATGATTCTTGGAATGCAATGTGGTTCGATAAGTTTTCTGTATCAAGCACCAAGAACAAATTCACTGTGGTGGGCTGTGACACCTTCTCTTTCCTCACGGACCTGGACGGTACGTTTACAACTGGCTGCGTGTCGAGTTGCAGTAGCGAGACGAGTTTTGAGGAAGGTGCTTGCTCTGGTCTGGGATGCTGTCAGGCCAGTTTGCCTCCAGCAATCAGGAACTATAATATCAGCTTATATAGCTCTGACAACTACACGTATGTGCATGACTTCAACCCTTGCGGCTATGCGTTTATTGCCAAGGAAGGATCCTTCAACTTCTCATTACGAGATCTGCTTGATCTCAGCAACAGAACACAATTTCCCGTGGTTGTGGACTGGGCTATTTCCAATCAGACATGCGTTGAAGCCAAGAAAGATGCAAGGAGCTATGCCTGCAAGCAAAACAGTAGATGTCAAAACTCAAATGCTACTACAGGGTACTACTGCGTATGTGAACAAGGGTTCGGAGGCAATCCCTATCTCTCTGACCCCGATACAGGCTGCAAAGGTAAGCCTCAATCACCTTTTTGCAATTTTCCAAACATAGCTCCTCTGTTTTCAACTTTCAAATCGATCACCACTTCCGTCATCGTCCCAAGAGGTTTTAGGATCTTGGGATGTCCTGTCCCGGGGTATTATCTATTTTGTTTTAGAAAAATAAAATTATTAGTGTTTTAAAAACGTTTGTATTGATATTGATGTCCCTAGAAACTATAAGTGCGTGTGTGTGTATGGGCAGTTAGGGCCCATTTAGTTAGAAAAAGGAGAACCCAGTCGAGGCAAATACGTACTTTCACGAGATTTTCCCATGGAAAATCTCATTTTCTTTAGGTTATTGGTGGGAATCCGTTTTCATTTCCATGGATGAAAATGGGTTATGGGTTCATGTGGGAGAATATTTTCAAACGGAAAGGACGAACCAATTTTCCTTGCACCCTCCATTCCGATTTCCATCTCTCTGTTCCCGTTTCTGCTCCCAGTCGACCAAATCAACAGTGAAGGTGGAGGAATAGAGGGTGGAAGTTGATCATGAGGAACCAAAACAAGAAAATTTATTACAATCTAAATTGCAACCAAAATATTATATTTTCTACTAACTACTATTGTTTTGGTTTCTTACGAGGCAAAATAGTCTAGGTTTTTATTAAATTATAAGAACTAACATTTAATATTAAAGTGCAATTTTAATAACCAATGTTTTTTTTTGGGTATAATTAGGTTTTAAAAGGTGTAAAAGTAAACAAAATCTTTTTAAAATTAGTGTGATTTTAGTAATTCCGTAAAATTGACATAAATGTCCGTTATAAAGATGGAGGGAGAACAAGTGGATCCCATATAAAAATAAGATACGGACGTTTGGGGTAGTATTGCTAAAATTGTTCTGTTTTTAAAGATTGTGTCTACTTTTAAACTTTTTAAAACTTAATTGGATTTGATACTAATAGCGAAAAACTTTGTTTTTAAAATTGCAACTTAAAATATTTTAAATGAAATAAAGTTTGAGGGAACAAATATTATATTAACCCTTAATTTTAATTCCACTAAGTTTGTCTAAGATATAACATCTAGAACAAGATTTTGATATTTATAATAGCTTTGCTTGGAGATATGTATAACCAGCTTAAAGATTAATTTTGCAGATATTAATGAGTGCGATGGGGAGAATCATTGCACTAGGATATGCCACAACGTTGATGGAAATTATAAGTGTTCTTGTCCGCGGGGTTATAAAGGCGATGGCTACAAAGACGGGTCAGGCTGCAAGTTCCCCATCATAGAAATTTCACTGGGTAAGAATATCATAGTAATTAACCCTTTATCGTTAGACTCATCTTAGCTAACGGTGTTAAATTGACCCAATTTTGATTTGGATTTAAAACTAGTTTTGTCATTTCATTCCTTGAATAAAAAATTTTGGTATTATATTTTTAAAATAACAAATGTAGCTATATGTTACATATCAAAACACTTACTACATCAGCAACTTTATAATTACATGCCAATAGCTTTTTTAAGCCGTGTCAATCGCAGAACAATTTATTTCAGTTGTGTCACAAGGGTTAATTTGCATGACTCCTTTCCATATTTAGAGAAACTTTTGTTTTCATTCAAAGCAGTACCAATTTGAGTTCAAAAACCACACACAAGCTTCTTTATCTCTCTACCCGCAAGACTCACCAGCAACAAGAGAGAATCAACACTATTGGACGAGGGGATGATGGGGAATAAACAAAGCATCACTATCATGAAATGTACAAAACTAAGGTTTATTGACAAACAACACCACTTACTAGCAACACTGGATAATATTTTGAACATTGTTTTCAGGCACTTCTTTATGCTTGCTTTTTATCGTCACATTGGTCTCTATATTATGCTGGGGAAACAAGCAAAGAGCACTAAAACAACTTAGAAGACAATATTTTAAGCAAAATGGAGGACCTTATATGCAGCAACTTTATCAACAACAAGGAAACACTAGTAGAACCAAGATTTTTACAGAAGATGAGCTCAAGATTGCCACAAACAACTTTGATGAGAGTAGAATTCTAGGTCGTGGAGGACAAGGCACGGTTTACAAGGGCATGTTACTAAATAACTTGTTTGTTGCCATTAAAAAGTCCAGAGTAGGAGGTGACCCAAGGCAAGTTGAGGATTTTATCAATGAAGTAACTATTCTTTCCCAAATCAACCATAGGAATGTGGTTAAACTTTTTGGGTGTTGCCTTGAAACTGAAGTTCCCTTATTAGTTTATGAGTTTGTGGACAATGGCACCCTTCTTGATCACATAGACCCACTAAAGAATGAGCACTTTCTTTCATGGGAGACCCGATTAAGGATAGCTGTAGAAACAGCTGAGGCCATTTCATATTTACACTCTGCTGCTTCTATTCCAATTATTCATCGCGATATTAAATCTGCCAACATACTCTTAGATCACAGGCATAGAGCAAAAGTTTCTGACTTTGGAGCTTCAAGACTTGTTCCTCTTGATGAAACTCAAGTTACCACTGTGATTCGAGGGACTCTAGGATATTTGGATCCAGAGTACCTCCGCACAGGTCAACTTAACGAGAAAAGTGATGTATATAGCTTTGGGGTCGTGCTTCTGGAGCTAATAACCGGGAAGAAACCAGTTGAATTCCATAGGTTAGAACAGGAAAATTTGGCAGCATACTTTGCATCTTCAGTGGAAGAAGGTAGCTTGTTGGAGGTTCTTGACAAGCGAGTGTTGGATCAGGAGAATGTAGAGCAGCTAAAGGAGGTTGCTTTCTTAGCAAGAAGGTGTATCAAAATTGAAGGAGAGAGAAGGCCAACTATGAAAGAAGTAGCAAAGGAATTAGAGGATATAATTGCAATGAGAAAGCATCCATGGGAAAAGGGAGAGGATATGAGGTCTGAAGAATGTGATAGCTTGCTTGGTCATGTTGGTGCTAGTACTTCAGCTGGCTGTGGTGGTGGATATGGGAATGTCAGTGCTAACACTTTAGCTGCTTATGATAGCGTACAGAAGCAAATGGCATTTGAGATTGCAGATGGGCGATGATCATTTAATGTTACTATTTATCATGTGTTTGAACTGTTATTTCCACTTTTTAGCAAATGTAGCAGTTTTAGCTAATAACAGGGAAGAGGCGTTTGAATTAGGGACATATTAGTTATGTTTTCGGTTATTTGTGTCTTCTGTTTGTCTTTGTGTATATGCATTTATTTTAGGTGGTTGTCATTGTATGAGTCACCAGCCGTTATTGTCTTAAGTGTTAGTTATTTAAGATTGAGTCGGTTATTGTCAGTTATTCTCCTATACTGTTATATAGACCTGTGATGTATATCTTTGGGGTTGTCAATGAAATGATATAGTTCAGGAAAATCTTCTCTCTGGCCTTTCTGGTATTTCAGATTCTGGTCCTAGAACTTTCTATTGATCTTTTTTCTAATTCTCAAATACCAAATTCTATCACAATCTTTATTCATAAATAGAAAAAAGATCACCCTACTAAAAATATTCAAATAAGTTGGATAAGTGCAGTGAACACGATTCTTGAAACTTATTTTAAAGATGACAGGATTTTCAATTAAATTGAAAATCAGCACAGTTTAAGCCGGTTAGAGTCATCATTAATGTATATGTATATTTTGTTCAACGCCTGCATTAACAATATTTGGCTATCCATTTTTTATTACTTGCTGATATTTTATTACTTGTTAGTTGCGCAACCAACTATACAACATAGTCTATACGAGGCTCTTGAACAATTAGTATGGTTCAAACAAAACACAATATATATCATCTCCAAGCCCTATTCATTATTCCCCTTCCCCATTAATTCCTTCCAACGACCTCTTAGATAACGACTTAAAAAACCACAAACATCCTTCAAATCCTAAATATTGAAACTTTAAAGCCCATTCCTTACCAATCACTTGCATAATGATGAGCTATTTATTAACGGTACAATGACTAAAAGATGGATTAAAAAAGTTTGATCCTAATCCAACTGAAATTCAATGACGCCTCCAACCTTAGCTTCACTTAAATGTCCCTTGCATTACTTTCAGATAATGTCAATAAATAAGATATTGCTATCTATTAACATGAAGACCCGAGAACTTCAGCTATGAGATTGAGTAATTTTTCAGACCGAAAAAAGGATCGAGTAATTTTGTTTTCATTCAAAATTTAGTGAAGCTTTTCTTTTGCCCAAAAAATGTGTTTCCCAACCTATTGGTCTGTCCAAAATCAAATCACTAAAGTACCTTCCCAATACAGTGTTTCAAAATGACAATTCCATATTCTGTGATCTAGCTAAAGCCTTCAATTTCTTTTCCTTCCTCTTCGTGGATCCATTTTTGTTCACTTTTTTCTTAGGTTGCTCCTCTACTACTGGTTGAGTAGTCAGCAAGCGCTGATGAATGGCAGATAGGGGATCCGTTTGGAATGAAGGATCACTAAGATTTTGTAAAAACCGCACTTGTTCCTTCACTCTGAAAAACAAAAGGACAAGTATATAAATATATTGTTACATGTCAAATGTGATCATCATGTAATGTTGAACTATGGCCGAAGAACTCACAATATCTTTTTTCTATTTTCGCAATTTAGTTTTAAGTCATCTGCTGGTTGCCGTGGTGCCTTCAACTCAGGAAGGGACTCGCAGAGTGCGGAGAGGTCATATGCCTTCAATTTCTTCTCACGTCTTCGTTGATTTCTGCTCTTCTCCTAGAAGAAAAATTCAAGTCGCATGTACATATGATTACCACAATGAATCAAGGCAACTATAATAAGCCGATACTTGCAAACTAGAGTCTCTAACGTCAATCAGTTATGCATGGGAAAAGAACGATTCAAAAGAATGCACTTATGATGAATGGAACTCATTTCTTTTCTTTACACTTGTTCTCTTTTTCCTATCACTCTGGAAACATTAAATTCAGTGTTTAAAAAAAAAAAACAAATTAGACAGCAGTAGTTGGCACAAAAGTCACCTTAACAACCCAATTCAAAAATAAAGAAAAGAACACCGAAATTTTCTAAGCCAAAAGCTATAACTATTTACCAGCAAAGGATTAAGTTTACAGCATCATAATGCATTTAGTTCTCTATTTCTTGAATCAGTGGAACTATTACTTTGTTCTTCCATGGTATCATATGGGTACTGGTTTTCGACACCATATATTAAAATATTAATAAATGTCTTCAAGACAACTATGAACAATGCTGTTTATATAAAATTCTTACCTTTGCAATTGACTTTTGAGCACTCAAGGAAGCAACACTAGCTCTAACCTCTGCATTAATCAAGGATTGGGATAAGGCGATTTGTTACAATATGACCAGATTTGACATGTAACGTGCATCAAATACAAAGAATGTCCAATCAATACGAAACAAATATAAATAATTCATGTAACTATTATCAAAGCAATGCATTTTATACTTCACTCTAAATAGCACCCTCTATGTTGTGTGAACAAAATATAGAATTTTCAACTTATCAAAAACGGAGCCCTACATAAACATAGATAGCTTGACACCTTAAACTACAACAATCATAAAACGCAACACAGTATGGTATATCTGGGCACGCACAAAGGGGATATATCTAACGGAATGAGTACTTTGTTGCAATAGATGAGGGGAATCATTAAACTACAATTGTATCAAGATCAGTCAATTAAAACTTGAAATTAGAGCACCTCACTGATGCCATGAAGGCACCTAATAACTACCTATAATTAGTCAACTACTTCCACAGAGAAACACAACTTCCATGATCCTAAATTCTAAATATTTTACACTACTATATTCCAAAAAATCAACTCAATAAAAAGATGCTAAACTATATTTTCACAACAAAAGTATCAGGCGAAGTTGTATCATCTTGTCAAGAGGGGTTTCTAGTCTCTCCTCGGTGGTTTGTTACTTCTTGGGCCAGTCTGTCAAAACGGTGTTCAATAAATGTTTGACGTGTGATGGAGCCAAAGGATAATACACATGCACACATTCAACCAGTATTTATGCGGACATTTATGAAATTTCTGCACTTTTCAACCAGTATTTTCTCGAATGTCAAGAAAATAAAGAATACTGCATTGCTTAAGTGATCACAGCATCACAGTCTCTTAACCCCAATATCCTGCACCTTTTCAACTTGGTCAAGTGATTGTTCATTGATCTTTGAAACTTATTGATTGCAGCATCACCTTCACGCATCTCCCGGATTCTTTCTCCCAATTACATGCATAATCATCCTCCATATTTACAGTAGCAGGGTCAATAAAAGCACCTATTGAAACAACTAAGCCTCAAACACATTCGCGTAGAAAACTCCACACACACGGAAGGATACTTCACTCAAAATGATCAAAGACACCCTTTACAAGCCTCTTCCAGCATCACTTGCATGCCTACCTTGAAACTACTTCTAATAGCCTACAAGCCTCTTCCAGCGTCACTTACATGCTTACTTTGAAACTACTTCTAGTGGCCATAACTATTGCCCTAACGATCTATACCCCTATTCCTATCACCCACATGCCATAAAATACGGACAGGCAGACTAAACTTCTAAACAAGAACAAAATTACTGCTAGAACACGAAAATTTAGAATGCAAAAGTACCAATAATGTTAAACCACTGTGTTCAACTTATTTATTTTCCAAAAAAAAACCTTACTGCCATAAAATTCGAGCTTCTTTTCAAACTTGCGCTCAGCTTTTGACCCTGGCCTGCATGCATTAACGATAAAAGGGATATGGAGCAGAACGAGAAAACACAGCCAACCGAGAGAAATAGAAAAGTTCAAATTTTAAAGAAAAACAGAGCGGAAGTTCAGGATGTCCCGTACCTTACACTAGTCTTGCCCATTACTGATCCTTGTTTTAGGGTTTCTGTGTCTACTACGTATAGTTGTCAAGGGAAGGAACAATGACGGAGGGTCAGAAGCAGGCAGAGGTAATGAGGACGATGATGACGGAGGCCAGCGAGTGGGGCTGAGGGTATAAGGCAGAGAGAGCTTCACCTTCGCAGAGGGCGCGGGAGGGAATGGGATTGGGAACCCTTGAGGGTTCAATAGCCGTGTCGGTCGATGGGCAAGGAAGCAAAAAGCCAAAAAAAAAATAAAATAAAATAAAAAATAGAATGAAATAAAAGGACTCCCGGAAACCGATTGAACCGGGATCTATCGGTTTATTAAAATATCTAAGCGGTTTTTCACACGTTTCTAACTTTTTTTTTTTTTGAAAAAGACATAAATATCTATTGAACTTGGGAAGCTCCAAAAAGTTTGTTAAAATATGAAAATGACAGAAAAATGATTGGGTAGGAATTTGGGTTTCTTAAGTTTGCGTGTTTTTTCTAAAATATCTCTCAATTTTTTTTAAAAAGGTAAAGAACTATCACAGGTGGAGAGATCTACCGCCCTTTGCCACCGGAGCTCCTCCGGCCGGCACCACCGCCTAAGAAGGTAAAATTCCTACTCCCAAAATAAATATAGATTCAAAATCAAGGCCATTGATAGAGTACATAAGCCAAATCAGAAATCAAAAAAATAATTAATTGTAAAAATGATTTGTTCCTCTTGTTGAAATTCACCTTCTCATAGCAACTGATCGACATCAGAGAGAAGGATAGATGAACCTCGTCTTTCCCCAGTGGAAACTGTGGCTTTGATTTATTCACCTTTGGCACCGTGTTTGCCCATTGCTTCGTGAGTTTAACAACTCCTGTAAGGAGGAAAGATCACATACCTAGAATAACATAGGAAGAAAAGTAGCGTAGAACGGCACGGAAATAACACAGGATTCTTCGGCCGAATCCTTCAATCAAATCAACCCAGATAAAAGAGCATTCAAAGAGGGAAATTTCCTACCATCAATTGAATCACCTTTGGCACCATGATTCTTTGGTTTGAACCAATGCGTAAAGGTTTCAGCGCCAAAGAGAGGGTGGCGTAAAGGTTTTGGCATTATGTTGTTTCCCAACTCCCTTCCGCCATGAATCTAATATGGTGCTTATGCTGCAGCAGCTCAATCAATCAATGTCCGCGGCTGTGGTGGGTAAAAAAGCATTACCGGAATTAAATCTGGTGCTCATTAATGGGAAGAGAGTGGTGGTACATCTACTCGAGGTGGTGGAGCGTTGGTGGTGGTGAGGGTGAGGAGGGAGTGGAGGCGGAGGCAGTGGAGCGTTGGTGGTGGGGCAGCAGATAAGAGAGAAAGAGGGTGGGAGGAAGAAGATAGAGAGATGAAAGTGAAAAGTGAGGCGCATTTTGGGAAAAACACACAATTAAAAAAAGCATATTCTTACCACATTACTTTTCTGTTATTTTCATGTGTTAACAGACTTTTGAGGGTATCCCAAGTTCCAACGGTATTTGTATGTCTTTTACCCTACCTTTTTTTATTTTAAATTTTTCCCGATGTTATAAAATAAAATTAGAATTCCATTTAAATCCATACAATATAAGGACATGTTAGATATTAATTAAATATTGACTTAACAATTTAATAAAAGTACTAACTTAATAATCTAATAAAAATAATGGTGCTTAAAATATGTAAAATATAATTACACAAGTTAGGGAAAGAGTTTTACTTTGATATACTCCTTCCTGTACTTAATATATAATTTATTTAGAGAGTTTATCTTAATTCTAAATATTAGATTTATTTACAATATTGGTTAATTATTTTCTAATTTATTCTTACTGATACTTCCTTGTCAATAATTAAAGAAGAGATATAAATAATAAATTAAAAAATGATTAAGATATTTTAGAAAAAACATGTCACATTAATTAACTTAATTGGTTTCTTTAATCTGATCATATTAGATAAATATGTCCTCTTTTAAAGATTAGATGGAGTATTATACAAGATTTTGGAAGGCATTAATCCACCTCCTATTGACCTTCAAGTTTCGTTTAGTAAATACATAAGTAGCATATTAAATGGTCTTAGCGTTTGACCTTTTTATATCTAACTATCTAAGTAAACCGTCTTCATTTAAAAAATAAGTTAAGGGGAAAAAAAATAAAAGAGTAAATACGGTGACTCAGTTTGAATACATGTGGTTGAAGGGAAGTTTTATTATCATTCATATTGTGAGTTTTTGTAATAAATCAAATGTCAAAAGCTAGGTTGAAAAGAAAATGCATTATGCATATAAGGTTTTGTTTTAATGCTGGAAAAACGAATATGACTAAATTGTTTAACTAAAAACAATTCCAAATCTGATTTTCAGAATTTCTAATTTAGCTTCCAAAATTTTGTGATGGTTCAAGCCGAAAAAAATCAATAGACTGGGATCATTTTTTTTTAACATCTCTTATATTTATTATATTTTTAAAAATAATTTATCTAATTTATAATTTGATATATAATCTAATATATTATTAGCTGTGTTGGTATATATAATCTAGTATCACATGAAAATATTCTGTAAAAATTTATTTAATTTTATTAATTTAAACAAATTATATGAATAAGTAGGAGGAGAGTGAGGTTGATTTTTGTCACAATTTTCAAGGAAAGTCCTCATGATGCCACGTGGAAGCAACAGCATCCATTTGATGTTCCTGTTTGGCAGCCAGATTAATTAATCTCATAATCACTTTTTTTATTAGCCCTTATACAAAAGGACAACCCTGTCAAATCCCGATCCCATAATCTATCTAGTACATACTATATACCAGTATTCGGTATTGGCCATTATTACCACATGCGCCAAAAAGGGTGTTTTGGTCTTTTTATAATGCCCCCAAGACTCGACCTAGATTGTCTGTATCTCACTAAACTCTTTATTTAACTCGCTTATTTATTCTGACTTGCCTTGACTGACTTATTTAACATCGTCTTTTAAGTTGAAATAAATAAACAAACACAATATTAACTTTTTTTTTTCGCCTTCATTTTTTTTTTAGGAAAGTGAAGTTAGAATAAAAACAAAATTTCAGGGAGATTATTTTCATTGATATTAGCGATGTTTGGCGCGGACAGGAGAAAACCAACAAACTGTCAGACCAATAAGAGAAGGCTCAAAGGAAGGCATATTAGAAGGAAAGATCAAAGATTAACGCTTTGAAACTGAAAGGAAGTGAGAGAGACTAGAGAGAGAGGGGAGACCAGAATAGGAGCAGAGACGCTGTCGTTCTCTCTCTTTCTCTCTCTTCCTGCGTGCTTGTGACTTATGTGTGTATGAATCCAAAACACCCAGACAATCCGACTCGTTTCTCTCTCTAGTTTCTCTATTGATACACCCCCATTTGATCGGAGCGTCTCATTTTCTGTGCCAAATTACTGTGTAGTCGGCTCTCGTCCCGTTTGGTCTGGTCCGTGCAATGGAGCGGTACGGCCGGGCAAGCGACGAGTCGCAGTCCGATCCGTCACCGGAATGGACTGGAACCGGAGGCGAAACGGGGCTTGAAGGTGGGTGTGTAAGCCTCTGCATTCTGAATTTCCGTTTCTTGTTTGACAGAATTTCGGGTTCTGGTGTGGTGATTTGTGGTTTTAGCAGAATGTGGAGTGTAATATACTGAATTTGATTTTGATTTCGCAGATGCAGAATCTATGCGGCAATTGGGATTGGCTGGTGGGGAATCGTATCCACAACGGCCTGATGAGGCTGATTGCACCTACTATTTGAAGACTGGGTTTTGTAGGTATGGCTCCCGGTGTCGGTTCCATCATCCCCGTGACCGTGACGCGGTAAGTTTGTTGTGGTTGATTACCGGACGGGACACCGTTTGGTTTTTTATGTGATCGTTCGCTTCAGTTTGGTTTGATCTTTGTTATGACTCATGAGCGGTACATAAAGCTTTTCATTACTGGGCTTACCTTCATGCTGTGTCTTTTCAAGTTTGTGTTAGGATCATTACAAAATCAATTAAATTAACTCAACTGAGACTAAAATGTTCGCATCTGATAGCCTGATTGGACCTTTCATAATTTGGTGACATATATATGCTGTTTAGGTTATAGGAGCTTCGAGGACTGGCGTGGAGTATCCAGAGCGAGTAGGCCAGCCTTTATGTCGGGTACTTGATCTGGTTCTGCTATATGCTCTGGGAAAACATTATAAATGATATTGCTTTTGCCATTGTAGTCCATATTGGTGATCCGAAATATGGTTCTATGCAGTCATTTGTACATTCTAAGGGTGTAGTAAAGTCAAGTTATTGCTTTGGCTATCTTCAAAATTGATGGCTGGCCTTTAGTATTGATTAAATCTATTTGCTTAAACTGCAGTATTTTATGAGGACAGGATCTTGCAAATTTGGTGCTTCATGTAAGTACGACCATCCTAGGCAGGGAGGAGGCTTTGCTCCTGTGGCACTTAATTATTATGGATATCCATTACGACCGGTTCGTATAACATTTTGTTCCCATACTTCTGTGTTTCTTTAAATTTTGGATTGTTTTTTTCCCCTAACCATGGCAAGAGTTTGTCCCAAACTTACATTTTACAAATACAGGATGAGAAAGAGTGTTCGTATTATGTGAAAACAGGACAATGCAAGTTTGGCACATCTTGTAAGTTTCACCACCCACAGCCTGCTGGTGTTCAAGTTCCTGCCCCATTACCAGTTCCCCATGCTTCAGCTCTACCTGTACGAGTACCTTCACCATTCTATTCAACTATACAGCCTCCATCTGGTTCTTCCACACAACAATATGGTGTAATGTTTGCAAGACCACCTCTACTACCAGGGTCATTAGTGCAAAATCCTTACGGGCCTGTGGTAATGTCCCCTTTTTCAGGTTGGAATCCTTATCAGGTAGGTCAAGCTTTTCCTTTGACAGTTTCATCAAATTACTAGTGCATTTGTTGATGTCTTTTTACACTTTACACAGGCTCCTACAAGCCCTGCAGTTCCTTCTTGTACTCCATCTAATGTTGGCTTAACACAATTTTATGGGAATACCCAACTACCTTCACCAGCATCTGCCTATTCTGCACCATATCAACCTACAGGTTCCTCATTTGGTCCCTCAAGCACCAGTCCAAGAGAACAACATTCATTTCCAGAAAGACCTGGTCAACCAGAATGTCAGCATTACATGAGAACAGGGGAGTGTAGATTTGGTCCTTCCTGTAGATATCATCATCCACCTGAATTGATTGCACCAAATGTAAATGTGGTCCTTAGTCCTGTGGGTCTTCCTATGCGCCGGGTAACTATCATCCTTCAACCCCTTTTCATGATGCCTGATGTTGGATTATGAATTTAGTACTCAATCTTCTCTCTCCATCTGGCTAAAACTTTATTATTACTATCCAATAACCAGTTGTTAAAATTTATATGCAATTTTGATTCGTATAAAATTACTTCATTTTGTTGCAACATATTATATGGTTGTTTTATGTATGGTTTGAAGCTTGGTTCACAGATATACTATTTTTTGGTTTTTTCCCCCTCTAGCCATTGAAAACAAATTATAGTACGATTCCACTTGGTTGTTATTCCTTGTTCTTGTACTTTCTTTTTAGCTTCAGATGTGCCCCCCCCCCCCCCAAAAAAAAAATATTAATGTGTGTTTCTTAGAATCCAAGGTCCGATCTGCACACAGGGGCAAGTTCTGCTAGTATACACCTCTTTAAAGTCCTCCTTTATTGATACATGCCATAACATGAATTTTAATATTTGAACTATGAAAGCCTGAAACTTCCGTTATTTTTTTAATGTGGTCACTCGTGACTGGGTTCTGGTTAAGATACGTAACATTGAATGATGCTCTTTTGTACTTTGTTGCCACACTATGTTTCAATCTCTTCTATAATACTGCTGGAAATTCCTTCATTAATGTATAAAACCTTGTTGAAAACTTCTGACAATCATTTCTTACATATTTCTTATTCTTTTTTTGGGTCAATTAATCATTTCTTCTTATTGTTGACCTTGTACCAATTACTAGTCTTTGTATTTTTTGCTTTATCTCTATCTGCGAAACTATAGAGATTCTTTCCAATATTTATTAGGGATTTAGCTCCTTTAAAGTACAAGGTGCATTTAAGAGAATAAAAGTGTAGGTAGGTGACCTTTGATGAGATAATTAAAAGAACAAGCTACTCTTATTTGTTCAAATAAAGTATAGTTCCTCTCTGTAGCTTGCCGTCATAAAATTTCGTTTAGCGTTGTATATATGCATGGTGTTGATAATTGGGTTGCAATTTTATACTACCTCTTGTGTTTTTTTAATTATGTTCAAATCATACTTCTGATGTTTTTATGCTGATGTGTCCCTAAACTATAGACTGCAAATGTCATGCACAGGTCAAGGTCTTGCATGCTCATTGTCAGAAGTATTAATATGATGATGAGCCTGAGCTCAAAAAATGTGTAATCCTTTAACATATAAGCCAACATATTGAATATCTTTTTTTAGATACAATTATATTGCTAACATGAGTATATAAATGGTAATAAAAATTTTATTGAAACTTTGTGTTCTCTGCTCTTGGTTTCCTTGGGGCTTAGCACATAATCCTCTGCTTGGTTCTAAGACTGCCAAAACCAAGCGTTAATTATGTTTTACAGTATAACATACTGTATTGTTGTTGTAAATTGTATTTGTCTTCTCTTTTCTATTTAAGACTTCTCAAAATTATACGGGTCCTGAATTGAATAATTTTCTACTGTCAAAGGGTTAGATTTTTCAGTGTCTTGGATTAAATATAGGGTTCTCTTGAGCATTTTTTGTCAACATTTCAATTAGTAGATTAGTTTGGCTTTTTCTTTTTTATTTTTTTCTTCGGTAGTGTCCGTTTGTCTTTTAGCAAACTGTTTACTTGAGTCTTGACTATTGATATGTTGACTGGTTTTGGCTTTAAGAATGCGCTTAAGAACATGATTATGATAATTCTATTATGGAATTTGTTTGATTTTTTTTTATGAATGCTGTCTTCCGAGTCCCCTTATTTTGCCTGTGACTTGTTTATCTTCGAATGTCTCAGACAAGCTTTTGGATTCCTCACACTTGGATTATGTTCAGTATGTCTTTAACTTTTGTGTTCTTCTTTGTTGGTTCATGAGTGTTGTGACTCAAAAGTCTTCATTGGATTTAAGATAATATGTTTTACCGACAACTCTTCCTCGAGAATTGGTAGAATTATACTAACGAGAAAAGATATACCTAGGAGCCAATAATTGAGTTGCATTTAGGTGAGTGAAAGAAGCTGAAGTAGCTGTAAGATTATGAAGGATTTTGCTATTTTCATCTGTGAGTAAATGCTGATAAATAACTTGCAATGCAAACATAGTTGATTCGTCAAATAAAAAACCGTACCTAGTTTTACTTTTTTGGAGGCTGGGATGAAATATAAGTCTTAATATCCTTAACAGTCTAGACTCAGCTGTTTCATTTTCCCTTGCAGACTGTCAGAGTCTAAGCTGATTTTGTCTCAAATTGCACAGGTGCTTTACTTCTGTTTAATTGTCTTTACCAGTGTTAAGAGTCTGCTCTTATGTGCTGTCTGATAGAAAGTTCTTTTTATGTGTGTACGATAGAAAGTTATATCAAGAAATTCCCTTAAGGTTTGCGACGAAAGTTACATGTTTATAAATTATTCATCTGGCTGCTTTATTACTTGCTTAGCCTTTCATCTCATGTCATTGCTTGACAATCAGGGGGCATCACCTTGCATTCATTATGCGCAGCGGGGAGTATGTAAGTTTGGTCCTGCATGCAAGTTTGATCATCCTATGGGAGCATTGACTTACAGTCCATATGCATCTTCCTTTAATATGCCGGTTGTATCCATTCCTGCGGGCTTGTCCATCAGTACTCTTGCACCATCATCTTCATCTTCGGAGTTGCGGCCTGAACTTAGCCCTGGTTCAAGCGAGGAGCACGGATCGTTCAGAATGTCTTTGTCAGTGAGCACATCCACTGGACCAGTTGGCTTAGCTTCGTCATCTGGCGGAACTGTTTCTCAGTCAGATGCTCCAACATCCACCCAAAGTTCTGCTCCGGCAGTGACTCCGACGATCACAACAAGCAGCGCTATCTCTCATACCCCAAGCTAAGCAATGTGAATGCATGCCCTATTTTGCCCCTTTTTTTAATCCCAATTCTTAAAGGGGACATAATTATTCAAGGGATTCCTCAAATAGGTTTTGTTTTTTCATCTATCCCTGTTCCACAGGTCTAGAACTCTCAACACATACAGTGCCTATTATCTTTGGATTGATCATCTTGTAGTCTTTTTCATGGCCATCCAATTGATCTTGAATAAACCATGGCCAACCTTGAGAATTTTAGGAGCATCCCATACAGCCCACCTTGCTTTCAATCTTGAGAAACTGCATCCACATCTCCAGTTTTCTGGAGTTTATTTTGAGTTTATTTATGCTTCAATTGTCTTTGATATGAGAGAATTCTGATCACACTCTCATTGATCTTGTGGTTTATGTTTCTTCCCCAAAACCCTTCTTTCAAAATACCAACTGTTTTTCATTTTGGGAACTCCTTTTTCCAGTTCTGCTTGGAAGTGGAAGGTTTTGTTCTGTATTGTTCCCATGATCCCATCTCTTTTTGTCTAGGTAGGGTTTAGGTGAAGAAAAATAATCAGGACTCAGGAGGCTACTGTGAAGCTTCATGTTGCTATTTTATACAGATACACAGTGATGTGATGAAGAGTGAAATGCTTCATTTGGGATTTTAAATTATTACAAAATACAAATATAAGGGGGAAGTAAGTAAACACACTTGAGCTGAGACTCTTGAATCTGTAATAAATTTTGCTTTCCCCTTGATGATATCAGTGTACTTGATTAAGCATTCTCATGAGGTGAAGTTATTTATTTCTTTTAGGGCTTATAAATTATAACGATCAAATTTGGAGAATATAATTATGGGCATGTGCTTGAAGGAAAATAAACATTAATGACTAAGCTATTATAATACTTGAGAATATATGTTGGTAAAAAAAAAAAAAAAAACTTGAGAGTATACTTTTGGTAGTTTAAGTTGATACTTCCAGTTTTACCCCTGCAATAAATATTTCACAAAATAAATAAGGCCTAAATACTACCACTCTGGTCCCTATTATAAGTCCCTTTTACCTAAATCCCACATACCAAGAAAAAGTAGTTAATCCAATGATTATAAGGTAAATTTCCAACTATACCCTCATTTATGAATGTGTACTTTTCAACTTTTTCTTCTTTATCTCTCTTCAAATTATTTCTTTATGGGTACAATAAATAGGGGCAAAGTTGTCATAAGCTCATTTATGTACTGAAAGTGGACTTATAAATAGGATCAAATTTTTTGGTCAAGAAGGATTTATAATAAGGACCAGAGTGGTATTTGGCTTGAACTTTTGAAACTCCAAAAATCGTTTTACAAACATTGTACATATGTTTGGGATAACATTTAAATACAAAATAACTTTAAAGTTGAAGTAATTTTTTCCTTTTGACTTTTTTTAATATTTAAACTTTTTGAAACATATTTTTTAATAAATTATCCAAATAAATTTATATCACATTGAATGTCTTATTAAATCCTATCCAAACATAAACCATACTGTACTATTTATTTCTTACCTGAGCTTTAATTTACTATAGTCAGATGGATAAAAGCAATCCTTTTTTTTTTATTTGCCAAATATAAGCAACAGAATTGAAAGCACATCCAAAGAACGTGAGTGGGGCTTGCTTTTTACATTTTCACCTTCCCGTTTGAGCATTTTTTAAAATCCCGACAACCGACAAAAATATATCGATGATTAGTTGTTGTGACTTGTGAGTGAGAACGGGGTGAATTCATTAAACAATCATAATCAATATACATTTTATAATATTTGAAAAATATTTCTAACAAACACACAAAATCAATGGTTGGTATTATATTCATTCTATAAATATGGTCTATATTATCCAAAATAAACTTATTTTTAAAGAGAGTAAGTAACTGGATGATTAATGTCGTGACACTAATACTCCCTTCAGTCCTTAATATATGACTTATTTGGGGAGTTGATCTTAATCTTAAATATAAAATATATTTCATGTTTGTCAATATTTTCTTAACTTATCCCTATTGGTACTTTCCAACAATAACCAAGTAAGGAAGGAAATGAAGGAATTAAGAAGGGGCAATTACAATGAAGTCTCACACAAGAGAAAAAATGAAAAAATGGTCCCTGAAGTTGTTAATGACAAGTCGATGAGTGTCCATTAATAAGTCGAGGAGCTTACACTGACAACTTCAGGGACCAATTCTTCATTTTTTCTCTTGTATGGGATTTCATTGTAATTGCCCCAATTAAGAAAGATGAATTGGATGTTTTAGAAAATATATATCACATTAACTAACTTAACTAACTTTCTTAATTTAATCAAATTAAGTAAATATGTCCTATATTAAGAACCGAAGGGAGTAATTAATGAGGGAAAATATGAAAAATGATATTAAAAATTTTCAAGCAACCTTATTAGTGTCTCTTATAAATATGAATAAGTCATTCTTAAAAATTCTTTCATATATAGTATCGGGTGGTGTATAAATTATTGGAGGTTTTAAAAAAATACTTGTGATGAGATCAATTTAGTTGGGATCATGTGAGGGGAAAGCTTGGGGTTTGGGAAAAGAAGAGATAAGTGAAAAGGGACAAAATTTGAATTGAACCAAAAGGTGCAACTGATTATTTGATTAGACACTAAACAACTTTGTTCAACGTGGTTTGGTTTATGTTGTTTCAAACTCCTATGAAAAAAACATCATTTTTCCCTAAATTCCGGACCACCTTTAATTTACATATATTACTTCCACCATGTGTGCCCCTTATTTTCAATTCCTTTGTGGGAAAAAAAAAACAGCTTCCTCCTCCTAAGTTGTCTTATAGTGGAAGAAAAACCCTTACTAGTTGAGTTGAGAAAATCAATATATGCTTATCTTCTGCTAATTACAAGATTTATTAAAAAATTTACATAAATTTAAAATTTTAGTTAATTACATAATATTTTTGAATTTTTGAAATTAGTTAGGAAGTTATTCACTTAGATAAGGAATATCAAAATAAATGACATTAGGAAAATATTATTGTAGTTTAGACAAATAATTTAACCACTATAATCCTTATTATAAATCACTTTCAACATATTTCACAGTAACTAAGAAAACTTTCAAGCTTATTAGTTTTATCTAAAAATTTAATAATCTTATTACTTTGCTTCTATTGAATATGCTTACTTTAAAAATTACTAACATGCACCAAAATTTAACGAGGGGGTAAAGGGGAAAATTGGTAACAAAAAATAAATGGCACACCTTATACTTAGGATAAAAATTTCTTTTCTTTCTAACTTGTATGGACCAAAGTGGTGTATTAGGAGCCTTGAAAAATGTCACTATAGTAATGAGAAGAGAGATATAATTTATTAGAAATGATATTATTCATATATTATGAATAATAGGAATTAATTGGATGTGACTTTAATTTCTACAGTATTTTGTTAAAGTCTAATCCCACACACCAATCAAATAAAGGGAAGATGTTGCCACATTTTTGAAGATGGCGCCTTGACTCATCCTTTTCTTTTCAAACGCTTCCTTGCTAAGGATGGGACACTTCATCCTCCTTAATTATAATCTCTTCTTAGATTTGCCTTTTCTGTTAAATGTTTATAATTATAGTAAAGTGACTAAAATAATGATGGTTAATTGGATACAAATGAAAAATACTCTTTCCGGTCCTAATTATAAGATAAAATTGACTTTTTTGAAAAAATTAAGGAAGTCAATTAAATTACTTTAGAGTGTTTATATTTTTAGTATTATTATATTATATATTAATTTATTAGTCAAATTAATTAGTTTTGAGAAAAAAATAAAAATATAAATACTCTAAGGTAATTTAATTGGCTTCCTTAATTTCTCCAAAAAAATCAACTTTATCTTATAATTAGGACCGGAGGGAGGACAGTCTTTGAAACATCTCAAAATTTTTATAAAACTAATGCATATCCCATTTGTTTTTTTAAAAAAACAAAACCAAATCATAGAATGAAAATTAGTGTGCTAATATTAAAATTAAAAAATATTGATATATTATTGTAAAAAAACATGATACTACTAACTGGTAATAAGAGCATTAAGATATAAATACTTTTATGATTGATATATAAATATTTATGGAGCTGACTCATCGACACCTTTCTGCTTGTGAAAGTGTTTAGTGGAAGAGTCAAGGGTATAAGGGTATTGGATTCAAAAATCAAAAGCAAACCATTCTTTAATTCTTAATAAAAAATGATAAATTAATCTCAAACATATGGTGAAATTGAATAATGATTTATATGGCCCACTCCGCCAGTTTCCCTGCTAACTTCTATTTTTTTTAAAAAAAATTTAAGTTTCATTATTTACCTTTTGTCGTCATGTAGAATTTGGACAAATTTAAAATTATACATGCTCAATTGTAAAACTTCCTTGGTGAAAGATAAGGTAAAAACTTGAATTTAAAATTATAAACTATTTACCATTCTTGTTACCTCGGATAATTTAATCCTTAATTATTATCATAGCATCATTGCCATTTGAGTTAGTTTTAGCGGATTATGTTATAAAATATAATTTATTTATTTAGCTGAAATGTCAAATTTTTGAATTATTTAAAATGAATTTTAAACTATTTTTTTTTTCAAATAAAATTTGAAATATTTAAATAATATATATATATTATTTAAACATATTTTAAGTTATAGTATAACTTATTAAAGGGGCTTGTATTAGTAACAGAGTATGACCGTGGTATTGTACGAGTGGTTCGGTTTATGAAGGCACTTGGATATATTATTTAATGGAAAATCCCTATAAAATCTTTTTGAAATAGGAAAATTCTTAATCAGTATATTGAAATCAAAAAATTTGGATCAGTTACGTGTCAGTACAGATGAATAGTGCGGGCGGCGCCAAAAGATGATTTTGCCCTTCAGCCCTCATTCTCGTCACTTCAAAAATAACAACACGCGGTTCTTAATTAACAACTCCGGATTCTTGATTAACAACTTCATATTCTTGTTTCACAACTTCCTCATTTAAATTTCAAGGCCAATAACAACACCTCTTTTTTTATTAACAACATGCCCTCTTAATTAACAACTTCGGATTCTTGATTAACAACTCCTTATTCTTTATTAATAACTACATTTCATCTTTTTACTTTCACAATAACAACACCGGTGTTGTTATTAACAATATCATATTCTACATTAACAACTCTCATTTCTTGTTTCACAACTTCATATTTTAAGTTTCAGTGCCAATAACAACACCTCTTTCTTTATTAACAACACTGTATTTTACATTAACAACACTATATTCTTGAGATGCGAATATGTGGAAGAATAAAGCGGAGTTGTTAATCAAGAATTCAGAGTTGCTAATAACAAGACCGGTGTTGTTATTGTAAAAGTAAAAAGATGAAATTGGAGTTGTTAATCAAGAATCCGGAGTTGTTAATTTAGAACTGCATGTTGTTATTTTTGAAGTGGCGAGAATGAGGGCTGCAGGGCAAAATTGTCTTTTGGCGCCGCCCGCACTGTTCATCCGTACTGACGTGTGACTGATCCAGATTTTTTGATTTCAATGTACTAATTAGATATTTCCTTATTTCAAGGGTATTTTATAGGGATTTTCCCTATAGTCAAATATTAGGAATATAAAAATAATTAGGCACTTTTTCATGTGATGCGAAATGATAAAAAAATTATAATATATCAAATTTATAAAAGCTATTGTCTTTTTATGAAATTTATAGAAGGTATTCTTTTCATACCTTTTTTTCTTTTGAAAGCCTTTTCATACCTTATTAATCCATGAGTTACAAATAATGAGAATTATTTTTAAGACTTTATACATATAAAAATCACATCTAATTAATATAATTTGTTCATATTTACAACAACAAACATTTTAAAGTGTCATATAAAGAAAGTAAATATAATCATAAACCTCATTCACCATTTGAGAATTAGATGTCTGAAGACCATGGTCAACTGCTTCTGCAATTATAAAAATTAATAAAGATTCATGAAGCATATATGTGAGTATGTGACAAATTAATAACATCATTAATAATTCAATACATTCTTTAGGGATCAATTTGTTTTCTTAACTTTTTTGCAATTAATGCACAAGACAGGGAAGATTTATACACACACACGCATCCTTCTGTTCTCATTTTAAAACACATTTAACCACCTCGACAAAACTGATGAGAGGTGTTTATAAAGTCATTAAGTTTGTATGAAAATAAAATAAACTATCAGATTTACTCATATTTAATATATTATGAATTAAATATGATAAGTCATATATAGAAGCTACAATTCATGAGATTTTAAATAGCAACAATATTAGAAAATCTAATCAATACTCTACTTGTTAGTTGTTACCTTTCCCTTGGTCTTCCCAGGGGCCAAAAAAATTCCCTTCAGTTCTTAAGATAAGATTTATTTGTTTAATTTAATTAGACTAAGGAAGTTAGTTAAGTTAACTTATATAATATGTTTTTTCTATAACACCTTAATTACTTTCCTTAATTCCCCCCATCTCTCATTTACTTCACTATTATTAAGAGGGTATCAATAAGGATAAATTAGAAAAAAATTGACCAATATAAAAAATAGGTTTCATATTTAAGACTAATATTAACTTTTATATTAGATCTTATATTAAGAACCGGAAGGAGTATTAGTAAGGACTATCTTTTTCTTCTATACCATACCTTAAAATAAAAACAGGGAGGGCAGGGGGTATATAGCATATGAAAGTTTTGGACAAAATTAAGGTGTGATTAATTAGAGATGATGTGACTTTAACTGCCCCCTTTGAAATTGATGAAGAAAACAAGAATTCCCTACGTAATGATTGATTTGTTTCGCAGAAAACAAGGATTCACATGTGCTTATTACGCACTCAGCCAGTGAATCTGCCACTGACAAAAGCCAAAACTGGTGTCTTTAAATTCAAATGTTTTGAGACAACCTAGAAGTGTGTTCACATGCAGACAAACTTTGCAATTGTTTTGGTTTCCGTTGCTTCCTGTTTTATCTTGTTTCATATATAATTAAAGAATTTTAGAAATTTGTTTACCATAACTCACGCGCCTATTAAACCACCTAATAAACCCTTTAGAGAATTCAAACTCAACATTATGCTTAAGAATCATAGATTCATCAAAATAAATTGATGAGAACTATGTTTTGAGACAATTCTAAGGTAGAATGTTGAATATGGGACTTTCACTAGGTGATACTTCACTCAATTTTTTCTTTAGTTAAAATTTTTTACTAATCACACATTATGGGTTTGTTTAAAATGATGATTGGAGCTTTTAAGAGCGAGAGAACAAAAAATTAGACCAGACCGGCCGGTTCAACCGGTTGGACCATGAACCGGTTAGTGGTCCATTCCGATTCACTCATTAGATTGTGAACCGATTTGGATTGGATTGAACCAGTTAAAATTGGGGAAAATAGATGATTCAAGTGGTTGGATTGGTTTCTTTATTTTATTTTTATTTTTCTACCAATATTTCGTGCTATTTTTGGGGGGAAAATGAAATATTGAAGACCAAGATGAAGAGAAAAATAGGTAAAGAAATAAAAAATCTTAAAAAAAGAAGAAGATAATGAAAAAAATTATTTAAAATGATATAATAATTAGAGGAAATGAGATATCATTGCATAAGTATAGACATCATAATTAATACTAATAGATTTTAAGCATTTTTTTCTCTAAAAATCTTCATCTTTATCTATAGAAGTTTAAAAATATATTAATATATATATTACCACTAATAAATTATAATAATTTAATATGGCCGGTCTAATCACCGGTTAAACCTCGGTTGACCCATTAACTTTTGAACCTATACCGTGATTGATTCATTGCTTTGTCCCTTTTTTGTTCCTTGTTAAGAGTAACTTTTCAATCGTAGTTTAAGATGTACAAGGTAAATATATAAATAGAGTTTTATTTTGACTTATGTAAACATATTTATAATAATCAACTTCTTTTTTTTTTTTTTTTGCCAGTATTATAATAATCAACTTCAAACAATCACTATATACGTAGATAGCTATTTCTATAAAATCAACTATTTAATGGAAGTATCACTATCATATTGGCCAAAAAATAAAAATTATGAGCATGAGTCTAAAACGAGATACTACATCTGATCGTTAATATAAGGTCAGGTTCATAGTGTAATACACTATAAATGAGATCTTAATATTAAGGATTGAAGGTAGTATCATTTACATGCTTATAAGCCCTATCTTTTAGGTCAAACTCTTCAATATAAGATCATAACAAGCTATGAAATGAGTGAATGACAAAACCTCGTTTGATGCTCAAGGGTTGGGTATGGTCCCAATTTCACTGTTTTATCCATTTGATTACCACACCACCACACATCAGAAGATCAAAATAGTAGTTATTTAACTTTTGGTTAAGAAAGTAAACCATAGGGTCAAACTTGAATGTTGTTATATTTTAAGCTATGTTTCAATAATTGCATGGTCTGAGTGGTGAAACCTATGTATAGACCATTAACAAATCAAGTTTCAGGTAGTGTGTTAATTGACTTGTCCTTTACACGTGAACCGATATGCACAAATACCCATCCTTTGTGAGAATTGGCCCGTCGCTTGTAAATTATTCATCCGGCTGCTAATAGCATTTCCTCTTATTAAATGCATGTCGGATTAGCGGTAAAAACTATCTTTTCAATGTGATTAACGATATAAGAGATAAGTATGTGAGATAAGTTTTATCTCAATTTACGTAAACATACTTTTTAAACAATAACTCAAGCGGACTTGGCTTTGGTCATTTTCTTAAAAGAAAATGAGGATTCCTTTTCTTGATCCAAGTTGTTGGATTAAGATCTCAAACTTAAAATATATATATATATATATATATATATATATTAATAATATTTTTTATAATATATTAAATTTGGACCGTTAAGATCTTAATTCAACGGCCCAGATAAAAAAAGGACTAAAGACAGATCCAAGTCAAGCATGCCCTAAATCTCTCTTTGTATTATAATAACCTTGTAGCCTAATATATAAAAATTATTTTATAAGTGAGAGACTGCCATTTTGATTCCATTTGTAATCTTAGAGTATTAGTGCATGCCCCTCTGGTAAAAAAAAAAGATCTCTCCTTGTACCCTTTGCTATATGAAGAAAATTAAACACACTCTTTTCATTATCATTAGAAGTAGAAAGAACATTGGGAGAGAATCTTAAAAATCAAAAGAACAAGTTAATTCAAGAAAGATAAAAGTAAGATGAAATCTTTATAAAGACTAATGGTTTAAATCTTCCTAATATATTAAAAAGTATTATATATTATAAGGGAAATCACTATGAACCCTAAGAAGGAATACAATCACCAAAAAAAAAATCTCAATGACAAATAGTAAAGACTTCTTATTATTTTCTGCCATAAAAATTGTCATTAAATAATTTATTTTTAGGACTTTTTTATATTTACATTCATTCAAAAAAGACCTTAGTGTGAATTTTCCTACATTACGTGTCAATGTCAATTTATTCAGAAGGAAAAAATTAGAAAGATACAAATCCCAAAAAGTAAGTAGAAAGCAGGAGAATGGTCTCCCTACGAAGACAGCGGCCAAAAAAAAATTGAACTTGACACACTCTTTATAAAGACCTGCCATAGCTTCTTCTTCTCCCATCCTCATCCTTGCAGACTTCGACACTCATTTGACTCTCCCTTGCATTATCTTACCTATCTCATCTTTTTCTCTGCCATTTTTTTTCCGCAGCCATGCCAAGCTCAAGAGCCACATCAGAGAAGAAAACCCAGATGGGTTTGCTTCTTCAAACCAACCCATCTTCTTCTGGTGATCAGAGAAGAGGAAGAAGAAAGCAAGGAGAAGCAGGGAGGTTTCTGGGAGTAAGAAGAAGACCTTGGGGAAGATATGCTGCTGAAATTAGAGACCCCACAACTAAAGAAAGACACTGGCTTGGCACTTTTGATACTGCTCAAGAAGCTGCTTTAGCTTATGACAGAGCTGCTTTGTCCATTAAAGGAAGCCAAGCAAGAACCAATTTTGTTTACACTGACATTAACACAACCTTTGGCAATACTCTTGTTTGTCCCTTTGATGATGTTCATCAGCTTCAGTCACTCTTTAACACTCCTCAGATGAAACAGTCAACAACCAATCAGAACAGCCCACCTCAGCTTTCTGAGACTACTACTACTACTAATGCTGCTGCATGTGATCATTCTTCTTCTTCTTCTTCAGCTCAGGAGGGTGGTGATAATAACTTGTTCTTCTTCTCCAATGATGATTCTAAATCAGGTTACTTGGAATGCATAGTTCCTGATATCTGTTTTAGACCTTCTTCTTCTGCTTCCAACGATGCCAACAATGCCTTAATTCCCTGTGCTAATGAAACAAGTGACCAAAAGATAACTCAAGAAGCTGTGAAGAACATGGCCTCATCAAGCTCTGGAGATTTCACTTACCCAAATTATGAACTTGGTCAAGAAACAATCTGGGATTGGAGCTGCAGTGAACTTGCTGCTATATTTAACAGTCCATTAAAGGTTGAAGATACAGACAGTTCTATCTGTGGGATATTGTCTCAACCTGCTGATACTTCATCAACCAATTATGTTCAGTCACTTCCTTCATTTGATGTTGATTTCTCATACACACTCTTCTGATCAGCTCCGGTTTGATCATTTTATGATGGAATCAATAAAACCCTGTTTTGTCCAATATGATCTCAGTTATATCAGTTGTTCTACTTGGAAGTTAAATATATCAGCTCTTGTAAGGATCATATAGTATCAAAACTAAGTTGGAATTACAAGATCAAAACTTTCAAGTGTAAAATTGATGCAAAAATTCATCTTTGAAAGAGTCCAAGAGATATATATTGGAAAGATGAATTTGGGTGTTTTTCTTTTTTACTGCCATGCTACTATATATCTTATTGGGCCATTGGCTTTACCAGTGTGTGTGTACTTGCATGCACTTGTACCTTTTTGGTTGAAACATGGGATGGTCTAATTCCAGCATGCCTTTTTGATTCGTTTAATGTAATTACTACACTTGAAATTTAGGAAAAAGTTTGAAAAGAAAAAGGCTAGGGTTGGTGCAGTTTGCTCTCTAAAATTAATGCAAGTCATTAGTCAATTGTGTGAGTGATAATACCCTGTTTTTGCTCACACACATTAATTAAATATTTTAAAATTATTGAGTGATAGCATGATAGAATGATATATAGCTCCTCCTTTTCGGCTGCTTGCCTACACTTTTGGACACAATATATAAAGGCACAACATGTATTGGCTCACACCAAGATTTCTGCCCGCAATAAACAAATTAGGCATTATCTTTATTTTTAAATAGTATTCATAAAATAAAATTTATTTTATAAAGAAAAAAAATGCAAATAAGTAAGATATCTCTTTCTATGTCTTATTTATAGTCAAATGCTCAAACTTGAGACTCATTTAATTTAAGTGTGACGAGCAACATTGTCACTAGGGTAGCTTGACATTGACAACTTGAGATCTCTTTAAGTGAATCGGCTAAGTATATAAGTGGTTGGTTGTATAGTGTTTAAGTAATGAACTCAATAAGATGACAACGACAATTATTATGATTTTTAAAAGGAAAGTTTGAACAAATGTTAGTAATGTAAGTGGAAGCATGAAAAAAATAGAAAATTACATGACTTCTTCATAACTTATTTAAATAGATTTTGCTTTAGTTAGTATTCACAAAAATCTTTACAAATAAACCAAATATATATAATATAAATTTATAATAAATCATACTATTTCAAAATTATAAATGACACGAATTAGTTCAAATCATATGCATTATATGATAAAGATTTGTTTAACTGCATGTTTAATTTTATGATTTGGAATTTTTTGATGGTTTTTTAACATGAAACCAACGACTTTTTGATTCATACAACGAGCACAGTTCATTGTGCATGTGAGTACTTAGTTAAAGAGTTAAAACTTGAGAGAGAGAGAGAGAGAGAGAGAGAGAGAGAGAGAGAGAGAGAGAGAGGAGAGAGAGAGAGAGGAGAGAGAGAGAGAGAGAGAGAGAGAGAGAGAGAGAGAGAGAGAGAGAGAGAGTCAAAGATTACTCTAATTCCTTTCTTTACCAATACTTTTCGCTCCTATTCACAACTACTTGTATTTACACTTGATAACTTTATGAAGCTAATATGAAAATATTAATAATAAGAAATAAATTTAAAATATTAAAACATGATTTAAATATTTTTAAACTATAGTGAATAGGTCATTACTAAAATATTTTATAAATTATTTTTTTTTATTTTTATATTATAGTTGTGAATTCATTAGATTGAAATGAGTTGCACTATAACTATTAAAAAAAACATATTATTCATAACTTATAAAATAAAGAATCTTACTCAAAGTTTAATATTTTACACGCCCATGTGTGTGTGTGTGTAAAATATGTGTACATGTATTTATGAAAGTATATAAATCAAGGTACTAAAAATTAGATCCATCATTAAATAGGCTAAAGTCAGTGATCCCCCTATGGGTGAACAGGGGTCAAACCCATCATAATGAAAATTAAAATAATATAAATTGATTGAAATATATAATTATGAACATGAAGATCGACATGTTATGCTAATCCAACAAAACAAAATTACTAAAACATAATTATGATGCTATGCTAATTTTTTCTTTTTAAGTTAAGATCGACATGTTCAAAACTCTTGACTAGACCGATTAGAGAATTGTTTTATAAATTATTCCCTAATATAACTAGCCAACTTGAGGTGAATTTTAATGTAATATAAACCCTTGGTTGAAAAATATGGAGATAAAGGGTATGTTTGTTTTAACGATCTGATTGTTTATAAGTTATTTTTTATATAAATTGAGATATAACTCCTCTCACATATATATCTCATATACCGTAAATTATGATTGAAAAACTACTTTTAAGTATTCCAAACATCAATTCAAACGAGCACAGAGATAATGGGGAGGTAAGGTGAATGTCCATGCCTAGTATGGAAGCAAACAGGGTGTGTGAGGACCACCCTCACACGTACGATTCAGAAGATGAAAACGAGGTAAGGGCAGAGGATATAGGGTAGTGGTCCAAGGTCTCACTTTTTTCTTTCTGGTTCCTTTTCATCAACAGTAAAACAGAATCTGGAGAGTGCAGCTCTGCAGATCTTCACAATCAGTGTTCTTCCCAATGCAAACGCTATAACATCGTAGTAGTTAGAATTAGAAACACCATATCACATCCCCTAGATTCTACCAACAAATATCCTCTCCCCTTTTCAATATTTCAATTTTCATGTAAAATCTTAAGTTGGCCCAAGAACAGTGAACATACTTCATTTTCCCCAAAGTTGATGTCATAAGATTGTCATCACGAGGTAATTCCTGAAATAAAATGTACTTTAGCCTCAAATCCATGTATGACAACAATGTGAATGGCTAGTTGAACGAATCTAAGACCTCGTTTATAATGCAAAACTGGATAGTATTCCTTTTGTTTTTTTAATACAAAACATGTTTACTTAATCTAAATATATTAAGAAAGTTAAATTTGTTAATATGATATATATTTTTAAAATATTCTACTTATCTTCTTTAATTCACTTATTCTCTTTTCTCTTTGATTATTATTAGGAGAATATTAATAGACGTAAATCAGAAAAATATTAATAAATATAAAAATATATCTTATATTAAATATCAAAATTAACTCCTTAAATATTTTTTATAACAAGAACAGGAGATAGTCATATATAAGAACTCATTAGCTTGCTGGCTCCAACTGCATATAGTCCATAAAAAGCAGGGTTGTGGAATTCGGATTGGCCCGGCCCAGAAACCGGCGAATCGACTGGTAGATCGATCCAGGTTCCAATTTTAATTTTTTTTAAAATTTTTTCTTTAGAATTTTATACTATAAATCTAAAATCTTTAATTTGTCACCGGTTTGGCCCCGGTCTGACCCACTGACCTTTAATCCAGTATCCCAACCAATTTAATATCCAATTAGGATTTTAATACGTTGATAAAAAGTAAAAACCTAGATCTCTCAGAAAGCCCTCGTTTAAAACATCACAACAGCATAATAACAGTACTTTTTAGAATATAAAACAAAGGCACAATGCTATGAATAAAAAAATGATTCTCCTCCTGTAAGGAAAGTTGAGAGTTGGGACTTTGTGAATAAAATGAATCACATTAACAAAGCCATCTCTGATCGATTGGACTCTGGGATGCCTTGAATCAATAAAACATACTCATAGTACTGTTACATCTCAATCCTGTCACTGTGATGATGACTTCGTCTGAAACCTTACAGATTTAACTAAGGTTCACTCTAGTTTCAACAAATCATATCCTCCGGCTGTCAGAAAATAAATGAGTGGTAGTGATTTATTTCAGTACATGTCAGACTTTGACATACAATATCTAGTCATAAAATTAAATCATCAATTACAGCTGCCTTGATCCTATGACCGTATAGATTATAGACCCAATTTAACCCCAAAAGTGAAATGCACAATATCTTATCTGCCTCACTTGTGAGCTGTTGTCTGTTGAGAAAGAACACAGCTTCCTTTTGAATATAAAATCATTTGAAATCGTGGTTGCGCCAAGCGCCAAGATGCATCATGAATGGCCCATTAAGCATTGCTTCCTAAGACAGATCTGCCATGATCTCATTTTATCTTCCATAGCTTCTTCGCCTCTCTTCACTAACTGCTGATCACAATCAAGGAACATGCTTCAATGATGTCTGCTCCGTTGATTAAGTTTTCATTAAGACCTAAATTAGCAGCAACTACCCAGCAGAAACATTATATCACTTTATCTCCTAAGAAGACAAGGAACCAAACTGAGGTAAAATTTATCAAGTGTTTGCTATTAGAATCTTTATAAACAAATGACACGGGGGAAAATTTTTTAGAACACCCCATTACGTGATATCAAGCTATGAAAACACAAGACCCCGTGTTTTTACTGGGCCAACGGGCCAGCCTACATAAATATGTACATATATAATATAAATTGTGTAGGAAGACGATGTGATGTATTCGACTCGTAAATAGTGTTGTAAATTAAAATATTTGATTTGTATTAGGCTACGAGTTGGGTTGTTCTGCAGCATAATATTTGATTCTTTTTATTTTTAAAAAATTAGTGGGTCCAACTAAATAATTTTGTCACAAATAGTTCTTTTCATGCAACAAATGGGGAAGATTTCTGGTTGTAGCAGAAAAAAATATTGTCCTCTAAACAACATGAGAAACCAGGAAAGCCAATATACTAATGAATTACAGTACAACCAAGTTGCATGATGATATACAAGAACAATGATGAGATAATGGTTATCCATACCTACTATATAATTGCAGCACACATATTCAAGCTGCATCCAGATAGAGAGCACAACTACTTCCATTCGGCCCATTTAGCTGAGTCTGTGGATCTTCTTTTCATTCTTGAGGCTCCAGACTTTTCATCAGAGTCATGCCAAACCATCTCAATCTGATAAATAGCATAAACAATCATATGGTCATTGGTATGCAATATACAAAATCTTGTCCAAGAGCTAATGAAAAATTTATTGCTTTGAATATATTCTTTCCAATTTAATTGTGGGAACGGAAAATGGCAGGGGTTGAAACTGTTATTCCTTCTAAGAAATCTTTGTGAATAAAATTAAAGTGAGTCATGATGATTAAATTTCAATTAGTACAATAACTATATCGTGATGTATTTGATGATTGTGTTAGTAAGGATTACAATACAAAAAAGAGGATAAGAAACAAAGGACAAACCTCCCCAACAATCACCGTGTCACCTTCCTTTACACCATGTTTCATGAGAGACTTGTACACACCACAAGCCTCAAGGACATGTTGAAATCTTCTCTCTGAATCAATATACCTTTCAAACATGCATGACGATTATCATGAGGTTAGCCATGAACAGGAACTGCAATTTCAGGCACATTATAATTCTTAATAAATGTTTGTCTAACCACATCTTTAGTACCAAAATATCAACTATGAGAGAGTAGGTGGAGTTTCCTTTCATCAATCATGTTTGATATGCAGACAAAAACATATAGATAATTTTATGTGTCCTTTCAAGTTAAATGCACTCTTCATAGGAGCAACCATCAACTTAGTTAATATTTTTCTCATTTATTTTCAGACATAGCTAATGTCAAACATTCTCTATTTGCACTCTGCAAAATGGAGTTTGCTCAGCGGAGACGAGATATTTCTGGCAAAACTACAACTATAACAACAACAATCACCATCATCATAAAAAAAAATGATAATAATAATTTAAAGGAAAAAGAAAAGGGGATACAAACAAAGAACATATAATTAAGGTCCAATGCAAATTGAAAAATAACATTATATCCACCTAATGGATTAAATTTCCTTACAGAGAATAATAAGTGCAGGGAATGATGATCCTCTACAGACAATGCTAGCTCATCCTCACTTGTTCATAACACAGATCATACGATTTCGAGTCTTCTTGTTTATGGCACATTACTTGAAGACTTTCAAAATTCATGCAAGAAGCTCCAGGTGAGGGTGGGGTAATAATGTCTTAGCTTAATCACGTCATATGGTTTTGAGAACAAGTATATAATAAATGTAGACATATATTTTCCACATGCCATTATGTTAAATGAGAGTAGAAATCAGATCTTGACAGTTATATTATGTTTAGGATGTATAAGACATTGAAGAATTAAGGGCAGTCATGATGGTAAATCGTATGCTGTTGGCATGGAATACTCTTTAACATACCGCCAATTTGTCATCTGAGAAAAACGTTGCAATCCAGATCCAACTACATGCCAAATATTTGTAGTGCTGTCATGAAAAACCTCAAAATCATTGATGGGTGCACTTCGCTGTTTTTCTACTGCTTGGGCTACATGGTTTAAGTTTACCATATCTCTTCTATCTGAAACAGATAGAAATTATTCACATGCATGAATATGAATGGAAAATTAAGTAATCAGAATCAACTGAAATATGACAAGAATCTCAAAAACAAAAGTGAATCAAATTCAGACCTTCGTACTCCTCCTTGGCCTCTTTAGTTTGGCATAACAGCTCATAAGCAGCACAGATAACTTCATAAGTGCCTTCCCTTTTCACAGCACTCATGGCAAAAGCTGTAATACCACGAGATTGTAGCTTTTCCTTAAAAGATGGCCACTTCTCATTTGCTTCTGGAAGATCCATTTTGTTATAAGCAACTACAAAAGGTTTCTCAGCAAGTTCAGGACTAAATAGTTCTAGTTCTAGACGAACTGCATCAAATTCTAGATCAGGCTGTGGGGAAGAGCCGTCAACAACATGCACCTAGAATACAGTACAGAGGCCTATTGGTAAGCAATAACAAATAGAATATAAGAAAGAAGGAAAAATGAGAAAAGGAAGCCAAAAGATATCATATATGTCAGACTTTGGAAGACAAGTAGAAAAGAAAAACAGAAGTCGTTCCAATATTTACTACTTAAATTTCAAAGTTTGTCAATGAATCGATATAAAAACTTAAAGTCTAATTTTGGCAGGGCAAGTGAGTTTCATAAGGAATACAAGGTTTTAAATTACCCACTGTCACTAACTTGGTTTATGTGTTTGGAACGATGTGGCTGGATTCATTCAAGCTGGCTAATGGTTACTTGGGCATACATACCTAACATGTGATGTAACCTTAAATGTTCAGGTATCGTTATGTGTTACCAAAAGTAGAACTGCATACCATGCCCACGCCCAAAAGATGCCTTGGTAGAGATTTCTTTATGAGGGGTTCTCTCAGAAATGCTTAATGGTCATGAGAACATTGACAGTTTTTAATGCACTGGGAACTATTACATGGTTACTAAGCACTAATGACATAACTTCATATCGAAAAACCATCATTCATACTGTACGTAGCTGGACATGGTTTCATAATAGTTAACCTATTGATCAACCAAACCTTGGAACAACTGCAAACGTGCCATTTACTGTAGCTCAGTGATAAAATCCTGGGATGTGCCCAAGCATTGACTGTTATGGGTCATTAAGAAAAGAAAAATTTGCAGAGACCAATCAAATAAGTGTTAAACCGCAGAAAAGCTTCACAATTCATCAGTTTCAAGGGAAAAGGATGCAGAGTCTATTAGTGAACATAGCTCCTCCATGCTTTAAGACTGGTACCACTAGAAGCAGAAGAGAACGTACATGTAGTCATCATAACCACATGTACTTACCAGGGCAGAACACCTTTCAGTGTGTCTTAGAAACTCGTGCCCTAATCCAAAACCTTGGTGTGCTCCTTCAAGTAGACCGGGGAGGTCTGCCACAACCATTGTTGAATCATAATCAAAGGAAACAACACCCAAATTAGGAAGCAGTGTTGTAAAGGGGTAATTTGCCACTGTTGGCTTGGCAGCACTGATCACGCTCAGAAGTGTACTTTTCCCGGCATTTGGAACACCAACTATACCAACATCCGCAACCAGCTTCAGCTCTAACTCGAACCACCTGACCCAAAAAAGTGGGGGAAATTATTCATAGTAAACAAACATATGGGCTGAGATGCAGGAAAATAGATAAACAAATACATTTTATCATTAAAACAAGCACCGACAATTAAGCACTTTTTTAAAATAGAAAAACTATACCCATTTTCATTTCAGATACAAACAACAGTACTTTTGAATGCGGTCAGGCCTCCTTTCCATATTACAAAGATTTGTGAAAGGAGCGAGAAGATAGTAGCCAGTTCTTGTAGCCATAAGAGAACCGTTAACATGAATCTAGCCAACTCACCCAAACCATACATAAGCCTCTCACGCCCATTCAAATAAATGACAATGCTCTTCTTTGTAGCAATTTCACATGCAATCTTAAGTATATTTGTTCACAAATCATATTGCATATTTCACAGTTTAAGGACCTCTACTTTGGCCTGCAATTGAAGGACTACCATTTGATTCATCCAAATAATCTCATGCGCAGAATCAACAGAAGCAGAATGCAGACAACTACTATCAGATAAAACACAATTTAATGAGAACCAAAACAACAGAGGGCAAGAAAACACAATCTAGACCGGAGGAGAACTCACTTCTCTGGACCTTCTTCGCCATTCTCAGCAATCCTGGGGACCTTATTCGTCCCAGACTTAAACGATGCATTTCCTCTCCCACCTCTCCCACCTGGCAATAACAATGCTCTCTGCCCTGGATATAGCAATTCCAATACCACTTCATCTTTTCCTGCTTCTCTTATCACTGTTCCTGGTGCCACCTTCACTACCACATCTTCTCCTTTAGCCCCACTTTGCATCCTTCCCTGTCCATGACTTCCCCTCCCTGCCCGAAAGTGCACACTATTCCTAAATGGCAAAAGTGAATTCATAGACCCATCAACTTCAATAAAGACATTTCCTCCTCTTCCTCCATCGCCACCGGACGGGCCGCCCAGTGGCACGTACTTCTCACGACGGAAAGCTACAACCCCATTTCCGCCGTCCCCGGCCTTCACATATATTTTGGCACGGTCAAAACATCGCATAACAGCCGGCACGCTCTTCTCCTTTATAACTCCCCCCTCAAAAATGTCCTCACCTTCAACATATTCACCATTTTGAAACTCCGATAAGTCAACCCCTTCGTCGCTGCTAGAAATTCTCGCATTTGTGTTATCCATAATGCCCAACTTTTCATCATCTTCATCATAATCTTGTTCTTCTAGTTCTTCTTCATCATCATATTCATCTTCAGAATCATCGTCGACTTCGTAAATTCCAAACTTTTGATAATTTCCTCCCAAATTACCACGAACGACATTTTCATTGGTGAGTTTATCTTCTTCCTCTTCGTCCAGCAGCACATCAGCTTCTTCCTTAAATGTTGCCGGGCTTGTCTCAGAAAGCTTGACTTCCAAGGAGGGCGCGGAGTATTCATAGTCATCCTTAGGAGGAAGACGAGTATAGGTGGTGGCTTCGCCGCCGGAAAGCACCACCGGTTCAGGCGGCGGTCTGTATGTGCCGATATGCTTTTTAAATTTAGGGTTAGGCTTAGGATTTCGGAAATGCTTTTTGCTAGCGCTTCTGCGCGGATTCTGAGTATTGGGTCGAGCTAGAGCTTTGGAGGAGAAGCACACAGACATTGAAGAAGCCATTTCCGAACAAGCACTGTTAACAGCGCTGCTTGTGAAGAGCACACTCAACGGCAAAACTAAAGCGAGGAAAATCGCGGCAAAAGTTCAACTGGATAAGGCGCCACGTGTCATGTCGTTAACCCAAATGGCTATTATCGTTGGACCTTACAGACACTAGAGACGTCGTTTGCTTCTCTAGTATTTGCCATTTATGATGATGGGATCATAGTGTCGGTATCTTGGTGAAGAGGAAAGATACGCAAGAATTTGCAGAACTAACGGGAATTTCACAGGGAACTAATATTAAGAGAAAAGCCATTGATGCTACAAAAGCTCTGAACCTCATTTGCTATAAGAGAGCCCCTGAAATCATCCAATGTTTGGTTGAACTACAATCTCACAATCGTGTGCCTTTCATTGTCATATTCTTACTTTAAGGTGGAAATTGCCCGTTAGCATATAATCTATGATTTTCTTAGTATGAACGCGGAAGCATATAGTTCAATTCATTCATCTCAACCTTACATTTATGTCTTCGCACACATATCTACTTCTTCCTCTTCCCTTCCTTCCTAAATGACTTCATCAGCACTTGTTTATTACACACTTCCTTAAAACATGAGCATTGTATTTATTCATGTCACACAATACTCCGTTTAACAAGACCTTACAAGTTAACTAACAGATAAAATGAAATTACACCGTGCTAAAATACATATTCATAATCTTAGTTGTTTGCCTTGAGCTAAAATACATATTCATAATCTCAGGTCATCTTTATTTCGTCCTTCCCAATGTGGTTAATCAAATTTCTCCTCCCTTTGGGCTTTGCCTATGAATCCCACACGCATATGGTTGTTCTATTTGATCCCTATATATGAGTCTTGCCTTTGACACTTCCACCAAAACTGTACTTCCCTTTCAATATACCCAAAATTTATTTCTTAGCATATAATCTTGCTTCCTAACTTTATGATAAAAGCATATGATTCATTTCACTCTTAAATAAATCTACCCTTACGCCTCCTTTGCCACTACACCACACATTATTCATCCATAGCCATGTCTGGCAGTCTATCATGTTACTCTTGGTAAGGGGCCATGTAACTAGTAATGTAACTAAATATTCTTGAAATGTTATTTCCATTCATATCATTCGAATGAGGAGATTACAAGGTATATATACACATATAAACAGAGACAAATCAAGCGTAATTGATGGAGTAGGTGAACCAATAATCAAAGATCATCTACCACCGACTATCTTCTTCAACAATGTCATGCTATCTATGTTCACATGAAACTTCTAACAATCTATGTTCACATTCTAACACTCCCCCTCAAGTTGGAGCATATATATTTATCATGTTCAACTTGTTACAAAGATATTGAACCCTTGTCCCATGTAAGGCTTTTGTCAGAAGATCTGTCAGTTGATCGTCGGATCGTATGTGCCTTGTAGATACAATATTTTCTTTGATCTTATCACGAATAAAATGGCAATCAATCTCAATATGTTTTGTTCGTTCATGGAACACAGAGTTCGATGCTATATGAAGTGCTGCTTTATTGTCACACCATAATTTTGCAGGCAATGTTGTGGTGATTCCAATTTCTTTCAAGAGTTGAACTACCCACACAATTTCTTATACTGACTGTGACATAGCTCTGTATTCCGCTTCTGCACTAGATTTTGACACAACTCCTTGCTTCTTACTTCTCCAAGATATCAAATTTCCACCAACAAACACATAGTAACCTGTAGTGGATCGTCTTATAGCCTTGGATCCTGCATGGTCCGCATCACAGAAACACTCAATTTTAGTGTGCCCATAATCTGTATAAAGAATACCAAGACCTGGAGAACTTTTCAAATAATGCAAGATATGTTCTAAAGCTTCCCATTGTGCCACCATAGGTGATGTCATAAATTGACTGAGCCTACTGACTGAGAAAGTTATATCAGGACGAGTTACTGTAAGATAATTCAGTTTCCCAATGAGTCTTCTATATCTCTCAGGAAATGGAAATGGCTTCAATTTCTCTGGATCAATCTTTTTCTTCAAATCATCAGGAAGTTCATCAAACATACTGGCATCAAGATCTAGGAAGGGATTCGAAATCATGGGAATGCTGCTTGGCGCGGCTCCAAGCTTTCCAGTCTCCTTTAGGAGATCGAGAACGTACTTCCTTTGAGTTAAAAGAATACCTTTCTTGCTTCGCAAAACTTCAATACCTAGAAAGTATCTTAATGACCCCAAATCTTTTGTCTGAAAATGAGAGTTTAGGAAGACTTTAAGTTGTGAGATTCCGGAAATATTACTTCCTGTAATTACAATGTCATCAACATATACTACTAAAAGAATCATCCCTGAATCAGATTGCTGGTAGAACACAGAGTGATCACACTTGCTTTGACTTAATCCGAATTTCTTGACTACATCACAAAATCTATCAAACCAAGCACGAGGACTTTGCTTTAGACCATACAATGACTTCCGAAGGTAGCACACTTTCCTATTCTCCCCCTGAGCGACGAACCCAGGAGGTTGCCCATATAAACTTCTTCAAGGAGGTCACCATTCAAAAATGCATTCTTAACATCTAATTGATGTAAATCCCAATGATATGTGGCAGCGAAAGAGATAAGAAGACGAACAGAGGTGAGCTTAACCACAGGAGAGAAAGTCTCAGAATAATCAATACCATAGGTTTGTGCATACCCTTTAGCAATGAGCCGTGCTTTTAAACGTTCCAAGGAACCATTAGCGTTGGTTTTAACAACAAACACCTATTTACAACCAATAGCCTTCTTTCCAGGCGGGAGATCAACAAGAGTCCAAGTACCAGCCTTGTCAAGGGCCAAAATTTCATCTTCCATTGCGGCACGCCAACCAGGGTGAGTCAGGGCTTGGTGAAGAGTAGAAGGGGTAGAGATGGAATCTACGGTGGCAACAAGGGATAAGGAAGTAGGGGACAAATTTTGGTAGGATACAAAAGATGAGTTGGGATAGGTACAGTCAACATATCGTTTAGGGGGACAATGTGGACGGGTACCTTTTCGGAGGGCAATAGGCAGGTCATCAGTGGTAACAACAGGAGAATCTGGAACAGGCGGTTCAGTATAGCAAGGGGATGATCAACAGAAACAGAACCAGGAACGAGGGATGTGTCAACGGAATCAATCGGCGAAGCAGGAACTGGGGAAGGTGAAACATTGGCAACATTATCATCATTGATGATATCAAGTTCCTGAATAGTAGCCTGTATTGGGGAGATAGGGACAGAATAGACCAGGATATCATCAGGGTCATCCATGACAGAGCGGGACTCAGAGACGGGCGAAGATGTGAAGAAAGGAGAGGACTCATGAAAAGTAACATTAGTAGACACAAGATAACGATGAAGGTCAGGAGAGTAACATCAATAACCTTTTTGAACTCGAGAATAGCCAAGAAAAACACATCTTAAGGACTTGGGATCAAGTTTACTAACACTAGGACGGACATATCGAACAAAACAAACACAACCAAAGAGTTTTGG
Organism: Inga laurina; assembly: GCA_963855925.1. Taxonomy (NCBI): domain Eukaryota; kingdom Viridiplantae; phylum Streptophyta; class Magnoliopsida; order Fabales; family Fabaceae; genus Inga; species Inga laurina. The sequence continues at coordinate 51,372,902 of OY979709.1, read as the reverse complement.
GTCAACAGGGAACATCTTAGTAGTGGGAAACAGAATAGAATATGGAATATCTCCGTCAAGAACAGCCGAAGGCATGCGATTAGGGATAAAACAGGTAGTTGACACTGCATCGGCCCAAAAACTTTTAGGGACAGAGGAATGAAACATGAGAGCTCGTGCAGTTTCTAAGAGATGTCAATTCTTTCTCTCAGCAACACCATTCTGAGCAAGGGTATCAACACAAGAGGATTGGTGGAGAATACCATAATTTTGCAAGTAGTCGGTGAACAGGGTGGAAAAATATTCTTTTGCATTATCACTACGTAAGATTTTCACAGAAGTATTAAACTGGTTTTGAATTTCAACACAGAAATTACGAAAGTGAGTAAATAATTCAGAATGATGTTTCATTAAGTAAAGCCAAGTGGTATGAGAAAAATCATCAACAAAGGTAACAAAATAACGATAACCAGTCTGGGACATAACAGAACAAGGACCCCAAACATCAGAATGTACTAACTCAAAAGGGGACGCAGCCCGTTTATTGACGCGAGGTGCCAAATGAACACGATGATGTTTGGCAAACTGACATGACTCACAGTCTAAAGTAGACACGGAAGAAAATTGAGGGTACAACTTCTTTAAGGACGAAAGTGACATATGACCAAGATGACAATGGATATCGAACAAGGATGACCCATTAGAACAAGCAACAGAACGTGGAACCATATCATCAAGAATGTAATGGCCGTCAGATTCATAACCTCTACCAATAATCTGCTTCGTAGACAAATCATGAATTAAACAGTGGTCAGGGAATAATGAGATAAAACAGTTCAATTGACGAGTTAATTTACTGGGTGATAGAAGATTAAATGTAAGATCAGGAATATTAAGAACAGAGGATAATGAAATAGATGGGGTGGGGTTGACGGTGCCTGAACCGAACACACAGACAGAGGATCCATTGGCCACGAATATGGAGGATTGGTTGGCATAAGGAACATATAATGAAAATAACTGATGATTACCTGTCATATGATCGGTAGCGCCAAAATCAATGACCCATTTTGTGGAGGTAGTTGCGAGACCAGAAGACGAATTACCTGTAGCGAGTGCTCTTACAGATGATGGACCAGTGTCTGATGGATCGGGTGTCTGTGCAATATGGGCAAAACCACGTTGCTGATCACGTTGTTGCTTATTCTGTAATTTTCGACAATTTCGCTTAATATGACCGGGTTCCTTACAATAATTACAGATAATAGTTGCAGAGTGCATATTTGGAGCACCGCTATATCCCTGTTTGGAATTGAATGGCTTGTTATCAAATGGTCCACGCCCAGCTAAAGCACTGGCATTCAAATCATTAGACGGACGAACCACTCTATCAGCACGAAGTACCCTGGAGAACACTTCTTCAAGAGATGGAAGCTCCTGACTAGCAAGAATTTGAGATCGAATGGTCTCATACGAAGGATCAAGAGCTTCAAGAAAACTAATGATGACCTGTAGTTCCATATTCTTAATTCGTGTCTGAAGATCCGCCTGTGGAGACATGAGTACTTTCATTTCTTCATATAACCTCTTGAAGTCTAAGAAGAAATCCTTCAATGAACATCCCTGTTGTTGAGAACGATAAAAACCTTTACAAACTTCATGGATCCGAGTAATATTACCTTTACCGGAAAACATAAACTCAAGATAATTCATGAGTTCTTTGACCGTGTTGCAGTGACTAACAGAAGATAGAATTTGTGGTTCAATCAAGTTTCTAATTGGAAAGAAAATACGAGCATCGGCCCTTGACCAGGCCAAACTCTTATCATCATCACCAGAAGGGGGTCTTGAGTTAAGTGGACTTCCTTTTCAATGCCCAAAAGATATAGCTTGACAATTTTGTTCTAGTCACTATAATTTGTCCAATTCAATTTTGAATCGGTAATTTTAGCAGACATAGGTAACATATCAGATGGTTTAAATTCAGCCATGTGGAATAGTCAACCACAATAGGGAGCAAAAATAAGCTTAAGGTACGTAAAGGAAGAATGAGGTCACAGATGCTAATAATTCCTGAAATAATTAAAAGCAAGTCACATCCACGTAAGCCACAACACTCCAAAAATTGGAATCCCATGTTAACCAAAAATACTCTTTAGAGTATAATAACACCAAAACTGAACCAAAAGACAAATGGTGGAACTGAAATGTCTCAGAAAAAAAAAACACGAAGCTCCCTAGTTCTTCACAAAATCATAGAGAAGGCAAAAATTCAAAGTGAGAATCAGACCAGATGGGTACCAGGGATGGAACGGGGTTGGCAAGTCGATCGGAGCGCCATTGGGATCACCAGAAAATCTCGCCGGAATCTTGCTCACGCGCCGGCACGTGTCGTCGACGGCAGAGGGTGCAGCGGCGCGTGGATGCTCACCCCTGGTCGGAAATGGATGCCGCTTCAGGGTAGCACCGATTTTGAGCTTCTGAGTCTAATGGTGAGGCGCGTGTAGCTTAATAGGTTGCGGAGATGACAGATCTGAGACTTGGTGCACAGTGTGTTTGGAGTTGTGAACGGAAAGATGGAAAACGCTTGTGAAACAGAAAATCTGAACTGAGAACAAGGTATGGCTTTGGTACCATGTAAACTAAATATTCTTGAAATGTTATTTCCATTCATATCATTCGAATGAGGAGATTACAAGGTATATATACACATATAAACAGAGACAAATCAAGCGTAATTGATGGAGTAGGTGAACCAATAATCAAAGATCATCTACCACCGACTATCTTCTTCAACAATGTCATGCTATCTATGTTCACATGAAACTTCTAACAATCTATGTTCACATTCTAACAAGTAACTTGGATTACTAGTGCTGTATTGCCTACACCATAGAAAGGCACCTTATTTGCAACTCACTTGATTTCAGATAACATTTCTTTTATTGAGAACTAGCTGTAACGATTTATTTTGATTTTAAATGCGAAATTTCAATTTATTTTATCTTCAAATTTATATAATTTTCAACGGTATATCGCTATTTTTATTGCACATAACAAAGAGTTTTCTATCAATGAGATATTTTCAATGTAAATGATTAAATAGAGTATATATTTTGGAAAAATCAACGAACAATTTTTATAACTAACTAATTTAACAATTTTTTAAATATCTTTTTAATGAATCATCACCCACCCCTTTTGTAGTTTTGTTATGTGTATTGAGATTGTTGGAGTTGAACTTGTCATTTGACTAGTGAAAAGCAAAACACTCTCAATAATAATAAAGTTTTATCTTAATAGTTGGGGTTAGTTATATGAATTACATGACATCATTGTGCTCATTAACAACCAAATCTTTGAATAGATTGTTAATTAAAAGATCTTACTCAATAACTTCATTAAATGTTCTCTTCGGTCTTCCTCTACCCTTTTTAAAGGATTCCATATAGTCTATCTGATCCACGATATAAGAGAAATTAATGCTTGTTTATCAATTTTGCCCCATGTAGCTAATGCTTAAATGTGACTTTTTATATGTTCTTTCTTATTTGAAACCTAACTTAATATGGGTAAAGTTAAAAAAAAAAAATCAATTTAAAGCATATTTAATGAGTTAACTACTATTTCTTCGTTTTGATGAATTAACCCTCCTCACTAGCATATCTAATAGTCTTTTTTAAATGTTTCCAAACCATTTTAAACAATTTTTTTTATTATTTTCTTTTCAATAGATTCACTCCAACTCTTCTTTAAAACACCCTCACCACCATATAATCTATACTATGTTAGTTTTTTTTGATAAAAATGATCAATTATATGAATGAGAAATCATATCGGGAAAGTTGGTATATTGTGGTTAGGTATGGGGAATTAGGTTTCAATCCTTTGAAATAAAAAGAGAAAATCGTGGTTAGGAAAGTTATAGCAGTGAAAACTATTAGAATCTTTAAGTTTATACATTCGAAAAAATCTGTTTTTATTTTATTATCAATACACTAGTGAAGAAAAAAGAACAGCTAAAGAAAAACAACAAATAGTTATTCATTAAAGTTTGATTTATTCTATAACTAGAATTAACCGAGGATGCATAGCTTAACAATATAGAACAAAATTCATTTACTGGGAAAAGATTGGAATAACAATTTTACATCCTTTTCAAGACGTATTCGGAGCCGCAATAGATAGGGAGAACATTGAGTAGATTCATTTTGTAGGTGACCACTGACAATTGTGATGTCGCTCAATGATGTAACCATTGGTGATGTAATATGATTATATGAATGACCGAAGGTAACATTAATCTTAAGGCAAAATAGTGGAAGTTGAATGGCCGTTTCACCCATTTAAAAGCCCGGAATTCCAAAATAGTAGATGATGACAATAAGAACCATGTTTCCTAAATTTAGGACTGGTTTGATTTTGTTTTAAACAAAATAAAAGAACTTGTTTGAAAAATTGGTTTTAAGAAGTTGTTTTTAGGAAGAATCCTTGAAAAAGAACCTAAAAATTGGCAAATGACAAATTTTTCATTTCCCAAGAAAAAAAGTTGGGAATCCTTATCACGTTTTAATATTTTTTAATCAACCATCGGTAAAAAAACTCATTTGTCATTTCTTAAAATTTAAGTTCTTTTTCAGGGATTCTCCCTTATTTTTAAAAACAAAAAAAAATTTTAAAAAGAAAAATAAAAACAAGAAAACAACTAAAAATTATTTTTAAAAACTAAAAAAATAATTTTTAGTTGTTTTCTTGTTTTTATTTTTCTATTTTTATTTTATTTTTTGAGGCTACAATGTATTCATTATTGACATTTTATTACCGGTGATGACCACCGCTACATCACCATCGGTAATGACTGCTGTTACGTTACTTTAAAAAAAATATTTTTTTTAAAACAATTATCCAAATAGATTTTATTTTATTTTTGATTCTCAAAATTTATTTTCAAAAAATAGTTTTATAAAACTATTTTAATAAAAACAAATAGAGAATAGAAGCAAATCAGGCTTAGGCTTAGTTTTTTTTTTTTTTTTTTATAAGCAAATTTTAGAAAAGGGGTTAGGCTCACCCACGATCTAAGGGTAGGGCTCCAAGTTGGAATGCCTCCCCCAGCACCTCGACTGGTGTAATATCCCAAATTTTATTCACCAAAAATATATTGTAAATTATTTTGAATAATTCAATAAAATGGTGAATATTCATGAATTTGGATCTTGTGAATTTTGAAATATTCATATTCATAAGGAAATGGGAAAATTAATTCAAAAATTGAATTAAATTACAAAAGGGATAGCAAAATCATAATTTTGCCAATTTAGCCCAAGATTAATTATTTTCCAATTAATTGGAGTTAATTTCAATTAATTAAGGAAAATAAAGGAAAAGCCATAATGGGATTATCCTTTATGGAATAAATCAAGAATTAAGAAATTAAGGGGGATTATACATAATTCAATTTTGTGAATTATGGGACTAATGAAATGCAAATTTTCCTCCTTTTCTTCTCTTCTAATTTCGTTCATGCATGAAAGAAAAAGGGAAAAATATTTAGTACATGATCACATGCCACAAGAAGAAGGAAATGATGACTATGGTTGAATGAGTTGGTAGATTAGATGTTGAGTATAAGAATGGAAGGATGGTGTAATGCATGATGAGATCAAGCTTGAGTGGAGGAATGGAAAAACATGATTACATAAAAGAGTGTAAGGTTGGACATAGATAAAGAAGTATGGACTAGTTGGAGAAAAAAGGGGAATTAGGGACGAAAATTTTGGAGGAAGAAAAGGGAAGACAATGATTCAATTAATGGCCAAGTCAATGAAGAAATTATGAGGAAGAGAAGAGTGTGACAAGTGTCACATTAGAAGCCCTTAATCAAATCAATGGCTAGGAAGATGGAAAACTAAATTAATAAAACATTTTCCCTTCCTCTTTCCAAGTCACATTCGGACAACCACAAGAGAAAAGAGAGAGAGTGAGCTTGAGAGTTCTTGAAGGTTATAAAGAAGGAGGAAAAGGATTAAGGTAAGAACGTGTGTTTCAAAGTGATTAAACTTACTATTTTGTGTAGTTCATCCTCTAATTTCTTATTCTTCATGGAAATCATGGTTTAGCAAGCTAATCTTCAAGGTTGAGGAGAGAAAGAGGATGTCCTAGAGAGAGAAACACCAAGGATCAAAAGGTAATCTTCAAAACCTCAACTTCTTAGTGTATTGAAGTTGTTGGTGATTGTTGTTTGATTTGGTGATTTTTAGGATGAGTTGTAAAATTAGAAAAGCCACAACCCTAAGGGGTTATGCTGCCCAAAATCCTTTAAATCATGATTATAAAGTGTTCAAATGAGTTAACCAAGGATTAGAAGTGGAAAAGTATAAGTTTTGGAAGCTAAAACACAAAGCTCCATTTTTTTCTATTTTTCTTTATATTTTTGGCCAGGACCAGAACTGGTACTAGGAGTTGGATTTTCATGAAATAAATGGTTCCATTGGACTCAGTGGATAAAAATAGGTGGGGTTACAGTTGGGCACTTTTTCGGTAGAGGCCGAAAAAGCATAATTACGAAAACACCATTGAAATCCCTAAATAGGGGGCTGTCAAGGGTATTTTCATAATTTGACATTGAATGTGGTGATTTCGAGCCCGGAAATGGATTCCTTGGGCGAAAATAAGTCAGAATAGCTTTGGTCAAGATTTTGGGAAAATGTGCCATCGGACCGGGTACAGCGGAGCCCGGCGGGGGTTCTGGGGCATTTTGGTAAATTTTCACCAAAGACTAATATAACCACAAAAAACACTATGGAAAAGTCTAAAATGATACTTGGATAGGTTATGATCTATTTCTTGTACATTTAATATTTTAAGATCGAATCAAAAGCTGGAACATCACGCTTTACGAGACACCATTAAATAGAGGATTATAAAGTTTTGAGGTAGGGACATTATCCTTCATATATTATGTCATAGTTATATGATTGTGTGGATGTCATTGTTTGTAAATACACTTTATTAATTAATATGAATTACCTAGAGAGAGGCTGTTAGTGCTAGTATGCACTTACACTGGGAGTTGGTGGATGACCAACCGGTGTAGATTATGGGGCTGGGCCCTACTCATGTATACATGACGATGATGTGTTTATATTGTTCATTAATTTGTACATACCTTGCCGCATGTCATATTTAATTTTCGCATTCTCTATTAATGATATCATGTCTCTACGGGGATTCTTTGGAATCTCACCCTATTTTTAAATAAACACCTCAGCAGGTACTAATGGATCAAAGGGCAAAGACGTTGAAGCCGGAAAGTGAGTGGCACGTGTCTTGAGGCAAGGTCAAGAACGTGGTTATACTTTAGTCTATGTTTTGATATTTTGAAGAAAATTGTAAATATTAAATTTTCGCTATATTTTCTATATTTCGTTGACGAATGATATCAGTATTGTAAACGAATATTTCTATCAGCATTGTACTTTTCTGTATGCCTATTGAACTCCGTCTTTATTACTCTTCGAATATCGAAATGGAAACTGGTGTTGACAATTAGATCACAACTAAGTGGACTTTCCTGGGATTGAATCCTTTCCTATTGGTGAGAGTGTCCGACTTCTTCGCTAGCTGAACCCAAGGACGAGGGGTAGCTTAGGCTTAGTTACTTATGCTTTATTCTTAGCTAAAAGCCAGTGGTTATATTCAGTGCCTATTTGGGTTTTTTTTTAAAAAAAAATCACAGTAGCTTCTAGCTTTTTGAAAATTGAGGTGTTTAGGTTGGCGTTTTGACAACTGTTTTTTTTTTTTCAAAAGTAGCTTTTGAGAAGAAGCTCAAAAGTCTGACTTTTCTAAAAAAAACCACTTCTGTCATCGCCAATTCAAACACAAATCACATTTACAATATAGCTTTTATCCTATTTAATTTTTATAAAAATTAGATTAAAAAAATCACTTCTACCCCGCCACCGCCGTTAACCAAAGGAGCCCTTATATTTTTCTTTATCCCCGGTCTTCCCTCTTTCGTTTACAGCATTTATGCTCTCCCTCTCCATAGAGAACTTAAAGGTTCTATCCTGCTTTCAATTATGCCTCGTTTGGTATCATGGAAGTGTTTTTGATAGAAGTGGAAGTGGAAATAGAAGTAGAAGTGGAAGTTGAAATGGGTTAGAATTATGCTTTAAAAAGTTTGTTTGGTAGATTAGAAATGAGTAGGGAATTCATATATATTTTAATTTTAAAAATAGATAAAAGAAATAAAATGGAGATGAAAATGACTTTTTTGCCCTCAGGAGTAAGAAAAACATAAATAAAAAATAAAAAACTTTCTTACCCAGATTCCCTCATGGTCAGGCATTCTTCTGGCTTCCAAATCCGTTTTCGCATGTACCCTATCTGAGAGTTGAAATCGAATCAAGGAGAAGTGATGGGAGACGAAGGATCCCCAGAACATCAACGATCGGTAGCAGCTCCGTTGATATTTTTTATCGTTGTCGGTTTTCATCTCGCATCTAGGTGGCTCGATCAGTTGAAGGTAATCATTGAACCTCTTTTTATCATCTTCTTCATTCAAAGATTGTGTTCGGTAGAGACAACGGCAACCGTGAGGTGATAAATGTGAAATACACTTCTCAATTTCGAATTTCTCGGTTCCCCGATTCATGTTACCATTCTTATGAACGAGGCATAATACGCGCGAACTGTAGCAATAGAACGGCGTGACTGGGAAAGTATTCATCCCCGACTCCGGCCTCCCTCAGTAAGTTAAAAAAAATTCAACTTTGATTTTACGGGGAGAATAAACTTTTGGGGTTTTCTCTGTGTATTTGTTTGTTTTTTTCAAAGCTTTTGGTTATTTCCCTTCTGTTAGGAACTTCGGAAACAGAGAGAGACAGAAAGAATCAGGGAAGCTATGTCTTCTTCTTCGGCTACTGTCACAGTGGAGAAGGCGACCAACGATCTTCTCATGGGCCCTGATTGGACCATGAATATCGAAATATGTGCTTCTGTCAATTCCAATCACTGGTAATGTTGTTAAGGAATAAAAGAATTGAGACTTCCAATTTCTTTCTTTTTTTGGGTTGACTTTGATCAGCTCACAATATTTATACTTCTTCATAATCAGAATTCAGAAGTTTTTGTTATTTGGATAATTTCCTTTTTTTTTATGGTGATATTTCATGCAGATGATTTTCTGTTATGTTGTATGCACATCTTTCATAACAACTCTTTATGAGAGAAAAATTTGTGATCAACAGCGACTTAACAGCGACCAAATTATTGTTTGTCGGTTTTCTTCGGATGGAAAAAGCCTTTCCCTTTGTTGGACAAGCAAATATATAGCTGGAATATAGTACCAACCAGTTATTCTCCTGTCAGTAATTATATATTTATTTCTGGAACTTCTTCATCGTATAATTTAGTTGGCTGCAAACTGCTAGAACCTTTAATTTTTCCCAAGCTCCTGCAAGAAAAGGTCATCACGATCACCGCTGTTTCTTTTTCTCTTCTTACTTGCAGATTTGACAATATTGGATTCTTCAACTGTGGCAGCAACAAAAGGGTCCCCATCTTCTTCTAAATCAGCATTCTTATCATTGTCTTCAACATCAAGAGGTGGGGGAACATCACTTTCATCAACCTGATCTTTAAGTCCAGCTATAAACCCATGTCCACTAGCTCTATCCTTCGCATAAATTGTGCAAAGTGCATTAAAATGGGGGAAAGCTTTTCCACGAAGATGGGAAGCTTTTTTGTGACTCTACAATTAGTAAAAGAGAACAATGTATAATTAATTATCATGTTGTATAAATCATAAAAAGACGTATGAACTTAATAATAAATGTTACCTTTATATACTCGTCCCAAACATCCTTCTCAGCTGTAACACATTGGCTTTCGGGATCCCATCCAAATCCGAATGTATTAGTTCCAGTAACCATGTCATATAGAGCCTGCCAATTTTGTTTCAAAGTCTTCAGGTGAGATTTAATGTGTGGATCAGCTTTAATTCCACATCCAGGAGCCTTATCATTCAACATTTTTGCCAATTTAGTAAGCACTCCTGACTTAAAACCATTATCTGAAACCAAACAACCTTCTTCATGAAGAGTTAACAAAGCATCAACAAGCATAGCATCCTCTTCAGAAGTCCATTGACGTTGCTTTCCTTTCGATGTTTCGTCTGTTTCCATAATCTACATAATAAAATAATAAAGCAATCATTTAAGTTAAAGCATAAAGCTACCATTATCTTCATTATTATTAGGTGATATAACATACATTAATAGCACTAATTCAACCATACAACTACCAGTCCACTTATAATACATAAGACAAACAAAAGGCATTAGTACACCAACAACAAAATACAACTACTAATTCACTTATAATATATAATACAAATTAAAAGCATTAGTACACCAACAACATAACACAACTACTAGTTCACTTATATATAAAATTTATAGCATACTACATTTATCCTTCTCATCTACTATCCCTACGAGTCATGAAGTCAGCAAACATTTCATTGGCTGATTGTTCATGAAAGTTGTTCCATGCATTAGTTGGCTCAATTGTCATAATACATGGAGCATCTATGTTAGATGTGTCCATGTCCATTTCTTCAAATTCAATGTCAAGAGGATCCGATCCTTGTTGCCGAATCAAATTATGCAAGAGACAACAAGCTATGACTATTCAGCTATGAGTTCGAATAGGATAAAATGCATGACTCCTAAGGATAGCCCAGCGTAATTTTAACATCCCAAAGCAACGCTCAATGACATTTCTTGCTGATGCATGCCTCAAATTGAAGCATTCACGCGCATTTACAGGGTGTCTTCCACCTCTCCATTCACTTAAATGGTATCGTTGACCACGATAAGGAGCAAGGAATCCGTCACAATTTGTATAGCCAGCATCCACTAAATAATATTGTCCTACATAATGTAAAATATAAGTTACCAACAGTTGCTTCAAAGCTTAAGACATGACAGTGTAATAAAAGCATCACATTCATTATACAGAAATAATATTTACCTTGAGGCACTTTTAAGCTTCCAATTCTTCTATGAATTGCATCTCTCAAAACTCTCCCATCGGCAGCCGACCCTTCCCAACCAGCAAGGACATATATAAATTGTGCATCATGGGAGCAAACACCAAGCACATTAGTAGTTATTTCTCCCTTTCGATTCCTATACCTTGCTTTATTTTTAACAGGGACTTTCACTTTAACATGAGTACCGTCAAGAGCACCTAAACAATTCTGAAATGACACGAATAGTGGCGTAAGTGAAATAAAATAAATGATACAGTTAATTATTTATAATGAATGACAATATACCTTAAACCACTTCCACTTCTCGTCTATTGAATCCTCGCGAATTGGCTCTAGTCTCTTAAATAGCTCCTCACTCAATCGCATTATAGCCATCAAGACTATATTAAAGTATCGACTTATAGTTTCACCAGACCTCCCAAAATAAAACTGTACAACTCTGTTTTTGACATGATGGGCAAGAATATGGAGAAACATTGCAACTTGCTCATCAACCAACATATGTTTAGTTGGTTTTAAACCACCTCTTATATCAAGCATAAGACATAACTTGTCAAAAGTAGCCCTATTCATTCTAATTAGATTAAAACAAGTGGTGTCACTATTATACACTAGATTTCTAAGGTGAACTCTCCTAGAATAAAAGTCCACTTTGTAAGGATGACGAGGAATACGTCGTCTATGTACACTAACAGCCATACAGACACTCATAAAACATTGGTGCATAGCAAATACAACTTGCAACCACCAACTTAACAGATGCACAATCATTTCGCTTGTTTCTGAATCCATGGCTGTATAAGAATATGTTAAATTAGAATAAGCAAGGAGATGTTACAAAAAAAAAAAAAGAACACATAAAGTTTCTTTTCATAGAATTGCAGCACATGATGAAGCACAACTTCATAGAATTGGCATTTAAGCGTAGCTAATATTTCCTAGAATTGCAGCACATAATGAAGCACAGTTTGTATCATATTCTTTAGCACTAAGTGTCAATTGTATCATATTGTATTATTTGTTAGATCAGGATGGGAAAACTACTGCCAAGTTTTCAAACAACCCCTAACTTGATTTTAAAGAAATTATGTTCATCAAGCTGGAGCAACATAAAATTCACTTAGCTAAAATTTTGGTGGCAGAAGTTCTAGTTGAACCATTAACTAAATTGTGGATTCAAATAATCAAGAAACTCATGGCTGCTTCATTTTTTTTGGCCCAACAACATTATCTATAACATTAATTGTCCTAGCCAAATCTGAAAAAGAAAAGAAAATTGTTAAAACATTTCCTCCTATGATCTTTAGGTGGCGGCCTGAACACTAAATATAGACTATGAAAGTAGCTTCAATTGCTTTATTAGGTTGGCCAAGATCTCTATAAGCACAAATCCAAATAGCAACATACAGCAAAAGGGAACAAGCTACAACATACAACTATATAAGCACAACGATGAAACCTTTGGTCCCGCATGCTATATTATTCATGCTTTAAACAGATTGCTGGCTCTAACATTAATGCACTCTGTAGCAATTAAAGCACATAGTGGAACAACATCCTCGTAAAAGATAAGAACTTTTATCAACTACTAAGTCACGGTCAGACTCAAGGGTCGCAGAACTTTTAACTCAATCCAATCAAAATCTCTAACTCACGGACATGTTACAACCTCAGCCTAAAACAGAACACAATACCGACCGAAAGCAGACCAGGGAACAGCTACAGTGACTTATGGGAAGCCAATCACCAGCGATTTCAAAAACCTGTCAACGATCTTTGCTTTCCCTCAAAAATGCCGACCAAAATAAACAAACCGAACAAGAAATCAAAAGGAGAGACAACGAATGGGAACAAGAGAGATAATGGGAGAGAGTACGAGACGTAGGGAAACAAATAGGGCATAGAGTGAGGAAAAATTACCTTTCTCAACTGTCCTTCTCCTCTCCGATGTGCTTTGCGCAGTCGTTCTCGAACCTCCGCCGCGACGTCCGCTTTTCTTTTGGCGCAAAGAGTGAGAGATGAGAGGTGCAGATATTCGTGTGGCAATTCCAAATGAGGCAATAGGGTTTTTTGATTATATTGGATGAGGGACAAAATAGTCAAGATATTTGATAACCTAGAACAATAATGTCCACAATTTTTCACTTCTAAGGAAGTAAGATGAGTTCCTTCGCGCAACCCCAAAGAACTCACTTCTATCATTATTGATGGAAGTGAGTTCCATGAGGAAGTCAACTCCTTCCAACCAAACAGTTTAATATGTTGAATTGGCTTCCACTTCCACTTCCCTTGCTTCAATTCCCTCCTACCAAACATGGCATTATAGTTTCCACTGTGAGAGATCAGAGCTCCATACCACATTCTTTTTCAAGTTATTCTTGTATTCTCCTGAGGTTTTCATCAGACTCTGAAAATTTGGAACTTTGAGATCCAACGTGTCGACTCCGTCATCGCGCAGAGAGGAAGGTACCTCGGTCATGTACAGCGGCTCCAGTGACGGCGAGACCCATGAGGCCGCGCAAAGAAAAATTCCGCCGGCCTCGTCCATGTTGTGGGTCAGAAATTTACGTCGATTTATCGGATCAGGTGCCGGTCTCGGATCCGAAGCATTGATGGGTACGTACTGTTTTAAACCCTTGATGTGTGGTCGATCGTAGCATTTTCTTTCATTTCTTTTTCTCTCGGGTTTGAGAGAAGAAATGCATACCTCGAGGTATTCGAGTAGGTTATCAATTATTAGAAGCATTGGCGTATTGGCAAAAGAAGAGAAGAAGAAGAAGAAGAAGAAGAAGAAGAAGAAGCATTGGCGTGATTGAAAAGACACACAGCAATTAAGAAAGAGAGACAGAACAGAAATTTAACATAAATCATGGGTGCTTCCTACAGCGCTGCAATAGATAGTAAATGAGATGTTGAGGCTTAAGTGGCTGTGACAAACATTTTGGGACTGAGACTCTGACTGTGAGAGTGAAAGGTTACTAATACCCGGGATGAAGGGGTCCTTTTTGGCGTTTGATGCGTTGTTTGTGTTGATCAGAATGCTTTAATGTTGCGCCATTTGCCACAGTTCTCCGTTAAGAAGTCTGGGAAAATCATGTATTTTTACTTGATGAAGTCCTTTCTAGAAATGTGAGGGGATAATTGGCTATATTTTGCTGATAGAAGCCACCTTTTTAAATTTCTTTATTGATTTCTGACTTACTTTACCTGCTTGTTGATACCTGAAAGTGATTTTAGTCGATTCACACAACATAGATATTCTTAGTACACTTCACATTTGAAAATGTTGGATACTGACAATATGTGAGATAGCCAACATGACATGCGTTTTAACAACATAGAATTTCTCTCAAGCTATTGCAATGTGTTATTCCTTCAAACCTGATTACATTATAGTATTATCTGGTCATTATTTTTACAACTTCTTATTTGCAGAGCTTGAAACAAAAAGGATTTTGCTTGACATTTTTAAAGAAAAGCAGAAGAAAAACGCTGAAGCTGGTTCAATTCCAAGTTTCTACAAGAAGGCATGTGTTAGCATTGTTAATTCATAGCTTATTGCTTCATACACATGCATGAAGTGGTTTTTTATCTTCTTTTACTTTGCCTCCTCAAGCTCTTCGTCATTAACAAAAAGTCTATTCTTTCTAAGTAAAGCCTTTTCCCTTTAAAACTTGCATGGTGCCATTCATGAGTGCATGGACACCCATGATTTATTTTATGTTTGCAATTTGATCTCTTCTGCATGCATATAAAGCTTCTGCCTGTAATGTAAATACTGACATGCCTTGTCTTCGTCCAGAAACCTGAAGAGGGATCAATCAGTCAGAGGGTACAGAGATTGGCAAAGTTTCGGTTTCTAAAGGTATCATTATCTCATCGTCTGTTATTTTTTATTTGCATCTGTTTTATATGTAACTTTTATCTGTTGACTACTTTTCCCTTGCTTTGTACAGAAACAATCAGATCTTTTGCTGAATGCTGATGACTTGGATGCAATGTGGGTCTGTTTGAGAGAAAATTGTGTGATTGATGATGCTACAGGTGCAGAAAAGGTCTGCTTCTTTTTCCTCTTTTTTTCCTTACCATTGGTTTATATTGTTGCAAATTTCTACGATGCATGCAGGTTCAACCATATCTTGTGTTCTTGGCAATATGATTAATACTTGAAATCCAAACGAAAGTCATTAGAGCTGGAGAGATTGAACCAAATTCACCTGCCCCGTCTAAAATATGAAAAAGAACGGACTTGCCTTTATTTTGGCAGTTGTAGCATGAGATCCTCATTCTATGTATCTCAGACAACATGTTGAAAAATTGACTCTTTTTCATCAAAATGTATGTTTGTCATGGATTTTTCAGGCACACCCTAACCTCAAGTTCTTATGTTGTCTGCAAAAATTTATTGTTTTCTTCTTATTTGGTCATATCTGTTCTTAATGATCTCATAATTGAAATATAAAACACTGTTTTGCTCAGTTATTTCATCTGGTGAATCTTATGTTATCCTCTATGTTGTTTATTTTGGACCTTAATTTTCTAAGAACAACCGTTGGCAATCTTTAAGCTCTCCTTTTTGTTGCCACTTGGAATGACATGATGATTGATGCATACTTTAATGTGTCTTATAGATGAATTATGAAGACTTTTGCCACATAGCCTCTGTATGCACAGAACAGATAGGTCCCAAATGCAGACGCTTTTTCAGCCCTTCAAACTTCATGAAGTTTGAGAAAGATGAGCAAGGAAGAATTGCCATCCTACCCTTCTACCTTTATGTGATGCGAACAGTAAGTCATTGTCGGCTTGTACTAATTCACTGATTATTGTTTAATTCTCCTGAGATTAAAGTTTTAAAGTATATATGTTGTGACCGTGTGTTTCTTTCTCCATAACTATTTTCTTTAAAGTTTTATAACTTTCTCTTCCCCTTAGAAGAATCCATCTTTATTTTGTTGTCACAACTTATGGGTTATTGTTATGCAGGTTTCACTTACACAGGCAAGAATTGATATGAGTGAGCTTGATGAGGATTCTGATGGTTTCCTTCAGCCACATGTATGTGTTCTTATTGTTAATATGCCTTCAATTGTTGAAGTTGAACAATATGTATATTCTTTCCTGGCATTTATACAACTAATTGTTTGAACTTTCACCAGACCAACTACCTGTAAAAAGTGTTTTTTTCCCCTTATTATCTAATTTTGAAATATGGTGTGCTCAATATTATGCAGTTGAGGGACCTGATTTGGCCTAAAGATGTTTCATACATAATACTATCATAATTAGGTTAACCTTGCTAAACTTTTTGCTTCTCTCTTCAGGAAATGGAATCCTACATACGAGGTCTTATTCCAAACTTAGCACAATTACGTGATATGCCAGCAGCATTTGTGCAAATGTATTGTCGCATAGCCGCACACAAATTCTTCTTCTTTTGTGATCCTCATAGACGAGGTATGCATGGCTTATATATTGTAGTTGCTAAGGCTTGTTGATATTTGATGGTTATTTTTGTTTGACATGGACATCTTTCATAAAAAAGAGGAGATCCTGGTTTTACTTTTGAAAAATGTCAATGAAAGTTTAACTAAATATTAATCAACAGAGTTTAGATCATGCTAATGGCAGCTTCTAGGGAAGCAATTTAGTAGAAAATGAACTGAAAATTAGTTTGGACTGTATCTTCATAGATTGATGATTTCCTTTAATTCACTCTCTGTTTAATATTGTGGCAATGGTGATTTACTAGTTCTCAAGCTTTGAACATGAGGAAGGCAAAATTGTAAGTTGCCGCATTCTATGGTACAAGGTCTTGAAAAGGTGTTTCATGGGTTTAAGTAGATAAGATGGAATGCAAATGATGCCAGTTATGCCAGGCAGGGATGTTTTCTGCGCCGTAAATTTCCTGAAGTAAATGCTGCCTATGCAGTTCGTCCCATACTTTTTAACGCTTCATTAGATTACATATACATGCTAATGTGTACAGATTTGATTGTTCAGTTTCCAATATATTGTGATTTACTGTGTGTCCTTTTATTTAAAATATATTTGAATGATCATCTTTTACAGGAAAAGCGTGCATTAAGAAAGTATTGCTTAGTAATTGTCTCCAAGAACTAATGGAGCTCCACCAGGTAAAGTGTGTAATTTTTTTTTAAAATATTATTCGTAGAACTAAATCTTAGTTCTTTATTACCATGTGCTTCCTTTTGTTCTGGTATTAATACGATTCTGTTTTGTATAAAGATCTTTGAGCTGTATTTCGTTCTAAACCCTTATAAGCAATAATATAAAAATCCATTTTTTAAATTTGCTATTATATATTTCAGGAAAGTGAAGAAGAAGTCACAGACACAGAACAAGCTGAAAACTGGTTCTCTTTGACATCTGCTCAACGAATATGTGGTTGGTTTCTCTCATTTGCTTTAGGATCCAGGATTACCTCTTATTCAGATTTAGATAATCTTGCCTGATCGTGAGGCACTTGCATGAGTACCAGTGATGTAGAATGTGGGAAAGGGCGAGGGAGTAGGGGGAAATAGAGAGATATAGGGAGAAAGGGAAGAAGAATGAGGGAGAAATAAACATAATAATTTTGAATATTCAATCTATTATGTCCAACAAAAGGAAATATCCTAGGGCTATTCATAGAAAGCCCCTATCTCTAAAACTCAAAGTAAAGAAGTTTCTAAAAGCATAAAAATTAGAATGAACCCAAATCTAATAAGATCTCTTACATCTAGAATAAACCTTTCCAAATTGCTCGTCACATCTTTTCAAATTTCCCATCAAGTAGTGAGGCTTAAATTGCAAATTATATTTGCCCCATATAACCTGACTTTTTTTTTCCTGTGAGACGTGTTTACATTGAATGGGGTGAATCGCATCATGAATTGAAATTCTGATAAATATAATTATAGTTTAAACTACTGTCCATGGACTTGTAATCATCTTTGTCATCAATATTTCTACAGATATGTTTCTTGCCCTTGATAAAGATGCAAATGGGACATTGAGCAAGCAGGAGCTTCGAGAATATGCTGATGGGACTTTGACTGAAATCTTTATTGAGAGAGGTAGAAATTAGCACGTTGTTTTATGAATATTGAGGAGCATTCTATTTGCATGGTCCTCGTGAAATAGCATTGATATACTCATCCTGTCAGACCCAAATGAAAACTGGAACTCATTGTGCTGCGTTATATAAATATCTTGTTCAAGTTAACATAGGTTTATGGGCCATCTGAAGAAATAACAATGTAGAGTTCTGATATTATACACACCAGTAATGAAATTTATGGGGAGCCTGCTGTGTTATTTTTGTTTGCATGTCAAAATAGTTCTTTTATATAACCACCTGACTTGTGTTGTGTGGAAAACTTCACCTGCTATTGTTCACCGTTTTTGGGATCAACTGTGTTCTCAATTATGTAGTTACTCATCTTTTTGAGGAAAAAAATTAATTAATTTTCTTCTTGTAGTATTTGATGAACATGTTCGTCGTGGGAAGAATGGCGGTGGTAATTCCCGGGAGATGGACTTCGAGAGTTTCTTGGATTTTGTCTTGGCTTTAGAGAACAAAGACACCCCAGAAGGCTTGACTTATTTGTTTCGATGCCTTGATCTTCAGGGTCGGGGTCACCTTACTACAGCTGATATTCACTCCCTTTTCAGGTACATACTGTCACAGCATCTTGCCTCTATTTGTCTCTGTTTTTCTTCAGTTATTCTTGTTAGTCAACTTCTATATTCTGTGGTTACTGACTTCTACTCGTAGAAATGAATGCGTAATCCAATTATGGAAGTAAAGAAGGGGAACATTCAAAAGTCAGGATGTTACCTGATACAATCTTCCTATAGTAAAGAACTGTCATTTCCTGCTTGTAGCGCTTGAGAATGTCCTACGAGTCTCTGTTAGACAGGCACAAAACTTTAGTTATTGTCCAAATCATGTTGAAACCGTTATCATCTTAAATTTCAGCTAAATGGGTATATTTATCTTTTTTCTATCCTATAAACGCAGAGATGTACACCAGAAATGGATAGAGGGTGGCAACTATGAACTCTGTATCGAAGATGTAAGAGATGAAATCTGGGACATGGTTAAGCCAGGAGACCCTCTTAGGATCACATTGGCTGATCTTCTGGCTTGCAAACAGGGTGGAACTGTAGCCAGTATGCTCATAGATGTGCGTGGCTTCTGGGCTCATGACAATAGAGAAAATCTTCTCCAGGAAGAAGAAGAACCAGAAGAAGAATAACTTCGCATCTGTGCAGGACTTGCTAACTGAAAACTGTTGCCTGATAATTTTCTTTGGATGTGTGATTCTCACAAGATGCATCCCCAAGATCTGCGATTTGTTAGTTGTGTGTAGTAGTGAATCTTGTATCTTAACGTTGATTTTAAAACATCAATACTAAGTGTATCTAGCCATGTATTGAAACTAAACATCTTTGTTGGGCCAACTTTTTTGTGATGATATATTGTGGAAATATCTTGTTCATCCCTGCCAAGCAATGATGGGGCTCCTCTTTAATCATTCCAGGGTTTAATTTACTGTTGTTACCCAGTTGATGTCGCCTTTTTTTTTTTTTTTTTTTAAATAATGGCAGGTTGTTGCTTTTTGTCTCTGTATCAATGATTCCAAATCCGGATTCCAATTTCATTAACAAGTAACTGAAAATCATTGCAATTTGTCTGTAATTTTTTCCGATAAAAAAGGTGTATGTGATGATTTACATTTAATCTGGTTTTATTACATTATATTGTGCATAAGGTTTCGGATGATGACAAAATGAAAATATAAGGGGAAATGATTATATATTTTTGCATTTGAATAATAAAAAATTGGATAAATGAAGTCGTAATGATATATTTTTTTTCTTGCCAGTAAATGAAGTCATAATGATAGAATTAAAAATATCAGTTTGTATTGCGATTTCTATCATAAACGGCTTATATTTAGGGTCTGTTTGGTGTGAGGGATTTGGAGGGGAAGGGAGAGGAGGGAAAATTTTTATGAGTTGAATTTTAAAAGATTGAAGAAGTGTGGTAATAAAATTTTAATAAATAGAGTATATAAGATAAAAAAAATAAGAAAAATTAATTAAAAATTTTTAACCACATTTCTCTAATTTTTTTAAATTCAACTCAAAAATTTTTTTCTTCTGTTTATTGTCCCTTCCCTCCCCTCATATCAAACAAACCCTTAGGATAGGAGGTAGAACCATTTTGTTGAAATAAGTACATTTTAGTATATAAATAAATTTAACTAAAAAGTTACAAAATACTCGTACTATAAAAAAGGTAAATGTTGATCTTACTTGGGTTGGTTTTTTCTGAGGCTATAAATAGAAAAAGAGGAATCACCAAACTGACGCAAGCCGGCCATTTTGTTGAGTTAATCTTGCAGGTTGCGTCGTCCTTCTGTCCGTGGCGGCGTGGGAATTGCTTCGTCAGACCAACCCCACTTCTTATCGAGCATCACTCAGATCTGGGCGCTCTATTTGCTTCTGCGCCATTTCCTTGTCGATGATTGGGTTAAAGAGGTGGCGTTGGTCCGATGATGCAATTCATTCAGGCATTTGCAAAGCGTATTCAGCCTTGAATTCTGCGGCTAATTCATTCTTTCTTCTTCTAAATTTATGATCTACAGCGCGACATAAACTGGTTCGATGAATTGAAGCTAGTATGAATCTTCAGGTTTCAAGTTATTTTAGATTGCTTGTTTGATTTAATTTGATGATATGGATCTTAAATTGTTAGTTTCTTATGGCCATGGATAGTCACTCTACTGATACTATCTCTTTTCAGTTTATGGCTACACGATCCTCATGGCTTGTAGGCCTTAAATATATGCGCAAATGCGAAACAGGATACATGACATCTTATTTAAATATATTTAAAATCGTATTGTTAACATTCTTAAATTTTTCATATGCATCTATTAATGATGCATTCAAATAGTGTTTTCCAATCGACGAAGTCTCACGTGTTAAAGGTAAGTTTCAGTGACTCTATCTGAGGTGTTGTTAGTGTCCCAGTTACACAGCTCCAAGGAATTGGTTGATGAGCACCGCATTATACAGCACTCTACAGTATGGAAATTTGCAGCCTTAAGTCGTTTCATGCTTCACAATTTAAAATTGTATCATGGTTTGACTCTCTGAGGATATTTTGAGGTATGAAGGAATTTTATGATGGCCCTTTATCGGAACCTGTTAAAATGGACTCTCTCCTTATCCACTCAGCAATACGAGAATCTTAAGCATGTTTATGGAAATTGAGAGAAAACTCTTGCTCGTATGATTATGAGTGAAAAGCTGTTTTTGAAAATTCAAATGGTGAATCTAAATAAGCCCGAAAATTCTTATATAAGTTTTCTTTGGTCTTTGTGGCTGGCAATAAAAGACCTGGTTTTCTTTCATGGTGATGTAAACATCACATTTACAAGTTATTTGAAGGCTTCTAGATTTCCTGAATTTTCAATTTTCATTGAACCTCCATCTCGTTGCTTCTCAAAGCTGTTAATCCAACTCCATGCTTCCCCCACACTTTTTTTTCCTTGTCAGAAGCTTCTCCCACACGTGTTGATTTGTGGTAAATCCCAAAATCCCATTTTACATCTTAAACTATTTTCACCCCACACAACAGTTAATATCATTAAAAATTACACTTTATATGTCTATCTTTATTTAATAGGATAACTTAATCACACCTAAACATGTAAACCACGTTAATTTTTAATATTCATTAATGACATATTTGAATATAAAAATTCGTCAATTATTCAAAGAAAACACAAAAATACCTTATATTTTTAACCATGAAAAGCTTAAAAATACCCAAAAGTTTTGAACTGAAGAAAAGTGTGTGTGTGTCTCAAGAAGTTTACATTAGAGAACCAATGAAGTGGCTGATTGACACTTGCATTTCACACGTACGCCTGTAGTAACCAAATGGAAAATTTTCTTTTTGGTCCCTAGTGTTGTTGTTACAAAGGGGCTGAGAATTCACTATAGCATGTTAGTGAAATATCTAATCAAGGCTACTATTCTCTAAACGTACCTTCTACATTTTTTTGGTTATCACAGACAAATATCTCAGATTGCAAAATCAGTGTGTTCGTAAGTTTATCCTATAGTTTCACTGGAACAGTGGAGCTAACACGGCCATTCTAGCTCACATGTAAGAGCCATTCCTTTAATGTCTTCACATCTTATTTGATGACACAAGGGGGAAAAAAGAAAGGGGAAAAAACACGTAAACTAGAATTGAGGCGTGGAAGAGTGAAGGATTTTAGATAAATATATGAGTGCATTGATTCTTTTTGTGCTTTTGATCATATCCCACCCTGGCTTTCTGAGGTGGGAAATTGATGAAAGGCTTCCTTTCTTTTTAGTTTCTGTTGTAATTTCTCGAGTAATAAATTTCAGGCTTTATCCAAAAAAAGAAGTATATTAGGAGAGTAGATGCTTAAAGATATATGTTACTATTTTAAGAATAGTCTAAGAACTAAGCTTACATCTGTTTGAAATTCTGGGAAAATGTACAACCAATCATTCTACTACACAACTTGTTTCTGCAGGATCTTCAAGTAAAGTTAATCTGTTCAATTCTTTAGGTGATCATCTTGAAACTGTCTTACGAGCAGTAATGATTGGTGATAGAGATTGAGATCAATTCCATCAACATTTCTACCAACACGTGCCTGCAAGACTCCCTAACAAGGAACAAATAAGACCAAAGGCGGTCATCTTCTCGTTTGCACACTCGCGTGTTCATAAAGCATACCATGTGCCCAAGTGTGAATGCAAGAGCAAGGTGAAGCAGAAATTCAAACGCATCTTGACCAGAACATACCTTGTTATCAGGTTGGATGAGGAGCTCACCAATGAATTGGTAGACAGAGCCGACTCGGAAGCTAAGGTCCCTCAGGTGCTGAGTATTAACTTTTAGAGTGGCATCGCCATCAATAACTGTTGCTAAGGCAGTCTCCACAGAGTATTCATGAAGCCTGGGAGAGAAGGGAAAGTAAGCTATCGATGAATTCATTGTACAGCAATGTAAGTATTAACACCATACATGATGCAAAACACAGAAACTTGTATGATCAGAACTTAAGGCTTAGAATATCAGTAAACTCTGCAAGAATTGGGCGAATTGTTACAAGGGATCATGTATGCTGATATTACGCCCCCATCTCATTACATGCTGCTACTTGGAATTAATAGGCTTTCTGTTGCAAGGTATCCTATAAGTAATCTTGTGCTTCCAGATATTATATAATTTTTCAGCCAATCAGCCATAGAAATAAAAGAAGACAGAAGAATAAGGATTCCTCTACACTTTTGACAAGGAAGACCAAAGAAGATATAGACTTGGGCATTCTAGCAGTATTAGATAAGCACAGGGGATATCAGCAAGATTTAGTATCAAGCATAATCAATACACAGGTAAAAGAAACTAGCAACCATAAGGGAAGTCAAAAGCACACATGATTTTTAAGTGGAAAAGTCATGAATGCATTGTTCGGTTATGCAGTCTTACTTTCCAACAATTCTTAGTGAAGCTCCTTCCTTGAAAAATGGAGATGATGGGTGTAGCTCTTGTAGAGAAACTAATGCCCCAGATTTTAGTTCAGATAACGCCATTGAGCTACACTTGTTACCTCACAAGTTTCCCAGTTCTTTCTGCACTTTTTTAAGAACCTAAGCATATGCAATGACATTCCACAAAGCATGAATCCATGTTAATAGCTCGGATTTCACTCCTACAATGTCCAATGTCCGAGCCAAAAAACATTAATGGGGATTTTAAAGAAATTAATTTTCACACATTCACGTATACCTTCATCGAAATTTAAACTGCTGATCTCATATTGTTGGCTTCCTGTATTTTCACCAGAAAGAGTATGGTGAAGTACATAGAAGCAATCTTAATAGTTAACCAATACTACCATATTTTTGATTTCACACACACACATATACACGAAGGAATTGCAGCTCGGGATCATCATTTACCCGTCTCAGATTCCTCTTCGGCTAGGCTACAAATTGAAAATCTTGCTTGGCCTATGACTAATTTATGTTATACTCCGTATTTCCTTAAGAAAAGACCTCGAGCATTCGAATGGTCCTTGTGTCTCCAAAATCTAATCCCTTAAGTCTCTTTTTTTTTAATATAAAGAAAAAAAAGAAAGAGGCAAAGGAAGGAAAGCAGGATGCATACGAAAGCAAACTTATAAATGAGAGACAGAAAAGAGACATAGAGATACCGGGAACTCTAGAAACACAAATTCCCGTCGTGGAATGTTGGCTATGGAATCTGCGTTGTGCGACGGCGGCCGGAGAGTGAAGCGAAGAAGAAGGCTCTGCAGTCTGCTCAGTAAGAGGTGGATTTGGCACATTGGTCTTTACACCTTTGATTCGTATTTTTATTTTTAGTGAAAACTAATTTTTTTTTTTTTTGGCCTCCGTGAAAATTAAAATCGGACTCATTAGTTTAACCAAATTCGGTCTTTACACCATTTTGCTTCTTGTTTTCCACCGTTTCAGTCCTTCGGTAATAGGTAATCTTCTACTTTATTACTCCTCTTGTCGAATTTATAAGCAACTTTTTTTCTCATGAGGCTGGTTCTTTTTATAAATAACTTTCACTTTTTGTCTGAAAAAGTAAGATTCTTTTTCCTATTTTATCTTTATTAAATACTCATTTTTTCTCATATCTTATACTCATTATCTCTTATATTTTTTATTTATTCTCTCTCCTATACTCTTTTCATAAATAGGGGCATATATAAAAAAAATATGATATTTTTGATACACTTATTACTTTTAATTATCAATTCATTTTCTACAATAAAAAAATTACTCATAAATAAGATCGAAATAAATATTTTAAAACTTGTAATGACGACGTAAGGATGTTTGAGAGGATGTATGGACGTGACTTTTCTCCCTTTCCTTTATGGTATGCTTCCATTCTTTTTTATCAAACTGAACCATTTTAGCGTAAAATACACAAGCTTTTCATTTTTTTCTCTAAATAGTATTCATTATCCTAAAATATTTTTTAAAGAATAGTCAGTATTTTACAATATTTTTTTAGTATTATCCAGTATCTGAACTAATTTTTAATCCATCCAACATCTTAAAATATTACACCAAAAATATTTCAAAGAATTGAATGGAACTAAAAAAATATTTTAAGATACTGGATAATACTGAAAAATTATTTTAGGATCTTGAAAAATTATTTTAGGAAATTGATTGGTACTAAAAAAATACTTTAGGATGATGAATGCTGTTTTTCAAAAAAAAAAAACGGTGAGGAGCTTGTGTATTTTGTACCAAAACGGTGCAATTTGATAATAAAAAATGGGAGTGGACCATAAGAGAAAAGGAGAGAAGCCTCGTCCATGATGTTTGTGTAAAAATGACATCAGTAGGTTATTTTTGGTTTTGCCTTTATTTCTGTTTATAAAAAAAATACAAAACACTAAAAACTAGAAGACTAATTGAAAATTTATGCTAAATCAAATATATGATCATTTTATCCCTTAAGTTTACCCTTATTTTAGTTTTGGTCATTTAAGTTTCAAACCATGAGTTTAGGTTCTTCGAGATTTAGAGGCAAAATGGTCAAGGTATTTATTATATTATAAGGACAAATATTTTAAAAAGAATAATTAATTTGAAACTTGAGAGACTAAAAATAAAATGAAAATAAACTTAAGGAAACAATATAAATACTTGATTTCGGCTACCAAACGATACTCCTCATTCACACCCAATATGTGTTTTCTTCCTCCCCTAATGTCTTTGTTTGAAATCATGTTTCTAATTGTCTTCTTCTTCCTACATGTGTAATGGATCATAATTAAGTTGAGCACTAGTCTTTCTCCAACATCAAGCATTTCTTAACTCCTTTGTTCATGTTGCCAACCATCAAGTCCAAAGCTGGTCTATCAATCTTCTACTACTTTGTTATCCATTAGGGCAAAGCAATCCTCACCACATCATAGACTGGAGATGTATTAGGTATTGGCATCAAAGCCAACACAGATTTAAATCTCACTTCCATTAAAAAGGTTTGAAGGTGACCGAGGGAGGGAATGATGTCGTGGAGGGGGTGCAAATCAAGTTTAGACTAGTAGACTACAAAGTCATAGGAAGCTGATAGACTTACGTCTGATTCCATTAACTTTGGCCACGATGGTTGGAGCTTCCTTCCTGAATATAGAACCTTAGGAAGGAAGTGCCAAACATGATACCAAAAACTTAAGCTGGTATCAAACACAGTCCCCTAGTCTCTTACTAGTACATTCGGTTGAATCACATTCACACCCCAAACCCGGGATGTATCTGTTAGAATATTATAGTGGGTTGTTAGAGTGGGTCATTAGAATTATTTTTTTTTTTATTAAGTCATGATTGTAAATCTCTTGATTCCCTCCTTAATTTTCTCTACTAATGTCTCCTCATTTAGCTATAAATAGGATCTTCACATATGAATAAATCATCAAAGTGTTTAATGATAAGTGCTTGTTCTTTCACATGGCATCAGAGCCACTGCCAAGTCCGATCTGGGCTTGTTCAAAACAGTGAGAAAGAGAACGAGCGAGTGGCAGAGAAGAGTGACAGAGGAGGACGCCATGAGTTGTCTGACAGGAGAGTGAACTGAACCTCACCGCCACCACCAGACGAACGGACGAACACCGACCGGCCAAACCTTGGTGGTTCGACATCAGTCCAGGGTGCGCGTGCTCTTCACGCGCCACCCAGGGCTCCTGCTGATGAGCGATTTTTGCCTCACCGCCCCCACTGTAGGGACCGATGGACTAAGATCGGCAAAACCCCGGTGGTCCGACACAATTCCGACCTGCGCGTGATCCTCACGCGCCACCTCTTTCTCTGAGCGTGAGTTCACACGCCGTCACTGTTCCTCCATGCGCTGCCGTCATTTTTTCGCCTAGAACATGGATCCACGTGATTTTCCTCCTATTTTTGGATCTATTCCTCACATCCCAACAAATTCTAGAGCCATTCCTATTGTCCTTATGTCCGGTACTAGTGCTTCAACACAAGAGAGCACTATTTCTTCTTCATCTATCACCACTATGCCATCTAAAATTTCTGAGGTAACATCAGAATTTACACATCTTATAGACACTCAAGGAATGATTATCAATCATAAACTTAATGGGAAAAATTACCTTCAATGGTCCTAATGTGTTCTGAGATATTTGCGTGGCAAGAGGAAAGAAAAGTATATTAATGGTGAAGCTCCTCAACCGGAACACAATGATCCTGTTTTTGACACATGGTTCGCTGAAAATAATCAGGTAATGAGTTGGTTGTGTAACTCAATGACTATGGACATTAGCGAAGGCTATCTCCTTGCTAACACCGCCAAAGAGATTTGGGATGCAGCCAAATGAACCTACTCTTCCCTTGATAACACTGCTGCCTTGATTCATTTAAAAAGGCAACTTCGTGATTTAAGACAAGGTAATCTTTTAGTAATTGAATATTACAATTCGTTACTAAAATTGTGGCAACAACAGGGTTTATTTGAGGTACACCCATGGGAAAGTATCAAAGATGCTCAACTATACAAGAAAATAGTGGAAGATGGAAGGATACATGATTTCTTACTGGGCCTAAATGACTCTTTTGAGGAGATCAGGGGCAGAATCATGGTACTTCGCCTACTACCAATTCTATTTGATGTTGTTAACTTCGTACAATTTGAGGAAAGCAGGAAACTTCTAAACCAGAGTAGCCCAAGTCAAATTGAAAGTTCAACACTTGCTATGAGAAGACCATAAGGTGATGGAAGAAACAACAAATGGTGCAACTACTGCAAAAAGAAGGGTTATGTCAGAGAAGAATGTTGGAAACTGCATAGCAAGCCATCCAACGAAAAACAGATCTCCCAGAGTCATCTTACCACAACTAAGCCGAAAATTGAGCATGGTGATCACTTGAACCAAGAAGTACTACAAATGCTTCGCAAACTCCTAGAAAAGCAAAATAATTCAAACTCTATTCCTAGTACGAATCTGGTACAATCAGGTAATTCCATTATAGCTCTTAATGCAATGATGACTAATGATGACACTTGGATTGTTGACTTAGGAGCTACAGACCACATGACGGGTAACAAAAACTTAGTCCTCAACCTTAAACTCTGTCATGAAAACCTCAAAGTAAAAGTAGCGAATGGTGTTTTCACACGAGTTGAGGGAATTGGCATGGTCACATTATCTAATCACTTAGAACTCCATAATGTCTTGTTTGTGCCTGCACTCACTTGTAATTTAATATCTGTGAGCAAATTGACCAAGGATCGTATATGCCGAGTAGTCTTTGATAATGATCTGTGTGTCTTTCAGGATTTAAGATCGAAGAGGACGATTGGAACGTCTAGAGAATGGGATGGTTTGTTCTATCTTGAAGGATCGAGGCAAAAAATAAAGATGCATGGAAAGCGAATAGAGCACTGGTTAGCTCTAATTCTCAAAATAATGACGTATTATTATGACATTGTCGAACAAATCACCCTAGTCTTGATTATATAAAACATGTGTTTCCAAGTTTATTCAATAAAAACTTTGTTCCTTTTCATTGTGAGACTTGCTAACTTGCAAAACAAACACGATCCTCATATCCTAAACAACCCTACACCCCTTCCGCACCATTCACACTAATCCACAGTGACATTTGGGGACCAACATGAATAAAAACCCTCTCTAATGCTAGATGGTTTGTCACTTTTATAGATGACCACACAAGAACCACTTGGGTTTACTTAATGAAGGAAAAGTCCAAAGTAGCCAAAATCTTCCAAAACTTCCATACCTTTGTGCGCACTCAATTTAACACTTCCATTAAGGTATTACGAAGTGATAATACCAAGGAATACACGAGCAGAATCTTTAAGGAATTTCTTGATCAGCAAGTAATTCATCACCAAACTTCATGTCCATACACCCCTCAACGGAATCTTTAAGAACCGTCACTTGTTGGAAGTAACTCGAACCCTATTAATGGCAAGGAATGTTCCCACCATTTTCTGGGTTGATGCCATCTTAACAGCCGCATATCATATTAATCACATGCCCTCTAAAGTTCTCAGTTACATTACTCCTATCCAAAAACTACTTGAACATTTTCTAATTTGTCCACTCCTAAATTCTTTAACCCCAAAGGTGTTTGGTTGTGTTGTCTTCGTTCATAACAAAGATGGCAACAAATTTGCTGCTTGAGCTACCAAATGTATATTCCTTGGCTACTCCCCTACTAAAAAAGGATACAAATGCTATTGTCCTACTTCAAGAAAACTGTTTATTTTCCAAGATACCGTCTTCTCTGAAGATGAAGCCTATTATCCTATATTACCCATTCAGGGGGAGTAGAATGATATTGAATGGCTAATTTCTGATGAACCTCAATCTAAAGTCTCACCAGCTACATCATCACCATCACAACCTAACCTTATAACTAACCTTAACTCATTTGTTCCCATAAACCAGCCTAGTCCTACCCAACATCAGTATGAACCTGAATCTACACCCAACAAACTGGAAATAAATGTTGAAATCAACATAGGGGTGAATACTGAGACAAAACAAGAAGAAGAGTCTAGTCAACAAGTTCAAAAAGAACCAAACTCTGGTAGAACAATCTCTCCCATTCAAAGGAACGACTATGACTCCAATTCGGATTTAAATCCTGAAGAACTGGGTTGGCCTATTGCTTTGAGAAAAGGAGTAAGATCTTGTACTCAGCATCCAATTCAGCGGTTTGTTTCATATGGTAATCTGTTTGCAAAAAAGAAAAGCTTCGTTGTACACAGTGCACAAATAAAAATTCCAAACACATTTTAGCAAGCCATGGCTGATCCAAAGTGAAAACAAGCTGCAAAGGAAGAATTAAAAGCACTGAAGAGAAATAAAACATGGGAGATTACAACACTTCCTAAAGGAAAGAAACTAGTGGGATGTAAATGGATCTTCACTCCAAAGTTCAATCCAGATGGTAACATCAACAAATATAAGGCACGACTTGTCGCAAAAGGATATACTCAAAGATATGGGATTGATTATCAGGAGACATTTGCTCCAGTAACTAAATTCAATACAATCCAAGTACTGTTATCGATTACAGCTAACTTAGATTGGGCACTACACCAATTAGACGTCAAGAATGCATTCCTGAATGGTAACTTGGAGGAAGAAGTCTACATGGAGATTCCTGATGGAGTTCTAGCTCCAAGTGACTCTGTGTGTAAGCTCAACAAATCTTTGTATGGGCTAAAACAATCTCCTAGGGCATGGTTTGGAAAATTCTCCAAAGTTGTAAAGAAACTTAGGTATACACAAGGACAAACAGATGATACACTGTTTATCAAACGAAGTAATGGAAAAATCACTATCCCAATTGTTTATGTAGATGACATAGTCATTACAGGGGATGATGAAGATTCCATTACTCAACTCAAGAAGGACCTGTCATGTAAGTTCCAAGTAAAAGACCTTGGGAAGATGAGATATTTCTTGGGTATGGAAGTGGCAAGAACCAAAGATGGCATCAATATGTCCCAGTGAAAGTATACTCTAGATCTACTATATGAAACAGGTATGTTAGGAGCACAACCTGAAGGAACACCTATGGAAGAAGGTTGTCATCTGGAGATCAAACCAGATGGAGTCCCAGTTAACTCAGAACAATACAAAAGATTAGTCGGGAAACTCATATACTTAACCCACACACGACCAGATATTAGCTATGCAGTCAGAATAGTAAGTCAATTCATGCACCACCCATAAGAAGAGCACATGGCGACAGTATACAGAATCCTGAGTTATTTGAAACTGAATCCTGGAAGAGGAATCTTCTTTAAGAAAGGCACGACCAGAAATATTGAAATCTACACTGATGTAACCATACAAGAGATAGGGAAACCAGGAGGTCAACATCTAGATACTGCACATATGTATGGGGAAACTTAGTTACATGGAGAAGCAAGAAACAAACGGTGGTCTCAAGAAGCAGTACAGAAGCAGAGCTAAGAGCTGTTAAAGAAGGAGTGTGTGAGGGACTCTGGGTTATAAGGCTATTGAAAGAATTAACAATTCCACATAAATGACCTATGCAACTCTGGTGTGATAGCACATCAAGCATTGAAATGACAAAGAATCCTGTTTATCATGATTGAACAAAACATGTTGAGATAGACAAGCACTTTATTAAAGAGAAAGTTGAAGCAGGCATTATGAAACTGTCCTATCTACTGTCTGAAGAACAAATTGCAGATATAATGACCAAACCACTAGGCAAATCAATGTTTGAAGGTTTTCAACGCAAGCTGGGAATGATTGACATATATTCTCTAACTTGAGGGGGAGTGTTAGAATATTATAGTGGGTTGTTAGAGTGGGTCATTAGAATTATTTTCTTTATTAAGTCATGATTGTAAATCCCTTGATTCCCTCCTTAATTTCCTCCACTAATGTCTCCTCATTTAGCTATAAATAGGATCTTCACATATGAATAAATCATCAGAGTGTTTAATGATAAGTGCTTGTTCTTTCACAGTATCAAATATTGGTATCAGAGTTAACACATATTCGAATCACACTCCTATCAAAAGATTCAAGAAAGAACTTGTATCTCCTTTGAGAGAGAGGAAATGATTTGTCTTGAGCCTTTGAGGGTGCGAATCAGGAATGGTCTGGAAGATCACAACATCATAGGAGACTGTTGGACCTATGTCTGATATCATGTTCAGTTTTTGGTACAATTCCTTATGAATAATTTCAATTCTGTTGGTAATGGGCCTGCATTACTCTAAATTAAACAGATCAAGCAAATTCTACTGATGAAATCCCTTACCATAATGAAGTCATGATTGTAAATCCCTTGATTCCCTCCTTAATTTCCTCCACTAATGTCTCCTCATTTAGCTATAAATAGGATCTTCACATATGAATAAATCATCAGAGTGTTTAATGATAAGTGCTTGTTCTTTCACAGTATCAAATATTGGTATCAGAGTTAACACATATTCGAATCACACTCCTATCAAAAGATTCAAGAAAGAACTTGAATCTCCTTTGAGAGAGAGGAAATGATCTGTCTTGAGCCTTTGAGGGTGCGAATCAGGAATGGTCTAGAAGATCACAAAATCATAGGAGACTGTTGGACCCATGTCTGATACCATGTTTAGTTTTTGGTACAATTCCTTATGAATAATTTCAATTCTATTGGTAATGGGCCTGCATTACTCTAAATTAAACAAATCAAGCAAATTCTACTGATGAAATCCCTTACCATAATGAAGTCAGCTAAAGAGTGAAAATCACAGGTTACTGAAAGAGCTATCTTGTTCTTCCCCAAGACCCTTAAGCAATAAGTTCATTAACATTTGATCTCAATGAAACTATTATTTCATGGATCATTTCACTTAGATGTGTGTGTGTGTATATTCTTTAGTTACACTTAGAGCTAGCATTTCAGAGGAGAAGGCTTATTTGAGTTGATCCAAATTCGGGCCAGCCCAAATAAGATTGAATATAAAGAAAATCCCCTATTGTTATTGAAGAGTTGTAGAACCACCAACAACTGAAATTGAAGTTCAACATCATCCACAAAATGGTGCAATTGACCTTATGGCAATTGATACAACAAAGCTTTTATGATGCACTAAATAGTATTAATATGATTGCCTAACACTTCTAGATTTCATAAGAGACAACTCGCTTTGGACCACACCAAGGTGATGCAGCCCATCAAGGGAAACAAATGGCAGAGCAAGAAGGCCATGCTTTTGAGGATTGATTGTCTTCATTGTGTTGAAGATTAATTAAGGACTTGCAAGTCGTAAGAGAGAAGACACTCATTTTACTCTCTGTGACAATGAAAACACTATCCATTTTGGGCTTCGTTTGGTTGGGGTTTTTGAGGGTAGGGTAGGGAAGGAAATAAGTGTGTTTGGTTTGAAGGAGTTGAGTGGAGGGGAGGCAAAAAACTGTGTCTCCTAGTTAAATTTCTTAATGATCATTTTGGTTGATGAATGATAGCATCCGTTTGGGCAATTTTTTTTTTTTTTTTTTTTTTTCAAGTTTCCTATTCCTTAATCTCGGGTCCTAATAACTTCATGGAAGGAGATAAATCTTTCATCTCTTCTCCCCTCCATGAAACTCAAACGAAAAAAAAGGAGGGGTATAGGACGTTTGGGCTTTTTAGAAGCGAAAGTATATACGCAGATTGTGGGGTGGGGGGGGGGGGGGTAAATGGAAGTTAAAAAATATAAAAGTTAGCAAATAATGCAAATCAGCTTTACAATTTGAATTTTGAAGATACAAGAGAAAATTATCATGAAACTGATCCAAGAAAAAATAAAAACGATTCATTAAATTATAATACAAATGGTAACACACATCAATTGATGATGTACAACAATTGTTCAAGGCTTAGATCCTCAGTAAATAACAAAAATCAACGCAGAAATAATTATCAATCTATGATAAGTATTAGTTCCTGCTGATATGATTGGGGGGTTGCATAAATAAATGATCAAATATCTCTTATCGCGTGTTGCAAAGTGCACATATCAAAGCTTGAGGGAAGCAGACAGCACAGCCCAAGAACTTGCATCAGCATCGCCCAGGAAGGCAGCTGAGAAAAGGAGGATTACAAAGAGATGAAAACACGGTCAGTCTTGAGACTAGAAGCCAACTTCGAATCCATGACCTCAAATTTCCATCCAACGGGAATGCTCAGCCAAATGCCAATGAAATGCAACTTAAAAAGCAGAATCGGCACGGTAGAGTAGAAGTACAAGCAGATTCCCATATTGGCATGAGCTCAGGAAGAATGTGCCAACACAATTTCCATCCTCCAACATTGATGGATGAGTAGTAGTAGAGGTATTTTCTCTTCCCTCACTCCAGTTTTTCATATTCAACTACAGCATCATATGTTTCAATATTGTAAGAGCTCTCAGCATAACACCTGGTTGGCAACATTTAAAAAAAAAAAACAGTCAGAAGCGACAATAATATATGGCACTAACATCTTACGTTAGATTATACTATAGATTTATAAAAGAACTTAGCAGTCAGCACCTTAGTTCATGCCAAAAGATCCTGACTTTATCTTGCAGGAAAGGACGCAGGGGTGATATAAGCCTCTCTTCAATATCATATTGTCCAGAACTAACTTTCTCTTCCAGCCATGCAAAGTACTGTGAGGTTGCCACATGAACTATGACTGTTGGCTCTGGGTCGCCAAGCACAGCTTGTAGCTCCCTCCGTATCCATGGCTCAATCTTTTGGAGTGTTTTTTCTCTTTTAAAATTATTTCTTGGATTAATCTGAAAATTTCAATAATGAAGACCACAACATTAATGAAAAAGAAAAGAGGAGTAATTGCGCATGTATTGATTAATCTGAAAATTTCAATAAGTCATGACATACTGACAATTCAAGAAACTTTTTGTGATTAGATTGTTCATATGAGACCGCATAGTAATTTTTTTTTTTTTTGTTAGAAATAATTTGATATTCTGATTACAAGATAGAAAGACACTTCAACATGTAAAAAAATCTAACCTGCCAAAAGAGTTTCTGTAACTGACGAAAGAGATGCATTCACAAAGTTATGTGTAAATACTAGATCAACAGTGGTGAATATAAACATGAAAGAACAACTCAATCTTCATTATATTTCCACTAAGCATACCTGCTCAAGATAGCTAGAGGTTAAAGGAACTGCCTTCAGCTGCTTCTTGTATATGCTGTAAGTGAAAACAATGAATGAATGAAAAGAATTACATTAGCAAAACTTTGGAGTCAAGTTATTGACAGAAGCGGAAAAAGGAGACTGTAACTGAAAATATAGTTAGGCTTACAGAATCATAGATTCATATTGCATAAGTCTAAGTACCTTGCACGCCAATCAAGTTTCCGTTGAGCAATAACTTCTGGACTCGCATGTTCAGGACGTCCGAATGATCGCCGCCATGGCAGTGCCCTATTTCGCCTTTCATCTAAAGCAACTCTTGATCTACGAAGAAATCTGAACATGGTCGCATGAACAACATATTAAAATGCGTGTTCTATGCTTGAAGTCCCAAAAACATTTTCACCAGGAAAATAAAAGTCTCAGAAACAAGATAACTAGCTAGTACCACAGAACAGTTTGATCAGCTTAAGTTTATTAAGTGATTTACGAGACAAAACTACTCTCCCATAGCTAATTCAAACGGGCTCGCCATCATACAAATAATCTCAAACAACGTATTCATTGATTTTATTGAATGAAAGATAAAAGCAAACATCAAGAACAAGCTAGCTAATAAATTTAATAATCCAAAAGATCAGGAGTAAAAATTGACAAGAAAAAAACTTCTTTCCGACCCTCTTGTTGACTTTCTCGAACGCCAAACGGGAAGGAAAATACCAGCCAGAAGAATCATAAAAAAATAATTAAGTGTAAGAAGAATGAACTCACCTAGGAGCATCTAGACGGCTTGAGGTAATTTCTTGATGAGAATTTCTGGCCAAACCCTCCAAGGGCAACTCCTCTTTCTGGAACTCTCTTGAGGAAAGACTAAGCTTACAGAACCAGGAGCTAAAGTTTGCATTACAAAGAGGACACTTTCTTTTCAAGCCACTCCATTTGCGAATACATTCGATGCAGTAGGAGTGCATACACACGGAGAGAATCGCGGCTTCTTTATAATGATTTTCAAGGTTTCTGAAACATATCGGACAAGAATGGCCCCGAATTGAAGGCCAAATTACTTTCCTCACTAGCTCCTCCTGCCTCCTCCTCCGCCGAGTCGTTCGCTGGCGATTCGATTCCATGACAGAACTATAATACAATCACCGGGTCACCGATAGAAATTAAAAAGTTCGATCTCCGAACTCAGAAGTTGGAGGCGGTTTAGTGGCCCAAATAGGGTGGACCGGCGGAGGCGGTTCACACTTTTCAGAGGTACGTGTGGGCGCGCTCGCTCCAAAGATGCCATTGGTTTTTTTTTTTTTTTTGTTTTTTAACTTGAACGATAAAAAGGCATAATTGGATTTCTTTAAAAAATACTAAATCCGATTTTTAATATAAGATTTAGTTAATTTTTTTTAAAGAAATTATAAAAACTAAATAAATTATTAAAAAAAGATAAAAAATTACAGCTTAAATTTCAAAATTTCAAATAAGTTTTGTTGACTACAAGAGTATAGCAATTCACAACTCATTTTAATAGGAAATCACTTATTTAAAATTTTAAAGTTCAAGTGGTATTTTCTTATCTTTTTTCCTAAATTATTTTAGATATTTTATATTTATCTTTTTTATATCAAATTAATTTGTCATATTTATAAACTGATATATAATCAAATGATATATAACATATGTTATGATTAACTTTTAGTTTTCTGAACCTCTCTAAAAAAAATTAAATGAGTCTTATATTAAGGATCAAAGGGAGTATTAATAATGAATTACTTATATAATTATAGAAAAAAGATAAGAAAATATCACTAGAACTTCAAAATTTTAAATGAGTAATTTCTTATTAAAATGAGTTGTTAATTATTTTACCCTTATAGTTAATACCTGTATTCTTGCAGGCAACAAGACTGATTTAAAAATTTTAAAGTTTAGGTAGTATTTTCTTGTCTTTTTCCATGTAAGTAATATCATATAATATATAAAAATTACTCCCTTATGTCCTAATTATAGGATAACATTTGATAGTTGATATTGATTCTAATTATAGGATAAAGTTCTAATTTTTATCAATTTTTTCTCAAAATATCCCCTATTAATATTTTCTTAATAATAATTAAACACAATAATAATTTAATAATACACATATGTATTCTATAAAGTGAGTAATACTTGCAACTCATTAATGCCACATACATATAAAGCTCGAAGAAGTCGTGTGTGAGGTAGGAGAGGTACGATAAAAAAATAGAAAATCAACATAACTGGATGTCATTTTTAATTTTAAATAAGGACATTTTAGGAAAATAAATATAATTAACTAATTTAACTACCAACATTGATATCTCCAAGATTAGGTAAATTTGTCCTATAATTAAGACCAGAGAGAGTATAAATGAAGTACATAGTAAGGCTCTATTCTTTATAGCTAGCATATGAATTACACACAATTTTTAAAATAAGTTGTAGCTCTGATTATGAATTGTGAATGTTAGGTCTTGCTATAAAATCAGTATTTTGATGGTGATGACTTTAAGTCTTTAACTTATGAGACGCCATTTTTATTTATTAAACAGGATTATTTGTTGTGAGGCTTTTATCCACACTAATGTAATGAATAAATTATGATCTGAATGGTTAATTGTTATTCACGTCAATATAATGTAACTAACATTAACATGATAGGCAAACAGTTTTTTTTAAAAAGAAAAAAGAAAAAAGAAACGACAGGCAAACAGAGTTTAATTTAATCATTACCCCCTTACCAAACACGCCCTTCAGTAATTACGAATACTAATACTAATAAATAAAAATAATCTCCGCTCTATGTAGGGCGAACGGAAAAACGAGGTGAGGTTTCAAAAAGCAAAGGAGCGCGTCAAGGGACACCTTTGGCTTTCACATCAGTATCAAGTAAAGAAGCACTGAATTCTTCTGCTCACAACCGATTAACCATGGAAGTTCCGAAGGATCAAATCGCTACCCTTCTCGAGAATGGCCTCCACGACTCTGCTCAAATGCTCGTAATTTCCAATTCCGCATCTGAAATTGTGTTTTGAACTAAAGAATCGTTGCTTTTCATTTCGGTGATAGACTAATACTCAAGTTGCATCTGGACAGGGTTGTTTTCTTGTTTCGTCACCCACTGTTAATGCTGAAACCAACCCACACCTCAAAGCCGAGAGCCAGGTCTTTGGAAATCTCAATTTCTACATATTTTCCTTTCTGTTTATTTCGTTTTCATTGCATTGTGCTGAAATTTCCCCTCCCCAAAGAGCTTGTTGAAGTTGGTACTTTTCTTCTTTTGCAGGCGCTTCTTGGTGATACGTTTTTCCGTGAAAGGGAGTATCGCAGAGCCATTGTAAGTGATCCCTCTCTCCTAAAATGTGTTATGTGTATTTGAGGATTGAAGTCTTTTTAATCTCTTTCGTTGATAAGCAGCACAACTACAAGCAAGCTTTGCAATACTACAAGATGATTCCCAAACAAAACACTCCCTCATCCCGGAGTTCACTGTCATCAAACAGGTCTTCCTCTCCAAATTCTTACATTGTATCAGCAATCAATGAAAATGAGGTGGAGTAATTTACGTCCCTTTGTTTATAGTTGATCTTTGTTGGAGCGCATTTGTAAAAACTTTAAAAATATTGCATGTTCAAATTGTTTCCCCCTCTTTTTTACCGATGTAACAGGTGAAGTTCAAAATTGCGTCATGCCACTATTCTCTGAATGAAAATAAGGCAGCTCTTGTCGAGGTTTGTATGTTCTCTTCCTATCTTCCATTATATTTGGGGAGAGATTCAAGATGACCATGAAATTCTATAAATGGTTTTGCTTTGTATATTTGCTCACTTGTAAGGCTCATTTTATGATGGGAAAGATGTTATGCCATTATGAGTTATAATTTTTAATAAATTCTTATTTTGTTACCATTTCATTCATATTTCACTAATTATTTGTCACGTGCACATTACAGATGGAAGGAAT
The DNA here is from genome assembly GCA_963855925.1 of Inga laurina. NCBI lineage: Eukaryota > Viridiplantae > Streptophyta > Magnoliopsida > Fabales > Fabaceae > Inga > Inga laurina. The sequence continues at coordinate 51,334,132 of OY979709.1, read as the reverse complement.
TCCGAGTAAAGCCAGAAATTTGCAGATGAATTTATTATTGGCAAAGCTTTATCGAAATTCTAGACATAATCGAGCTGCTGTTGCAATTTACAAAGAATGTCTAAGGTTTGTCAAGTGAAATTCTATAAATTAAATTGATTGGTGGTCTAATTTGTTGGCAGTATTAAATACATCATGAACTAATGAACTGACGTGTAATTTCTTAGTTCTTCCAACCTACGCATGATTTTTTTAATAAATATGGTATGACATTATTGGCTTTTAAAATCAAACTTCTTGATGGATTTCTTTCTGACAGACATAGTCCTTTCATAATTGAGGCTATCACAGCTTTAGCAGAACTGGGATCGCCAGCAAAGGATATTATTTCATTGTTTCCTCAGGTTTGTTGATAAAATCAGGAATGTAGCTTGGCCCCACAGGGAGCTATCTTTACAAGTGTCGTGTTTATCCTATATTGCCTAGGAAGGAGATGGGGAAGATATAAGACATAAGACCCTGGTGTAATGAAAGTATTTCTTTATTTTGTTTTGAGGAATTTTGGCTTCCTTTTATTCCACCAAGTTTTCTTGGTGGAAAGAGAATAAAACAAGCTGAAAATATAAGTTTGAGAATGTTTTGAATCCTTTTTATTTTCTATTTCGGTGGTGCTTTATATCATCAGTGGGGTATTTTTCCTGCTTCATGCCTCATTCAGCTTTATGGATTTGTTAATTTTGTCCCATCTTTATGTACTAACAGGACTACTTTTTTCATCTGTTTTTGGATTTTTTTCCAATTAATTATTTGTGAATTCCAATGTAGTCATAAAATAACGGACTTTTACATCATTTGCATTATCAAAGTTATTCTGCTCTTAAAAAAATCAACCTTTTACATCATGATCTAGTTAAGTCGATAATTTGCCTTTTCTTCCCCCATGTTTTGGCCGGCAATCACCTGCTGCATTGCTGTCTGCTTCCAATTAATAACTTAGTAATATACTGCATTTCCCCCTTATGAATATGAAGTTATAAATTTATTCTCTTCCCTCAATGTAACCATCTCTTCCAAATATTCATGCTAGCCAATCTGATCAAAGAGAGCAGCACGGAAAGTAATTTGTATCATTTGAGTTACTAGTTGGTGAGCATTCTGAAATGATCCGTCCCTTCAAAATATCTCAATGACGTTGTAAAGTTCATTGTTTATAATTTCTTGAATGTATCAACAGCTTGTATCATATTAGCATTTATCTGTTGTCTTGGTCCACCTTATTTGTTTTAATAGATAAATTATAGTTCAAATATTCCCCATTGTTGTAATGTAATTGATGCCTAACCATTTGATGTCAGAATCCAAATAGAAGTGGGAGAGCTCAATATGATCATTTTGAATCATGTCGCTGGCTTCAAGTAAGTTGTACATAAGATAGTAAAAATTTGTCGTTGCCATTTTACACCTAATTAAATATTGCCACTTAGAAACAGTTTTTTTAAGTTTTTCTACCATTTATTTTTCAAGTCCTCTACATAAATCCTAATTTGCATAGTTAATACATTTCATGAAATCCTCCAGAAGTACCTCTAGCTGAATTCATACAGACAGAATTAATAAAGATCAATGTTTATGGTAATATTTTGGTGGTTAAACTATATATCTAGAATGTATTGAGCTGATCACGTTGATCTCACAAACAGCACATCAGGATGAACAAACAACACTAGCACAGAGATCACAAATCAGCTACAGCAACACAGCTCTTAAAACACAACTCAGCAGTATAGAAAGTTGAGAAAATTGAACCCACCATTTCTCCATTAACTTTCAAACCCGCCCCACCCACACACACAAAATTTAAAAAAAAAAAAAAAAAAGGGAATGTGAACCTATATAACAGTGTTATTGTCTAATGATAATGAACGACCATAAAAATAGGCTAATAAAACAAAATTATAGTTTGATGGTGCACCTTTGTTTTTTTCTTAAATGCAACTTCATCTGTAAATCTGATATAGAGTTTCCTCTTTTCTTGTAGCGCTATGTTGAGGCTCAGTGTTGCATGGCTTCAAATTACTACAGAGGTGAGTTATTATATTTATACGGAGTCTCATAATTCCATGCTTTTTTACCCAAGAAGCTACAAGGATCTAACAATCGGTGAAATTTGTGTGATCTAAGGGTATAATGGGTTTGCTTGCACATAGAGATTACACCAATTATTGTATAATCTGCTACCACCATTTGTTCTTTGTCAATATCAATGTAAATGCTGTCTTTTCTTCCTAATAAGCTTTGTCGACTTAATTATTATTTATGCGACCGACTGAACAAAATCTGAATTGAAGAAAGATGGTTTCATTTAAATTTGTTTGTACTATTTTCTGAGATATGTGTTTGATAAACAGTTTTATTGCTTCTCGATGTTGGCAGGTGGCTTGGAACTCTTTGAGGATCTCTTGCAACGTTTCCCTAATAATATACACTTGCTACTTGAGATTGCAAAGGTTCTAAATGCTACACTAGGTTAAAGCCTATTAAAAATTCCTAAAAGTTATGGCTGTTGCTTCATGTGCATTGGCAGCTTAATTGCAAAAATCCGTCTTATTTTGTAATGAATTTTTTTTTTACTTGTTAGGCTGACGAGTGGAATTACTTTATATAATAATATATGCAGACTGATAGAGCCCAGGCCAAAATGATGAAAAGATAACAGTGACTTTATATAAATATCAGAAATAGGGAGAGTTACAGCAGAATTACACCTACACTCACTGAAAAATAAGCTATTGAAATCACTCAAACACTAAATAAATGAAGGAAGATGAACTTTCTCTACCCCCAACCTGGTATTCGAGAGACCAAGGCTCTCCCTCACCAAACTCATTGATTGTCCGCCTCCTTACACTAAACCTCTCTGCACAAATACATACATCACAACCCTCTTTCTCTCTCTCTGATAGGCACCCAAGCACCTAGGAGAACCACACCCCAAAAGCTAGCTGTTGAGGTGGGAGAGCCAAGGCACTTAAATACCCTATCAAGCAGCCCATACTACTCGATGTGGGATTTTGGCAGCCCATACTATCTTGGTCCCCATCAATACACTCCGAAAAGCTGACGTCTTGGCGGCTCCAATGTACGACACTTCACTCAGCGCTTGTTGGTCAGCCCCTCCAGTCAGAACCCTTCATAGGTAGCCCTCTCCGGTCCGACAGCCATCGGCTCTGATACCAAATGATAGGCACCCAAGCACCTTGGAGAACAACACCTTGAAAGCTAGCTGTTGAGGTAGGAGAGTCAAGGCACTTAAGTACCCTATCAAACAGCCCATACTACTCGATGTGGGACTTTAGTAGCCCATACTATCTTGGTCCTTATCACTCTCTCTGTCACACACAGGCTTCACACACCACATTTAGGCTTGGCCTATTAAATGTGGACCCACTAGCTACGGGCCCATCATTACTTGGCCCTTCAAGCTTCACCTTGTCCTCAAGGTGAGGAATAGAAACTAAGACTGGTGGTTTCTCTTCAATGCATTCTCGTTTTAGGCTCATCCAAAAATCCAAAGTGATCTAACCTCATCACAAGAATGATATGAACATTAGCATGCGGTTTCCTCCCATTCCAACAACACTTCAAAACCATGGCTGCCAATACTCCCATAATGATGAAGTCAAAGGAAATAAGCATGTAAATGCTAAACACCCCACAACAACTATTAGCTGTCAATAGCTTTAGGACTTCAACCATTGCAAGGATTACTAAACCCTAACCTACTGTAGGCATAAATATTACCTTTTCTTTGTTGAGCTTCATATGAGGCTTGTTAGCTGCAGTGATAACTTCTAAGGAAGCATCAACAGAATAACCCAAACAAATCAGGCTAGCATAGTGATTGTTGAGAGGGGTAGTATAAAAAGGATTCCCAAATTGTCCCCACCAGTAAACTGCAAGATTTGCAACATAATAATCAATGCTCATCAAATCCTTGAGATAAATGTTTTGCTCAAAACAAAACAAACCTTTTTGGTACTCCTTCTCATAAACTTGCCCACAAACAGGATTATGTTTAAGCTGCAAAAATACTGGATGTCTAAATCCTTCACGTGGAGGTTTTTGCCTTGCCTTCATATGGTGTGGCTCAAAATCACAAGAAAGTTTAGACAAAGCCGATTCAACAATCAAGTGATAGTCAATTGCACCCTCATGAGAGAAACTTTAAACAATGGAATAACGGGGGAATGAACTTTCAAAATTCTCAAATCTTCTAATTGCCTCGGTATTAAACAAATGGGGAAATGCCCAATCCAATTCAACACCAAGGCCAATCTAGAAGAGACCCACAGCATATATTGAACCTTTTTTCCTTCAAACCCATTGTCTTCTTTGGCTGATAAGATTAATTGAAACAGTCTTTTAAGCACCCAAAAATTGTAGGAAGCAACTCTTATCTCATTTAGGCTGATAGACAGTTCAAAAACACAGTCAGGTGCTGTAGAAATTTTGTGCAGAAAAATCACGTGCTTCTCACCTACATTCCTTTCCTCTTTGATTTGTGTGCCAAAATCAGATGAGGAAGGAAACAAACCTATCTTGCTTAACCAGTCCCGAAAAATCGTTTCCTCTGTACCCAAGCATTGGAATGCAGCAAACATCCCTGCTTCAACAATTTTCAAACACATGAACGAAGAGACCAAACACGCAGAGGCTCCTTCCATAACAAAACAAAAGTCTCCTGGGTGATGCAATATGCATATGAACAGCGACCCACTCTCTTTGTAGAAATTGGAGAGCTTTGTGGGGCTTGGTGGAGTAGTTTGACTCAGAAATAATCAGCATCTTGTCTTTCTCTCTTACACAGTGTTGCTAAGAAGATCAAAGACTCCTCCTCCGTTAATGTTTCGACATGACTTTGGGGCTCCACACGCTGGGTACGGTTAAAAATAAAATAACTAGGGTGAATTAGTTTTTGGGCCCAATTACTTCTATTGCCAAGTACTATTAAATAAGGCCCAATTTGTTTTAACCCCCAATGGCATTTAGGGCTTCTGCCCCATTAGATCTTTGACCCGTTTCAAGATCCAAACAGACTCCTTTGTACACTCATCGTTGCCGTCAGCTTCTTCAGCCTTAACCCTGTCTCAAGACCACTTATCATATCACCGGTGCTTTGCCCAAGTCTTGTCAACATCACAGCTAAAATTCCTCTTCTTAATCACTCGTGCTGTCACCTTACCTTCAGCTTTCATCTCTTCCTTCCTGAATGTTGCTTTCTCTAGGCTTACAAAACCAACCCTTCTAGCCTCAAAGGACCGTAGTGATGTTAGAAGCTGCAACCCCAATTTTTCTTCATTCTTCTCTCACTGTCTCTGGCTCGATCGACATCTTCTCAACTCTTTTCTTACCTACTACAGCATCTTCCTTCTCTTTCTTTACCTCTGATTTCTCCTCTGCTTCAACCGACCTACTCTCTGTGTTTTCTTTTATCAATTATTCTGTCTTTACCTCTTCTTTACCATCCACTTTCTCTTGCATTCTCGCATATAATGCTTTTGCCGACGTATTTTCTACACTTTCTTGTATTAACTCTTGTTTGGCAGAGAATGTATGGTGAAATCGTTTTATGACCTCCATATGAACTCACTCCAACTTGTATGGTTGCTTTGGTTTCAAACCAAATGCACCAGTTGATAACTTTTCTCACCAGACATGCCACGTCAACCTCCAGCTTCTCTTCCTCTACTATAGAGTTGTCAAGAAAATACTTTTCCACACAAAGGAGCCACCCAAAGGGATCTTCTCTATCAAACTTGGGTAGTGTTCTGTATCACTTTTCATCTTTCTCCACTAATCCTACTTAGAGCCCCTTGGATCTTGACTGCTCTGATACCAAATTGATAGAGCCCAGGCCAAAATGATGAAAAGATAACAGTGACTATATATAAATATCAGAGATAGGGAGAGTTACAGTAGAATTACACCTACACTCACTGAAAAATAAGCTATTGAAATCACTCAAATACTAAATAAATGATGAAGGAAGATGAACCTTCTCCACCCCCACCCTGGTATTTGAGAGACCAGGTGATGTGGAAGTGTAAAAGAATAGACAAAAAAGAGAGTGAGGAGAGAGGGAAACGAGAGGGAAGAGGAAGAAGGAGAGAAGAAACAGAGGAAGGAGAGACTGAAACTAGGAATTCTTATTACTAACAACTCAAATAAGCCACCCTTCATAATAGGCTTAAGGGGGTATTTATATATCCTGTCTCTCATTATTCCAACAGCTACCTACAACAGCCGTTAACTAACTACCTAACTCAGTAACTAACTAACTACCCTAACCCTCATTTAATATTTTCTATGATTTACATATCACCCGGGCTCTCCCTCACCAAGCTCTCTGATTGTCCAACTCCTTACACTAAACCTTTTTGCACAAATACATACATCACAGCCCTCGTTCTCTCTCTCTCTCTCTCTCTCTGTCTCTCATAGAGGCTTCACACACCACATTTAGGCTTGGCCCATTATATGTGGACCCACTGGCTATGGGCCCATCACAGACACTTTTAGATTTTTCATAATCTTGTTCTAGATGGTCTAATTCCTAATTTCTTTAGACTGTTGGTTGCATGATCAGCTTATTTTTCTACTTGTTTCTAGGGAAGCTCGTCTAGATATGTCTATAGATTTGAGCCTTTTTGCAAGTTGTCTAACTGCCTGCGACAGTATATTCCCCTTATTGTTTCTCGTGTACATATAGTTCCTTGAATTGACCGCATGGCATTCTGTTGTGGATTTTGATGTATGCTGTAAACTTGCAAGTGAAGGTTGAAGCTATCATTGGGAAGAATGAGGAAGCCATTATGAATTTTGAGAAGGTGTGTGAAGTTGTTCATTATTGAACTTTCTCTTACCAACATTCGCAATATACACATTCAGTGCTCATAGAATTTGGTGATAACAGGCTCGGTCAATTGATCCATACATTATAACATACATGGATGAGTATGCAATGCTTTTAAAGTTAAAGTCTGATCATTCAAAGCTGAACAAGTTAGTGCATGATTTGTTAAATATTGATCCTGCAAGACCAGAGGTTTTTGTAGCTCTATCTGTTCTATGGGAAAGGAAAGAAGAGAGAAGAGCACTGTCTTATGCCGAGCAGGTTATAATTTATTTTTAATTTTTTTTTTTAAGCGGGGTGGACTGAATTCCATTATTATAGTGTTGATATTGATTACAATATGAGTGATTGTTTTGCAGAGTATTCGAATCAATGAAAGGCACATACCAGGATATATAATGAAGGTATAAATATAACCCTTGTATTGGATGAAATCTGGGTCTATCTGATTAATATGTGTTTGTAGCAGCTCTTTACATTATTCTGCAACTTGATCTGACATGTTTAATTTATTCAGGGAAATTTATTATTGACAATGAAACGGCCAGACGCAGCTGTGGTTGCCTTTAGGGGTGCTCAAGAATTGAGACCTGACATTCGCTCATATCAAGGTTTATTTTATTATCCAAACATTAATAGTTGCATGATATGTATCTTATATCTGCAAGAGAATATAAAATCCTAAACTTACTAATTCTGTCATGAATCTAAATTTTCAGGTTTGGTTCATACTTATTTGGCTCTTTCTAAAATTAAAGAGGCTTTATATGCTTCAAGAGAAGCAATGAAAGCAATGCCACAATCTGCAAAGGCCTTAAAACTGGTTGGTGATGTACATGCGAGTAATTCTAGTGGCAGAGAAAAGGTAAACATGAAGTATCTGCAGAATACTTTTGTTTGTATAGTTTTCTTTAAGTGTTAAATATAATGCATACTTTTTTTAACAAAAAATAAAATGCATACTTCATAAAGGCAAAAAAGTTCTATGAGTCGGCATTGAGGCTGGAACCTGGTTACTTGGGAGCAGCCCTAGCTTTAGCTGAGCTCCACGTTATTGAAGGCCGGAATGTAGATGCCGTGTCTCTGCTTGAGCGGTATCTGGTAGACTGGGCTGATGACTCTCTTCATGTAAAACTGGCCCAAGTTTTTGCTGCTACTAACACACTGCAGGACGCTTTGTTACATTATCAGGCTGCGTTAAGGTTTATCTCTCTCTGTCTCAATGTCTGCACCATTTTTTGCCTTTTTTCTTGCAAGCCATGTAGAGTAAATTGTATTGACTTCTTTTTATTTCAGGAGTATGATACCCACCGCCTGGTATTTGATATATTGAAAGAACCTCACTATTTGCTTCTGCCAATGTAGTTATTAGCTTTGTGCACTAGACACATTCTTTTCAGAGCATAAAACCATTATCTCCTCATTTTCCAAAGGCGTCGGTATTTTTTATTGCATTATTTTATAGACAAAAAATAATGCAAGCATTGATTTGCATCACTAATTAGTTTAGGATACTCGATGTAACCAGAAAATTAGTTTAGGATGTTGGATGCTATTTCATCCTAAAAAATATAGATAGGAAGCTGCCCCAGTGGGTAAAGCAATTTGTTCCTTAAACTCCATACAAGTCACAGGAGGCCCACATTTCTTTATTCTATATTCTGACTTTTTGACATGTTTTTCAAGGGTAATGGAATAAAAATGATAAACAATGTTAGTCAAAATTTTTATGAAAGCATTGTGGGGCAATGGCGTGTCTAGAAATAGGTTCAGGAATAAGTTTGCCTTGCAGGAATTGGTGTTATAATAATGTGCTCATGAATTTATTCTCCTTCTAACTATTAGCAAACATTGCAGGTTGAACCCACTGAATGAAGCAGCAAAACGAGGGTTAGAGCGTTTAGAGAAGCAGATGAAGGTTTGCTCTTTATCATCAATCACTAACAGACTAACTACCTCTCTCATTGTTCTCCTATTCATGTACTTTTAACATTCTGGGTAATGTCAGGGAGTTGATCCAGATGCACCTGAAGAAGATGATGACAATGATGTCGAAGATGCTGATGGAGACCAAGAAGAAGCTGAACTCTTATGAGTATTGGTGTCAAAATAATGTCCAATAATATGAATTGTGCAGTCCTCCTGATGGTGGTTTATTGTGGCTATGACATTAGCAGTAGAGTGAAAATTCCCACGGTGGCCAATAAGCTCTATTTATGTCTTTGTGCAGCAAGAGTTCACATCAGGAAACAATGATTGCCATCACTGCCAATTGGGCAACCTGAACCTCATGGTCACATTATGAATTTGAAATGAGGGCCGTGGCAGATGAAATTCCTTGTCCAGAAGGAATCAAACTCGGGAGGAGGATCAAGTTCCAACTGGGCGGGCCTTAGATGACTCTTGGCTGGTAGCTTTTGCAATCTCCATTGTACATTTTCTTTGTTCATGCTTGTAAGAGCTCTTCACTTCTTGCATTTGTGAAGTTCACTTGCAAAACATCTGTCCTTGCTCATGCTTCCGGCTTGGCCTAATGGTTATGTTAAGGATGTCTGTTTGAAGAGGTGGGAGGTTATTTGCTAATCTATTTAATGGGTGTACTATTCTCTAGATCTCGCTTTGACTGGTGTTGAAAGTTACTTCATTTTTATAATACTCCCTCCAATCCTTTTTATTAGCAACTCTCTTGTTGGTGTTAGTCCTTAATATGAGCAACTTTTGTCTTGTGTCTCAAAATTTAAACTATTTTTTTCTTTTATACCCTTATTAAATGCATATCTTTATATTAATTATCTTCCACTCATTACTAATTCTCTTTCATTTAACCATATATTTTCCATTCTCTCTTATACTTTATACTCATCCTCTCATATTTTTACTCATTATCTCGTATTCTTTTCATAAATAAGGGCATATTTGAAAGGAACATGACATTTTTGATACATTTATTATTTTTAACTAATCTTAATTGTCAGTTTATTTTGCACATTCAAGAAAAAGTTTGTTTATAAAAAGGACAGGAAGGAGTATATGTTTTAATCAAATTTAAAATTATTTGTTCCTATTTGTATTCACCATTGCCTTTTATATTTCATTTTTTTTAAAAATGCGATACTAGTATTTTGAAAATATTCAACTAAATTTTAGTTGTGCCATACTAATAATATCTCTTATTGCTTATTTTTTGTCAAAGAAATCAAATTTTAAAACTATTAAAACTTTAAATATTAATTTTTTAACATAATAAATGGTTAATATAGTTTTATGAAACATTTTACGCAAAAAATTCATTCTCTAATAATTTTTTTTTAAAAAATTACATGTAAATGATATGAAGGTCAACAAAATTTTCAAATAAATAAGATATTAAGTCTAATTTAATTAAATGTCAAAAGAAGTTACCATAATTCACTCATTCATTTTCTAGAAAATCTAGTTGCATCGGATGGTGTGTTACCATCTCTGTCATCAACAAAATTCTTTTATAGATAAGAATGAAATTCATTGCCTTTCTGATGTCACTGATAAAGCCTTATTTTACTACTTCAAATATGTACAAAAAAGTTGAACTTTCTTACAAGTTCTGAAGTTCATTGACATCTTTTGACAACTCAAAGACACTTTACTACACATGAAAAGGCTTCCTAGGGGTCGGTGCTCTATTTTCCATTGATTGCAATCTCTGCTTGAGATGAAAGACTTCAACCTGCAAGGCAAACAAGAAGTGGCATCTTGATCAGGGAATAAAGCACATGAATAGTCATATCAATTATGCAAACAGAATGAACATGCATAGTCCTTTGTCAATTAAAGTTAAAAGGAGATTTTAAGCTTGATTTTTTCCCCCCTTTTCCCGGATACAAACTCATATATTCACCAAACCAATCACAGAACAAACACACAATCTTCAAATAATTCTCCATTTTCCATCACATATACTAAACCTGTAATTGGAATGCCCTGGCTCTTTCCCCAGCAAGAACTCCTCTTGTTGAATGCAACTCCTGCAGCAATTTTTTGAATCAGCCAATAGTATAACTTGTTTGTATCAAGCGTGCAAATTGAGGTCAAATGATGCAGCATATAAATACCTTCTGGGTATCATCCAAAACAGCCTTGAGGAAAGCCACATCATGTTCAAGCCTTACATTATCAGAATGGACAATGTTTGATAGGCTATTAGCTTCTTCTTGGGCTAACTCTACAGTAGCTAGTTTCTCCCTAAGCAATTCCATCTCCTTCGCTGTGTCGGCCAATTTTTTCTCCATCTCCAGCCTACTTTTAAGAACAGATGCTAAGCTTTTCTCTGCAGCTTCTCGGCTTGCCAGCGTAGCTGCCAATTGTCCCTCAAGGATCCCATTTTTCCTTATGAGAGTAGCCACTTTAGTTTCATAGTAATGATAGATATTTGAAGTGGACGATAGCTCTGATTTACTGTTTTCTGAGAATGACACGTCCTCACTTTCTATTACTAGATTTCCAAATCCTTGGTTTTGTTGTTGATTTGAAGTTCCAGATACCATCAACAGTGACTCCTCCACACTGATCTTGGCTCCACTCGTGTTCATCTGATTTCCAGTATCATTTTGATTGGTTCTGTTATCTGTTGCCTGTTACATGAAAGTTTACAAATTTCTTAAACTTTGTATCATAAATGTTGCATCATGCAAATCTAGGGTAAGAATAAGGATTGGAATAACAATAAGTTTTCATGGACATTATATTATATGGTTCAGACTTCTCACCGTCCAAAAGAATATAATAATAATTTTAACCATGATTAAACTGGCCCATCAAAATGAACCGTAAAAAAATGTCACATGAAATTCACGAATATAACTAGGCAAACAGATTTGGAGCCACATAATTAAAGTAATACATCACCAAAATGAGCCATGAAAGAAGTCCCTCAAAATGTCTCAAATATAACTAGGCATAGTGATTTGGAACAACATAACCAAAATCTCAAAGCACTAGTCTAGGGAATATGACACCACAGACTGTGAGACTGAAAGAAGGGGAAAACTTTGCAAGATATTTATTAGGGGAATGCCCAAGGAGCATCTATTAGGTCGCTTTAAAAAGTATTTAAAGTGAGTCTTCTGGGTGCCAATAAGTGTTGTATATTAAAATGATTATGAATGAAATTGAGACTTCTCTCCGTCTTCTTACCTGAGGGAAACAACCATCCACTTCTGTAGTCTCTTCTATCCTGTTATCTGTGTTGTAACCTTCTTCATTATCAAATTGCCTCCGAAGAGACCCATTACAAGAGAGAGGATTGGTATCTGCAAGTAGAGACTCTGACAGAGATTTCCGTCCAGAACCATGTTCTATAACAGAAGCTAGATTTTGTCTAGAAACGGAGTTAATTAATCGATGTGAAGAATCGTTAGGTTGAGTGGTCAATGCAGCAGTTGATGAATGCTTGTCTGATATTATAGAACATAGACCTTTAGTGGGAGTGGTCTGTCTTCCAAGGCCTGGTTCATTTTTATCAATTATCAACACTTCCACCTGTTCAAGTTCAAAAGGAAAAAGATTGGAAGTTTTAACAATAACCAACTCATGCCACAACTTTCAAGACTTTTTGCCACACCTGATTTGTTGGCTCCTTTTTGGATCCTCCAAATGCAACAAGAAAGTCCTTTTCCTTATGCTGCACAAGTACCAGGCTAAAACCCTGGCAATGCAAAAGATTTTACAAACATGCTTAGATAATTTAGTTACAAGAAAGCATGTTTTGCCAAGCATGCTTACAGCGAAGGAGGTTAGGTCTCAAAATGACAAAAATGATTTATGCAAGGCATAATATAACATGTGGTTATTAGTAAGGAACTACAGGTTCTAGCATTTGAACAGTTTAAAAAGCTTATTAGATTATAGGATCAATAAAATTTCATTTTGAGAAATCAGAAAAGCCAGGGATTTCATAGACAAGATTAAAAACATCCAATCAAGGCCCAGTCTTCATCACTAGTCCAGGTGTGGCTTCTAAAATGAAGAACTATTTTCCAACTCGTTGGCGCAAAAGTTTTAATTGCAGAAGGCTAAATGGACCACATTGAAGAAAATAGCTTTTAATTCATTACAGTAAATGATGAAACAGGAAATAACTCACCTTGTTAGCAGTGATTGAAGACTGAGGTGATGTGTTTGCCACAGACCATTCACCTTTTAGAATATCAAATATTAGAGTCTCCGTATGTCCTATAAAATGAAGCAAGGAACTGAGATTGTTCTTTCCAAAGAATGAAATTTTTGAAGTGTTTATTGAACAGGAAGTAAACATACTCTTTTTCTTACTTCCACCCCCTGTAATGTACCATTTAGTACCACAAAGAACATCGCAGCAACCAGCCCTAGGTGTAGGATTGAATCCTCGTATCTTCATTCTTGACCATGCCATCTGAGGAACAGATCCTTTCATCAAATTGTGTAGTCAATGAAGATTTGAATTATTCCAATGAGAAACTAATCAGTTTCACCACATGAAATTACAGTAAGGACTTAGTAAAACCAAAAGCTTATGCACCGTTTCAAAGTCAAGCGAGTATAAATCATTTAAGGTCCTGGATTTTGATGCTCCTCCAAATAAAAAAAGAATCTTATCATCATAAAGTGCTGCCACATGGTTTGATCTTGGAGAAGGTCCTGTCCCCCTAAAAACAATGAAATGATTCAGTAGGGACGAGGAAAACTTAAATCCAAAATTTCACAAGCAAGTTAACATTTATAACATGTAATTTTCATTAGATAGCCACATCAGAGTTCAGTCTTTTCAATATTTCATCTACTTACGTGCAGTGAAGCGGTAGCCATGTTAGAGACTTGGGATCAAACATATGCAGGTCATTCAGTTTCCTCCTTTTGGCATCTTCACCACCAAACAATATCAACACTGAGCTTGCCCTAAGAACAGTGTGCCCACTGCGAGCAACCTATAAGTGGAACAAAATATTTGGTCATTACAGCCTAATTCTATTATATAGAGCCCTGTGCGCCAACTTCAACATAGGAGCTTTAATTGAAGAAAACAAAGGGAAAAAAAATTAGTTTTGTCGGTGCGTCATTACAGATTTTAACCCTAAACTCTCTGTTCAGATGTCTGTGCTAATGACTTCCTGACATTGGACCTTATCAGATGTAATATAAGAATTGCACCCTTGACATAGATTATTGACATCATGTATTAATATACTGGAGCAAATCATGTAATCCAGAAGCACACTCCCCATAAGCTGGATCATTATAAAAGGTAATGCCTCGGATCTAGTTATATCAGAAGGATGTTTACACTTTACTGAAGTGTAAGTTCCTACCGGTATGTCTCCTTTTGCTTCAACATGTGACCAGCACTCTGTCTCTGTATCAAATTCCCACACTAAAAAAACAAGAAAAACAATTAAATCAATTTGACAGCATAGACCAGAAAAAGCTATTACATGAGTGAAGGGCATGCAGATGAACCTGAAATTCTGTCACTTCCTGGTTCTGTTTTCCCACCAATCAGGAGCACCTTTTTCCCCCAGGAAACCTGTTGAGGCCAAGATTTTACAAGTACAAAATTAGCAACCCTATGAAATGTATGCATTTCTAATATGTAGCTCAATAATTTGGTATTGGCCCCTCAATTCTTTTTATTTAACTTCTGGACCTGGCTTCATGTGATCTTGGCAGTCATGCACAAACAGGATTGCTAAGACAGAGATAGGACATAACAACCCACGTAAACCAGTAGGCTGAATTTCTTATGCTAATAGGATATATTGTAGTACCAAGCTGTGACCCTTGCATGCTGGAATCTTTAGTGGTAGACTACTAGGGGACAAGTAAAGCTTTGATGATGCTGTGGTCCAGGAAAATCTATCGAAACTTAGTACCTGTATCACAGAGAAAAGCATCCAAATCAAAGTTTACAAGATGGATAACAAAATAAACAGTTAATATTAATTGTTATTCTCAGTTCAAGATAAAAACCACAATCTGTTGATCATGATAAACAATAACTTCAATATAAACAGCTAATACTAATCAAGCAAAGGCTCTTAAATGTTTGCCATCAAGTTTTCAAACAAAAACATGACTTGTGAAGGTAAGCTTTCAAGACCCAATTGATTGGTGCTGAACAGTACCAAAAAAATATCCACAAGTAAGGTGTTTATAGGAGTACTTGTTACTTGTTAGCCACCACTTGAAAACTATACTTATGTTTTCTCCATCCAAGAAATGTTTTCTCACCTGCACGTCATCCAACAATCCATTTCCAGATTCACCACCAACCACTATCATCTTATTCCCAATGACAGCTGCTGCATGCTGTTCATAAGAAATAACAACTCATACTTTTACCATCACTGCTATTCTGGGAGAATTTTTACACTACTACTCTTGGCAAAAGAACCCGGGAACAAAAATAAAATGGAATAGAAGTCGTGAAGTTATCTACATTGGATCTAGGAGTGGGCTTATCCCCTGCAATTGACAACACCATCCAATTTTCCGAGTTTCCTGACGTACAAGTACTAATCTCAGGCACAGCAGATGAAAGTTGGTCATCAGGTTCATCACCATGACCATCTGTCCCAGAAACTCCTTCAGCCTGAAAAAGACACAGAATGTCGTGAGCAGTAGCCCTAAGAAGCACCACTATACGAGATTTAATACAACAGAGACAATGTGAAACAACGATATACAGTGTTTAAATGCAATTTTAAGTGTTGCCTCCTCTTTAATTGAGTCTCAAATATATTGTACATCGATGATTGCTTTTTCCCTACAGTACTGCATTGGTGCTTTATCAGCGCGCATAATGGAGTAAACCCGCAAGGAATGAGAACGTGAAGCTTACATTGGAGTTGCCGTTTCGCTTGGGCTGCCTTATGGGACTTCTAGTACCTTGAGGGGTGTCCGAAAGCTGGACCTTTAATCTGAGGCAACAATATAATGGGAAAAACCAAAAATATAAGTTATATAACCTCACCAACTTACTATGCTTTCGTCTCAGTTTCAGATTTGTGTACAATAAGAAAATCTAATAGCTGAGATGTATCTTTCAATTGCGCAAACGGAAACGGAGTTTAAAATGCAAAGAAAATGGAAAGGAATGATTGACCTTCCAAGTTTCGTACGCCGACGAGAGAACCCAAACATCTTCGAGAATCAGCCAAACACTTGAGTGAACAAGAAACAAAATGAGGGGCCAAAAAAAAAAAGCCCTAATAATGAAACTCCACAAAGGCAATCCACGTTATCCTGGAAGAGTTTATTATGATTGGAAAAAAGCAACAATGATGAAGCAAACGTAAAGTAGACAAGGTACGAAAAAGGAAATAATGTCTGAAAATGTGTGGAGAAAGCTATTACCTGGAACAGCACTGAATCCCAGAAAAAGAGAAACAACGACGATACACTCGCTTGATTGCAGAAAAAGCTGACGAAAAATAAAAAAGGTGGAATTAAACGACGCCGAACCGAAGGCCTGGGAAAGAAACGGGTGTGGCACATGAAAATCAAAATCCTCACTTTACGATGAGTTATTATTGGCATGAGCTGGTAGCAGTAAAACAGAGAGAGAAAGAGACAAAACATACACAACGTAGTACAAGCACGAGGAGAAGAAGCTCACGTTAGCGCTTAACAGAAGTTGTCTTGTTGTGGAGTTGTGTGGGGGTGGGGTCATTGCAAGGATACAGTGATTGATTATTATAGATTGCGCGGGGAAGTTGGAAAACACAAAGGAAACGACCGTTAGGATTAAATTAATAAACACTAAAACAAAGCGCACCATTTTATGGACATAACTGTCTTATTTTAATGCCGTGTCTTGTGATCTAATAACACTAAATATATTTTTTTAGTGTTCCTTATTGAATATCATATGAGGTTGTAAATTTAACATTGCATAGGTGGGATGGCTATTAACAATTGTAATGCTTTTCTTTAATTTTTTTTTCCTAAACACATGTTTTATTAGAAGTAATCATATTTGAAGTACTATCGAATACTAAATATAAACATCTTTTTTAATAGGGATTTAAACCTTCATTTATTAAGGTTGTGAGGGACTAACCCCTTCTACTAAACTTAATTCTGTTAGTATTTCTATGTCATATTTTATAATTAAGATATAGTGTGAGGGTAGAGCAATGGCCATTATTTTTTATTTATTTATTTTTTTGCCAATAGAAATGGCCCTGATCGATCACCGGGGAAGCACGGGCCCATCGGGCAGAAGACTTGAGCAATGAGACAAGGATCGAATCTCTGGTCTGGTCCTACATGCGATTGTTATATAATTTATAACAACTTTTTTTTATTATATAAAATAAACTGATAGTTAAAAATAATAAATATGTTAAAAATATCATATTTTTTTATATATGTTCATATTTATGAAAAAAGTATAAGATAGAGAATAGATAAGAAATATAAGAGATAATGAGTTTAAGATATGAAAGAGAATGGACATTTAATAAATGTAAAATAGGAAAAAGAAGCTTACATTTTCAGACAAAAAGTGAAAATTGCTTATAAAGGGACCAACTCTATGAGAGAGAAAGTTGCTTATAAATAAGATCGGAAGGAGTACATATAAGAAGGAAATTTTATTTCAGAAGTTTTTAAGGGGGCAATTTTGATCGGAAAGTGTAAAAAAACGAGAAATTTTTAAATTTTTATTGTTAGTTGATCAAATATGCTGAGATAACGGTCTATATGTCATTTTGTTAATGTGTAAATTTGATCTGAAAGTTTTAAATCTAATTGTAAAAAAAAAGTGAGGTAGATGACACATGAACTTCCAAGATAAATTTGCACATTAACAAAAATGACATGTGGACTATCACCTCAACATATTTGATCAACTAACCGTCAAAATTAATTAGAATATCGGCTAGAACAAAATTACCCTCCAAAAAAACTTTCGAGGCAAAGCTGCCCCTAAGTGACAACTTCCAAAATAAAATTGCCCCTTAACCTTTATATATATTTAGGACAAAATATTTATTTTGTTTCACTCCATAGAATCATAGATAATCAATTACTACTATGGTCTTTAATATTTGACCTAATTGGGAGTTAATCGTAATTCTAAATATTGGACTTATTTTTTTATATTTATCAATTTTTTACCCAAATTATCTCTATTGATGCTCTCTCTTAAATAAGAGAGAGGGAGGGGGAGAGAGAACTAAGAAAGCCTATTAAGTATTTTAGGATAAACATATCATATATATTATAATTAACTAACTTGTTTAACTTCCTTAATTTAATCAAATTAGTTAAATAGTAGTAGGTCTTACATTAAAAATAGGAGGAGTGTTACTTTATGATTTGGCCAGAAAGAGATGGAAGTATGGAACCCCTTCCTATTCACCTATTTACAAAGATAATATTAGAGTCTAAAATAGGACATTTTAAAACTTTAAAAAATATCTTTCCATTTTTTATTCATGTGTTAGTTAATGTGCATCTACCCAAAAATTGGTGGATATTAGTGCATGTTTGAATTAGCTTTCAGAGAATAGCTTTTATGATTTACGAGGTAAGTATGTAAAATGAGTTTTGTCTTAGCTTGCAAAAAAAAACTTATAAAACTACTATTTTATGGTTTTCTAAACACTCACTTAGTTGCAAACAATAGCAAAACTTTTTAAAAAAATAAACAGAGTGAGAGAGCAGAGCCCATTTTTTGTGAGATACATAAAAAATATCGGGATTTGACAATATCATATAATAATACAAAGCACATTAGCTCAACGCGAAAGGAACAAACAAAACAACGTAACACAAACCCAAACCAAAACTTTAGACCCACCCACACTAAGAATTTGAAATCCAAACATAAAATAAAGCACGGAAGCTTTCTATGGGGCACTACTTATTATATTTGTACTCCAGTTATACTTTAGTAAGAGCTAAAGTCGACACTGTATTACAAGTTCTTTCACACACACACACACACACAGATGCTTGTGTTGCGCTGTTATATATATATATATATAAGAAAAAGATAAAAAAATATCACTTAAACTTTGATTTAGAATTTTAAAGTTTAACTGTTTAAGTGGTATTTATTTATCTTTTTTCCTATATATATTCAGTAAATTAATTAAACAGAGAGTATTGGAGGGGTCCAGAAATCAGCATCATATCATTCGTAGATTGCTATTCTGTGTACAACAGTCTCTTTAACCACAAGATGTTCACTCAGTTATTCTGTTTGTTTGTTCCTTTTAAGTTGTATATAACTGTTTGATGATGTTACAAAGGAATCAAGCGCGCATGCATGTTATGTTACACATGTTCGCTCGTGTTATTGTCTGGTGAATCTGTACTCGATCTCTCATCAGATAAGTCTAATAGATTGCATTGGATAAGGTTTGCATACATACACATCCTCATTCATTACAAGTTTTTTTTTTTTTTTTTGGAAAATGACATCAAGGTCTTGATTAAAGAAAATGATATAAAAAAAATCTTATAACTTGTCAATATAGTAACTTTTCCATTTGTTAATGGTTGTTCTTTCACTTGTTATTGACAAGTTATGAGACTTTTCTGATATTATTTTCTTTAATTGGAATCTTAGTGTGATTTCTTCTTCTTCTTCTATATTTACCCTGTCCCTTATTTAGGTTTTTTGTTTTTGTTTTTCCCCCTTGCTCATTTTGTTAGATTTCGAAATGCTGGTTTGTAGACTGTAGGATTAGGACAAAACTTGTGTTTGTTTACTTATATCGATAGTCCAATTCTCCCATCAAATCTTGTTATGTGGATTTTTCTTAATAATAAGCCCACGTGATAAGATTTGATTGGAGATAAGATTAATTGATGGATTGGAAGGTTCGATCAAATCTTGTCATGTGGACTTTTCTTAATAACTTTTTTATTTTGGCAGTAAATAAGTTTTTCCCAAAGTGAAACAATTCTTCACATACGCACAACGTTTTTTTTTTTCTTTTTGGTGTGGCACCAAGTCGTTGATGAATAAATTAATGCTATATTTGGTACCAGGGAATTGGGAGGACACTATAAAAAAAAACGTAATTTAGTAGCGGTTAAAAATGGGTATTAGTAGCGGTTCTAATCGCTACAAATAAGGTTAGTAGCGGTTACTAGAACCGCTATTAAATCGTATATTGCAAGCAGTTTTGTAGCGGTTATATAAAACCGCTATTGAATCAAAAATAACCGCTACATCATTTGTAGCGGTTCCACTTCACCGCTACAACATCCACATGGATGAAATTTTTTTCAGAAATATTTGTAGCGGTTATATAACCGCTACAAATATAAAAAATTGAAATTTTGAAAGTGAAAAAAAATGATTTTTTTTTGTAGCGGTTATCAAACCGCTACAAATATAAAAAATTGAAATTTTGTTGGCAAACAAAAAATGACATTTTTTTGTTTTGTAACGGTTAAGAAAACGCTACTAATTTTGAATTTCATAAAATTAGTAGCGGTTTTGAAAACCGCTACTAATTTCATGAAATTCAAATTTGGTGCAAAAAAAATTTAATTTTAGTTGTAAAAGGCGCGTTATTTAGTAGCGGTTTAATAACCGCTACAAATATTTAAAATTTTTTAAAAAAATATACAATTATTTGTTTCTGTTTTTTCAATATTAAATTAAATAGTTTATTTTGTTATTATTTTATCTATTTCAATTAGGTTATTATTTAATAGTTTAACTTATTAATAAATAAAAAGGAAAAATGTAATTGAATTGGATTAGTATAAAATTTATATTAATAATATTATTAAGGATAGGTAAGTAATAAGAAACAATTATGTTGTCTAATATAATGTAATTGTGTATGAAAAATAGATGAAAATGAGATACAGTTATGATATATCTAGAAAAAAAATGGTTAGAATAAATTTTATAGAAAGGAAAGAAGTATTGTAAAAAAAATTAAAAATCTTGTTACCATATTTGATCGTATTATTCAGCTCCTCTACTCATACGAAAGAAGTTGTAAATGAGAGAAAATGAAAGAAAGGTAAGGTGAAAAGAAATTGGGGAGTGTTTGAAATGAGTTGTGGTAAGGGTATTTATAGGGATCCACGTACTATTTGTAGCGGTTAATGTAGCGGTTAGTGTAGCGGTTATTAGTTAGTAGTAGTTATTTGTATTTTTGTAGCGGTTTAATATTTATAGTGCTATTTGTAGCGGTTATATCCATTTTGTAGCAGTTATTCATTTAGTAGCGGTTTAATAACATCTACAAATATTATTTTAATTTTTTTTTTAATTTTTTTTTACATTTTATTTTAAAAAAATTTTTGCATTTTTTGTAAAGACAAAAGCATAATTTGAATTTGATTACTCATCGTCGCCATCCCTACAGAAATTTTGTAGAAAAATTATTGTTATTGATGTATTATTAATTTTAAAAAATTTAATTCAAATGACGTGGACTTAAAAAAACTCACTGCAATAGAGGTAAATTGCCATCGCCTTCAGGGAAGTAGTTTTCAAAATCAGCTGGCTGAAATGACTCACTCTCGTAGGTGATGTTATCGTCTTCACCCATACCGTAAAGGTCTCTTGGCTTTAAATGAACGACCATGTGCCAATTCTTATGCCTCTCGTCCTCGACATAATAAACCTGATGTGCCTCTGAAGCTAGAATATACGGCTCATCATCTTGAGAAATAGCAGTATGAATCGGCCGTGAGAAATTGACTGATGTGATCCCTAGGTCGTCAGTTGTCAGTCCCCGAGAAGTAGTGGTATTTGCCCACAAACACTTGAAAAGCGTCACCGTGAAACGGCCTTGGTAATTAAGCTCGACCACATCAAGAAGCTTGCCATAGTAAGGGACACCTCCGAACTGCATGTTGGCGTCACTGCTGCTCGCATAACTCCTTGTCCTAAATGTGCCATAAACACCCGAATTCTGTGTTTGCAATCTTTGATCCCGTGAAACCGTGCAAAACTTAAAACCATTTACATTGTATGCTGTAAATCGTTTTGCATGATCAAGAGGGCCGATTGCGAGAGCTCTGAAATCTGGTGAGTGTGGGTTGTGGTCATTTAGTATTCTGCGCGCAAACCAGCTCGGGAATTCTCTGTGGACCCTCCTATCAACTTCCGAGGATGTCTGTGTACGGATCCTAAGTTGACGCTTAACATGACTTCTGAATTCCCTGCAATTAATAATGGAAAGGCGTTAGTGAAATGAAAGTGAGAAATGTTACGAAAGATATAGATCGAATAACATGTGAGTGTACAATTCTTATCGTATGAAAGGTTCAACTTGAGTGCAATTAATCAAGACATGTCTATGTGCTTGCAACTTCTCAGTTGCCGTTAGTTTGAAGTTCTCAGTTACTCCAACTGGTTTACCAACACGAGGGATAAATTCTCCTGATGTCGGCGCTGGTTCAGGACAATCGTC
Source organism: Inga laurina (assembly GCA_963855925.1). NCBI lineage: Eukaryota > Viridiplantae > Streptophyta > Magnoliopsida > Fabales > Fabaceae > Inga > Inga laurina. The sequence goes on along the minus strand of OY979709.1, from coordinate 51,311,830 downwards.
AACACAAGGCGGGCGGTTGAAAGCCGTCTCAAGATCATCAAAGTACCTTGAGCAAAAATATAGCACCTCATCCCCTATATAGCCTTCAGCTATAGAACCTTCTGGCCATGCCTTATTCCTCACGTAAGATTTTAATTTCCCAAGAAACCTACGAAGTACAGAAGAGAAAATTGATATAAAATGATGAAAAGGACGACTAGAAAACATTAAAAACGGACAATAAATTAAAGCACATATTTAAAATGAGTACCTCTCAATCGGATACATCCAACGATATTGTACTGGTCCAGCGAGCTTTGTTTCATGAACGAGGTGGACTGTGAGGTGAACCATCATAGTAAAAAAGGACGGAGGAAATATCATCTCCAAATGACAAAGCGTAAGAATGATTTTCGACTGCAGCTGATCGAGCTCCTCAACGATCAAAACCTTAGAACACAACTTCCGAAAGAAAGAACAAAGTTCCACCAAAACGATGGAAACATCGGGAGGAAGTGTATTCTTTATAGCCAGAGGGAGTAACTGCTGCATAAGAACATGTGAGTCATGACTCTTCAGGCCAGCAACCTTTCCAGCCTGCAAGTCGACACATCGAGAAATGTTGCTTGAATACCCATCAGGAACTTTTAATTTCTTCAACGTCGCGAGGAACACTTCCTTGTTCGGTTTTGTGAGGGTAAACTTTGCCGATGGAAATCTGTCATGCTCATCTAGCCAAGCGTCTTCACGAACTCCCATGTCGCGTAAATCTTTCCTCGCTTGAAGGTGATCTTTTGTCTTGCCGGGTTCGTTAAGCAGCGTATACAGCACATTGTCGCAAACATTTTTTTCAATGTGCATTACATCAAGACTATGGTGAAGTAAATTAGATCTCCAATATGAAAGCGTGAAGAAAATACTTATCTTCTTCCACTGCTGAGGCATCGAAGTCCTGCGCGTCTTTTGGCGAGTTTGTGCTGAATCGTCGCTTTTTCCAAACTCGAAGTCAACATGCTTAAGCTGCTGTAAGATATCTATACCGGACAAAGTCTGAGGTGGTCCTCTTTTTTCTGGTTTCCCATTGAAGCGATTCCGTTGCAATCTGAACTTATGCGTTCCATCGAGAAACCTCTGATGCCCCATAAAGCACCACTTTCGGCTGTGGGGAAGGTGCAATGCGTCAGAGTCAAAATTGCAAGCTGGACACGCCGACCCAGTATGCACATTCTAACCAGATAATGTGCCAAGGCCAGGAAAGTCACTAATCGCCCACATCAAGGCTGCACGCATGTTGAACAAAGTCTTGCTGTAAGCATCATACGTCTCCAAGCCGACATTCCACAGGTCAAGCAATTCCGCAATAAGCGGTTGGAGATACACATTGATGTCATTGCCCGGTGCCTTTTTGCCTGGAATGATTATAGACATAATGAAAGAGCTTTGTTTCATACACATCCAGGGGGTAAGTTGTAGGGAACTAAGACCACCGGCTAAATACTGTAACTTGTGCTAAGATTCCCGAAAGGATTGAAACCGTCGGTCGCCAACGCAAGCCGAACATTTCTGGGGTCAGTCGCAAAATCTGGAAAGTCGTTGTCAAACGTTTTCCAAGCAGTTGTATCCCACGGATGTCTTAATTTACCGTCTTCGTTTTTATCAACGGCATGCCACCTCATGTGCTCAGCAGTTTTAGACGACATAAATAATCTTTGTAGATGAGGTTTCAAAGGGAAGTACTTGAGAATCTTTGCAGGTTTCTTCTTCTGCTTTTTCCCCTTCCGAATTGTCTTGTATCTCGATGTGTGACATCTCTTACATGTCTCCTTGCTGGAATCGTCTCCCCAATACATCATACAATCATTTGGGCATGCATCAATCTTTTTATAATTTAACCCCAACCTGTTGATAATCTTCTTGGCCTCGTAGAACGTTGTGGGAATCTCAGCGTCGGGGAATGCATCTTGTAATAAGTCGAGCAACATCGACACTCCCTTATCTGTGATCCCACACAAGCACTTGATATGATACAATTTGATCAAGAAAAGATAATTTAGAATATTTGCGACAACCTTGATATAAAGGACGATCTGCTTCATCCATCAAGCTGAAAAAATCCCGAGCTGCTTCATTCCCCATAAAAACCGGCTCAGAGCTGTGCACTTCTTCGTTGAAGTTGTCGCCTTGAAATCCAAATGCATCACGCATAGCATCATTCACAGGATCATCTTCATCTACTTGAATGCCTACTTGAGAACTTCGAGGAAGAGCATCGTCATATCTAACGCCGGCCTTCTCACCATGAACTGCCCAGAACATATAGTCCTTAGGGAAAGGCTTCACAAGAAAATGTTCCTTCACAACATTTCGTGCATGCCACTTCTTGAACTTGCATTTCCGACATGGATAGACGATCTTGCCGTTACAGCTGGCATGAGTGAATGCGAAATCCAAGAAACTGTCTAATCCGTACAAATATTCAGGAGAATTGCGCGGCAACCTGATCCATGATTTATCCATAGCTACAAGTGAGAGAGAAGAAAGTATAGAGAAGAAGATGAGTGAGAAGATAATGACGAATGCCAAGAACCTTATATTCTAAAATTCCAACGTTTATAAATTTGTAACGGTTCTAAAACTGCTACACTAACCGCTACAGTTATAAAATATTAGTAGCGGTTATATATAAAAAACCGCTACTAATTTTCAAGCCGTTACACATTGGTGGGAAATTCAAAATTTATATGTTGAGTATTTGTAGCGGTTATGTATAAAAAACCGCTACTAATTTTCAAGCCGTTGACATTGGTAGGAAATTCAAAATTTACTTGTTGAGTATTTGTAGCGGTTATATATATAAAACCGCTACTAACATTAAAGCCGTTGGACAGCAAATTTAAAAATAATTTTTAATTTGTAGCGGTTATACATAACATAACTGCTACAAACGTGCACAAAGGCTGTAAATTTCAAAATTCAAATGATGAGTATTTGTACCGGTTCTTATTGTAAAACCGCTACAAATATAGGTTTCTATTTGAGAACCACTACTAATATATATATTTGTAGTGGTTTTAAGTTAAAACCGCTACAAATATATATGCTTTATTTTTTTTTTAAATTTAGAAATATAAATAATTATTGCAATTAATTCATAAATTAAACAACGCGATCTAATAATATAAATATAATTATATTAAACACAGTAAGAAAGTTCTGAAATACAAACTTATATATATATTTACAAATGTTTCAACAAAAAAAAAAAGTCCTAAACTAAGTAGCTGGGGGCTGATCATCTGGTGCTCCCTTAGGTCCTGCTGGATCAGGCCGCTGCGTAGAGTGAACTGCACCATCGTCATCAGCAGGAAGAGGAGGAGGAGGAGGAGTAGTACTCGGGACATCGTAGAGAGGGATAGGGGGAACCGCTGGATGCTGCTCGTCCGGGAACAGGCGACTCCATGCCCCATCGAGCATGTTGTTCGCGATCTCACGCCACTGCATCTGCTGAGCGTAGATCATATCAGCGTGCAGCTGCATCTGCTGCATATGCTGCCCCTGTATCCGCTGCTCCAAATCTGACCGCAGCTGGTCAATAGACTCGTCCCTCGGACGTTTAACCCCTTTAGAGCTGCCAGCCTCAGAGGCGGCGCTCCTGCCATAGACCATGCTGGGTCTGGCGCCTATCCCCATCCCCTGCACGCGTTCGGGGTGCTCAGCCTGAGCCAGACCCGCCTTCAAAGGAGCCGTCGGGTCCACTGACCCCTGTGACTCCTTAGGCTGGGTCTGTCGCAGCTCAAACTGCAACTGCTGCATCCGCTCTTGTCATTTTATGAAACAATGATTAATTAGCATTTTTCATTATTAACTTGGTTTTATAAAAAATATAATAATAAAATTACTTACAATGGCCGCCTCTGCCTGCTGAGAGGTCGCAGTCCCGTCACGGTGTCTGTAGGTGATGGCGTACAACTCCCCATAGTCCGCCTGACGGTTCTCCTGTTGTGCCTTCGTCTCCTGAAACAATTACACAAATCAATTAGTATTATGAAATAATCAGCTAAAAGTAAGTGATATTTTGAAAAGTTACCAGCTCGCTATAGGTCACAGCAAAGGTCTTCGATCCTGCTGTGTGGTGGATCGTCTGCTGCGCCCGGATCTCGGCGTTCCTCTGAGAAAGCTCCTGGAAAAAAAAATTAAATGTATTATAATTTAAATTTAAATACAAATTAAATTAAATTGAAATTATAATTTAATATTTAACAATTACAAAATTATATATAAAAAATCTAATAAATACATTACCTCCGCGTCAGGGCTCCTCCTGAACTGGACGAAACTCGCCCAGTCGTTCGGCGGCACGCCGTCCGGGACGCTCTCGATCAGCTGCTCCAGAGGCATCGTCCCGTCCTTATCCACCCTGTGGAAGAGACGGTTCCTCCTGTTCCTCTAGGCGTCACCCATTTTCACGAGGGCGTACCTCTTCCAGTTGGCCCGGACGGCAAACAACAGCTGAAAAAAAAATTATTTAAATATCAATAATTACAAAAAACATAATTTATAAAATATTGATTAAATAAAATTAATTACAAAAAATATTAATTAAATAATTTTAATTACCTGAACCACCTCCTCCCAAACCAGGTCCTTCGGCCCCTTCGGAACGTGCCTCCACGTCCTGAAGCGAAGGGGGAACCGCACCCAGTTCGCGCCCAGGTCGTTCAGGAAGCGGTTGAGCAGGTGACCCCCATTGTGGATGGGCTGGTCAGTGCCCACATTCCGCGGCACTATAACTCGTAGGCTCTGGTCCAACCTGTTCACACCAGTCACGTCTAGCCTCCTCGTCGAAACGTTCCCCTGCTTGTCTGCACAGTTTACCGCACGTTAGATAAATTGTAATTCAAAGTTAACATTTCTAATTTAAATAAATAATTTACTAAATTAAAAAATTAATTTACCTTCGACCTGCACCTCAAACCCAGTGGACCGCGAAGATGACCCTCGTGGGTTGTTCTGGTCCCGAGCGTCCTCCTCATCGAGGAACTGCTCCATCTCCCTGAACCCAATCGGGATCTCGAACTCCTCCTGGTTGAGGAAGTCCTCACACTAATATCTGGCCCCCCAACCTCAAGCACCTCTGGTGCGGTCGTCTCCTGTGGGATCGTCTGCGGTGCCTGTGGTAGGGCCGACTCCTGTGGGGGGATGGGCTGAGATACCGCGGTCGCCCTGCCTCCACGCTGCCCCCTCCCTCTGCCCCCTGCCCGGCTACTTCCACCCCGTAAAATCGGTCTGGGGACCTCAGGGGTCTTCCCCTTATCCTCTCTTGAAGCCATATTAACTGTACAAATCAAAACAAAAATAAATTAGTCACATTATTATGCAAAAATCTAATAAAAATACAAATATAAATAAAATACGTGTTATATACGTACCTCAAGTGCAAATACTGAGAAATACTGTAGTAAAAACTCCTGCACAGACGTCTGAACGCTCAAATCTTGAAGAAATCACTCAGAGAAGCTCCAGGAAACAAAATGAGTAAAAGGAGAAATGAGGAAGGTGGAGGCTTAAATAGGCCATATTTTAGTAGCGGTTATTCAAATAACCGCTACTGTAACCGCTACAAATAATTAAATTTGTAGCGGTTTAACAATAACCGCTACAAATTATGACAACGTTTGAAATTCTGTAGCGGTTATTGCCCAGAACCGCTACAAATTTCGAGACTCTTGAAATTCTGTAGCGGTTATAGGGGTATAACCGCTACAAAATGCTGACCTTTGGTATTTTGTAGCGGTTCTCTTCTATAACTGCTACCAATAACCGCTACACTGTTGGTCACACCAAGTGGCGGGAACATTGTAGCGGTTTCTGTGCATTAACCGCTACAAAATCACCGCTACAAGTTTTGGCGGGAATTTCGTGCCAAATTTGTAGCGGTTTTGTGTACACAACCGCTACAAAAAAAGCTTGCCGCTACAAATTTGTAGCGGTTTACGTAAAAACTGCTACAAATACGATAATTTGTAGCGGTTATATTAAACCGCTACAACTTCACCACTACAAAATACCTTTTTTTTGTAGTGGGAGGGGAGTGAAAGTAGAAGTGGAATTAAAATATTTATTTGTTTGGTTGCCTGGAATTGGAAGGAGGGAAGTGGAAGCGAAAGCTCCAATTCCATCAAAATGGTTGGAAGTGGGTTCCTTCTCAACCCTTGAGAACTGAGTCGCTTCCATGAAAGTCATATTTTTTAGATTATTATACCCTTAATGATTTAACATATTGTCAATTTTATCCTTTTCATTATACCGTCCAATCTTCTCCTATCTCTAAAAGCCTTCCCCAACATCCTCATCCCCAGCGATCTTCAGCATCCTTGTCTCCCCCTCTCCGGGGATATCCGATGTCCTCCCCCTAGCTATCAATAGTGTCGTCCTTCCACCGAGATCTTCAACGTCCTCATTTCTCCCCTCTACGAGTCTTCTCTGTGATCTCATTTGAAAAGAAAGGACCAAAAATGATAAAGCTTGCCCCAATGAACCCACTTGAAGCCAGAGCTAAAATGACACCTTTCAGATTCTTCTTTGACATCCCCATGTCGAGAACTCGTCAATTTTTTTCTGGATTTGGTATTTTCTCCTCCTCCTCATCGATTAGCACCAAAGAGAACTTGATTTTTTTTTTCAGATCATCTTGGCTCGATTGGTGATTCTAATAAGTCTGATTGTTGTTTTCAATCTCAATAAATGAGCATTAATTTTTATATAAAAGCTATGAAATCTGGTTTGACGGTAGTGGTTTGGGAGTGAAGGTCGAAGAAGAAGAATGAAGGTGAAGGGGCAGATTTGCAAGCTTGGATACTATGGAAGGGAAGAGTTTGACGATGATCCAGAATGATCTCTATTCTTCAACTCCCACAATCTCCATTTTTTGTCTTCTACCTCAATTTTTGGGTCTTATCTCCAGATTCATTTGTGCTTTGATTTTTGGTTTAATTTCTCGCTTGTTGTGGGGATTTTATTTCTTGTTATCCTCTTCCTACATGACTGTCAGGGTTTTTTGTGGTGGCTGTTGGTGGATGATGGTGGCTGTTTTTCGGTGGTCTTGGCTGTCTTGGTGGAGGGTAGATTTTCCACAAGGAGGGCATATTAGTTATTTTAGATTTAAAATTATTAGATTAATTAAAAATTATATTATACTTCCATGATGATACCAAACAAACTTTTGATCTCTACTTCTACGTCTATTTCCACTTTCAATTTTACTTCTATTTTCACTTTCACTTCTACAAAAACTCTTTTACCGTACCAAACGGACCATAAAGGATTAGATGCCCACTAACAATATGTTCTCAAATTGTGTAGTCGTTTTAGATACGGCTGTAGGACGGTAATACCAATGAAAGAAACTATGACTGCGACAAAACACAAATATACGAAATGTACGAATATCATAAAAAGGAACGGAAAAGCGATAACCTGTAACAATGCATAAAAAACGAGTTATACACACGCCTTTTTAATCATTATAATTAATATTAACTAATAATTGTAATGAATTCCCTTTCCCCTTTTACTTAATTTCTTACTCCCTCTTATCCTAAATGTACAATTAGTTGAGCGTTTGTTTTGGTTGTAATAATAACTCAATCCACTTTATCTTCAAAATTTATAATTTTTTTGATATATTCTTATAGATTGCATATATTAAGGGGGTTTTTGACATCAATGGGAATAATGATTAAAATGGAGATTTTTCTTAATTATGTAAATTAGTTTTTTAATTTATAAGAAGACACTTCCCTCCCCGCTCTTAATTATATTCCTCAGGTCTCTTGATGAGATTGGAGGGTAATCAAACTAATCTGAAGTAGCTTGTGAAAATGCTGATGAACCATGCATATATAACCCATATTTAGCTTGATATATATCTCAAAATATTTTAACACACTACTTTACAACGCTAAGAGAGAAAAAAGGCACACAGTCAAGTTAGCCTTAATTATTACAATTATTACATTATAAGACAAGCTCTATATAAATATAGTACGTGCTTGCATGTTGCATATATATATATATATATATATATATTTTGGTCAAAGCATATATATATATATATATATAGGGGTTTTTATGATATCAAACCCAAATGGCACCTGCTCGCCTAAGCATTGGGATCAAGGATCGGTTTAGGTGAAGGCTCATGACTTCATTGGCTCCACCCACAAGCTCGCCGCCGATGAACACGGCCGGCACGGCGGGGCTGCACCCCAGTCTCGAAAGGGCTTGCTCAACCTCCCTCCCTCTCGGTATCTGGTCGAGCTCGTGAACCGCCGGGTTCACGCCGAACTCGGCAAAGAGGGTCCTGATTGTGTGACACATGCAACATGAGCTCTTGCTGAAGATCACCAGCGGCCTCTCCGACGCCATGTTCGTCACCCTCTCCATGATCTCTGAAACTTAAAGCTTCCAAGTATATATTATCTATAAAATCTGATAGCTATCTCGTTTGAAGAAGATTCAATGCAGATTGATCAGCAAGTAACAGAAGAAAGTGCACTTATATATTTAGGGCTTTGGGTGTGAGATCGAGATGGTGGATGAACTAAGTGGAAGATATGTTTATATAGGAGTTTAGAGAGAGAGATAGGGTTTTGGGGCTTGGGTTTTGAGGTGGAGATCACATCAGAGAGAATGTTCCGTTGAGATAATTAAAGATTGATCGATAGGGTTTTTGGATTATTGCTTTAGATCATTTGGTTTGGTTGAAAGGGATTAATCATACATACAGTAACGAATCGATATGATGCATGCCATAGGGAGACGGACACATTTTCTTGTACGGATTCAAGTTATTACCACTCTGATCCTATTTATAAGTTAAAATTGAGTAACTCGCGCATACTAAAGAAAGTTAGTCAACTCATTAATTATGGAATAAATTTTCAATTTTTCCTTTATTTACTATCGGTTCTAAAAGTCAATATGAATAAATTCTTTTTTTGTTATTGCAATTAATAGAGGCAAAGAAGTAAAAAACACATTTATTATTCAGAAACTAAACTTATAATAAGTACCAAAATTTTTTATCAAAATAGACTTATAAATACAATTATAGTGATAATTCTCATGTATGCATGTCCCTTACGATTCATTTGTAGGAGACATCATGTTTTGTGTGTAGCGTTAATTTCTGCTTTTTATTTTTCATTTACAATACTTGCCTTTAATCTCTCTCTCGCGCACACACAAGGTCATTTCGGGTCGCAATTTAGCTTTCTAATAAAATAATGTGGAGATTTTGGCTTTTGTTATCTTATCTATCTTTGAGGCATCTGCTGCTTTGGAATATAAATTTACAAGTTGAATTTATCCAATTATATTGTTGAGAGTTTTTGGCATCTAATTCCAGAAAGAGAAATATGATTAAAGCCTTGGCTTTAATTTAAATACACTAGAAGGCCACGATTAGGAACCATGTATATAATTCTGGGCAGCAACATTAATATTATAATTTCTTAATTTGTGTCGATTTGCTTATGAGCACAGCGAGTTATGATTTCAAATCAAGTGTGTGCACGTGCATAGAGATATATAACAGATTTTCTCTTAGATTTTTCCACCGCTGTCCAGCGTTACTAGTCACAATATAATTCAATTTAGTCCTAAGTAATAATTTAATAAAAAGAGATGGAACATTCCATGTTTTTTAAGTGAATTAATTTGACAATATATTACCTGAGGCTTTAATTTAATCTTTCAATTAAACTTTCTAATTATGACAGATGAAAAAAAAAATCCTTGAAAGATCAAATTCACGCATGTGTATGAATTAGATTTTGTCATGTTATGATTTCTAGAGGAACCCAATCAAATCAAAAGCTGAGTTGCCTTTCTTTTTTTGGACCTTTAATCTTCGTTGTACTTGCGAATCTTCAATGTTTATATTATATAGGTAATTTTTCAATTAAAGAAGAGCACGTACGTCAATATTACTTATTTACTCCAAAATAATCAAGGCAAAACAAAAAAAAAAAAAAAAACTCCAAAATAAAGGTAACTAACTTTAGGTTTTTCCCCCAAAATATATTTATTACCTTAGTATATATGTCAAGAAGTATGAATTATTTTTTACAATTTTACACCTTTCATTAATGAAGATAATCATAGTAACTCATATCAAGCTCTCTTTTTCTTCATTAATTAAGGGTACTTTAATCAAATCACATCAAAATATAAGCTAATTTTTTCTTAGATTATGTGCATAACATAGTTATTTTGATATATTTTTCTATTTTTTTATATTATTATCTGATATCTGGTATGGGATTCTTGGTTGCCCCTTTCAATACAAGTGTCCCCTCTAGAATTTAAACTCGAGACCCAAAGGTATTTAACGGAGCCTTATACTACTATATCAACTTTGTGTTGATTATTTGTTTGTGTTTTGATTACAGCCTATGAGTGAAGTAGCGAGAGCCCAGATTAGTTTTTACTATTTCAAGAAAATTTAAATTACGAATTCATCATTATTAATATAAAATCAAAAATCAACAATTAGGTTCAAATACAATTTCATCTTGTATACGGTCTGAATAAAAAAATGAAAAAAAAATAATTATTGTTGTTTATTAGCGATGATTATAACATAAATAATTAATTAATTATGTGTGCATCAATTTCAATTTAATAATAAATTAGGTGTTATCATTTCTTACTCTAAAACTTATCATTACTTGCTCTTCAGTTGTCTTTGAAACTTACGAGTAATTAAGTCCCTCTTTAAGACCTTATTATATATATATATATATATATTATAATATCAATTAGCAAGAAAAATGAGATGAAAATTGCCCAATGGTATGACATAATAAAGTGCTTTTATTCTTACAAACCAATGTGGGCCTAATTAATATGCATTGAGAACTTAGAGATAAGATACGAGTGATAGAGGAGAGCGAAGGGGCGAGTGGAGAAAGAATGTGGAATTTGTGAGAGACATCAAACATCAAACATCAAAATCAATCCATTGACGAACCCTGGCATCGCAACTCATATATAGACCATATTAGTTGATGATGAAAAAGAAACAAATATAGATTTGTTCTTTTTTTTTTTTGGGCTAAAAAATTGTTCTTCATTTTAATTTCTCTGTATTCCTATAACATATATGTGTGCGAGCACGCCAGCGCGCTGGCGTGTGTGTTGTAAAGAATAAAGAGTAATTAAATTATACTAACCTCCCCTTTATTTTAAAAACGTATATAAATCTCTCTTGAAATTAAAATACAAGTTACAGAAACCTCTTTTACACATTTGATATTTCATTTCTATCCACCCAACTATTAGTTGACTGTTAAGTTTGACTATTAAACATTTACTTTGACCAAAATATCCCTTTTTTTAATAAATGAATAAACATTTATATTTACCTAAAAATAAATTTGTATGTAAAAAAATAATTCTAATACATGTATGTTCCAAATTTTCAATATATTTTAAATGACATTTATATTATAAAATTTTAAATTTTTATCACATTTATTGAAACTTATTTATTTAGTATTCTTTTAAATGACTAAAAAATATGCCTTTCAAATGAAAGGCAACAAGAAAAAAAAAGAAATATGTTTTATTCACAATATGTTATTAATAATGTAAATTTGATATAGTATATGACTTATATTAATTTTAAATTTTAATTTTTTTAAATACATTTTTTCACAAATATTTATAAACATGTTTATTTTAGCATGCATCTATTAATAGGATTAATCATATTTTTAATTAAGTTTTTTTATGTCTAAATTAATTAAATTAATTAATTAATTAAGTTTTTTATGTCTAAATTAATTAAATTAATTAATTAATTATCTTAATATGATAAAAATTTAACATATAACTATTTACAAAAATAAAAAATAAGTTAAGAAAAATAAAAAAAAAACCCTTAAATTACTTAAACAATTTTAGTCAAAATTAGGGAATTAGTAATGATGAAGGATAAATTAGTAAATAAAATTTATTTTAATATAAATTTTAATTAAAAAATAAAAATCATTAACAAAGTTAACTGTTTGGACTTAAGTGTATATTTTCAAAATAAAGGGGAGATCCGTGTAATTAAGGCAAAACGTAAGGAAGGTTAGAGTATTTTATTCAAGAATAAATTGCATTATTAAGTTAGGTTGCATAGAGGCTTTCATTTCACTCACTCACAATTTGGTGGAGGTTTGATTCTTAGTGTAAGTAAATAAAATTAAGTTTTAAAATATTAAATTATAGTTTAATAAAGTTAGAGACGAAGATAGATATTCGGAGATAATTAAATTGACGGATTAGACGTTTATGTTATCCAGTTAAGATTAACATGCCCCAATCTGTATTAGAAGCAGATTTTATTTTGATATCTTCCTTGCCGTTGCGTGCTTATTGATTTCTAAATGCATTAATATTAATACTAGCTACCTCACTCTTTAATTTAAAATCTCGTTTATAATGTGAATTGTAATATAAACAAGATTTTATATTAAAGTTCGAAAGTAACATTTCCCCTCATTTTCGGAATGCATGGCTTCAGCCGTCTTCCCCAAAGAAAACACTTTGAGGATGCCGCCAACTTAAATGAGCATTCATCATAAGACTTGATTGTTCTCACTAGCATAAAGTTGGACTATGTGGTATGCTTTGATCATACAGTTGGAAGTATCGGGTTCGATTCATCATGAGCATAAAAAAACTCTTGTTGGGAGACCCCTGCCCCTTCAAAGAACCTTAATCGAAATAGGCTGAACTAGTCTCCTAATTAAGTAATATACACCACTATAAAATATAAATATTATTATCCTAAAGGATGTCCATTTTTTAAAAAAGGGAGTTAAAAATAGAGGCGGTGATATTTTTATAATTAAAAGGGAATTGTGTATCTTTAGGTGTTCCAAATTTAAATTGAGACACCTAAAGTCCATTTTAAGCATCCCAATTATAAATTATGACATCTAAGGTTTTGAATTTTTCCTTCCACACCAAAATATGAAAAATGAGAATGTTTAAAGTATACTTAAAGCAGGACTTTAGACGTCCCCAATCTGATTGGGGATGTCTAAAGTCCCTCACTTTAGGCGTCCCCAGTCAACCTGAGGAAGCCTAAAGTCCACTTTAGACTACCCCAGGCTGACTGGGGAAGCCTAAAAGGCCTGCACCAACGTCCTATTAGTCAGCTCCACCCTGCTCTAACTTTATTCTTTCTCTTGTTCAATGTGCTTTCTCTTCTTTATCCTTGTTCCCCCCCCCCTCTTCTTTCTCTATGTTTCCCTCTATTCTAATGACGCTCTTCTTGTTTGACCAGCGGAGCTATAGGTGACCAAGGAAGGGACAAGTACGCTGTCATCTCTCTCTCTCTCTCTCTCTCTCTCTCTCTCTCTCTCACAACCATTGTCCAGCTGGTGCCACCATGGGCCGTCTCCTTCTCCATCGTTCACAAGTTTGTCTCCCACTCTCACAACTTTGCTTTCTTTAATGCAAAAATGCTTGGAATCACTAAAGTTCTACTTTTGTTACAAAAAATACTTGGAATCACCGTCTCCCTATACTCTGTGATAGCTAGTTTCCTTGACACCGTCGGCCACCGTCCTTGTTATTTTTGTTATTAAGAATTTAAAACTAAAAAAATGCCCTTTAGTTATTGAAAAAACAAAATTAAAGACACAACCACATTGTTTGCACACTACATAGAGGTCCTAACAAGGGAAATTTATGGGAGGCGTTTGTAATAATCCAATAGAGATAACCATGGTGAATTTATAATTGTTTTAATTTAATAGTAACAATGATTTATTGGAGACCTCTGATAAGATTTAATTGGAGTATTATGAAACACCAACAAAATCGTAATTATGAATTCCCCTGGACTTGCTTTTTAAACATATAGAAGGATACTTATAAAAAAATGTAGCTAAGGGGCATGGATGTTATTTGGGCCAATTGTTAAATCCTTAATTGTGCCATATAACTCAATTTAAAATTTGTTAAGTGACTCTAACTAGAATGTGATTAATTCAATTGTCTTTTAATAGGATTTTCCCTTATCTTTTTCAATCAAAAACACAAATTTAATTAGATAGTGTTGTATGTTTCCTTACCATGTAAGGGACATTGTGGTTTATTATGTGAATTATTCGTCGATCCTATTTCTGTTGTTTTAATTTGTTGGGCAATAAAAAATATAAATAATTATTTTAAAAAAATAATAAAACTTTTAACATTCGAAAAAAAAGGGGACACCTAAAGTAGATACACTAACACTTTAGACATCCCCAATTTGAAATGAGGAAGTCTAAAGTCTGGACTTTAAACTTCCTCATTTTAAAATGGGACATCTAAAGTCAAGTGTAACACTTTAGACATCTCCATTCTAAAATGGGGGCGTCTAAAGTCTAGACTTTAGGCAACCCTTTTTTTACGGGCATTATTGTCATGTATTTTCTACGTCGCTCATATAGACGTCCCCCTATTTTTAGACATTAAAAGGCCTAAAAAAGTGACGTTAAAAGAGTTTTTTGTAATAGTGATAATTGTTCTATTGTCATTTTCTGCAATAAAATTTGTCGTCAGTGATTTTTTTTATTACATTGTGTTTTGAAACCTGATTAACTCTATCGTGTGAGTTTATCAAATTACTAGGACACTAAATATGCAATATAATAGTGCAACCTAGGTCGATTCTCTTGAGGAGCTAAAAATCCTTAAATCTCAATTGTAAAAGCACTTAAACAAATTAAAAGAATGAATTTATCTTGCTGAATCATTAGAGGACATATACCCTATTTCCTACTATTTATTGATTTTCCAAAGTTAAAAAACGAAAATGACAACAAACAGAAAAGTATGATTGTGGAAAGAATCAAATGGCAAATGGTCTTCCCTAAGAACTTCACCTAGCCTTCATTGCCTATCAATTAATTTGAGCTATTCCAAAGGCAAATATCATATCATGCTTCAGTGATGAATAAATTGCAGGATACTTAGAACTCTTAGATGAACATTGAACAATATTCATTGCAAATCATTCAACTCAGCTATAATATTCAATTCTAACAAATCAAATATTACAACTAAATTTAATCTAAATCAAGAGCATTAAACACCTAAGTAGATCACAATCTATTAATCCTGATTCAACAATCATGAAGAAGCATGAGAATAAGAAGTATTAAATTCAGATTCACAGGTTCGAACGGATACAGGCACTACTACAAAAAGGTTGAAAGGTGACGCACATTTTGTGGCACTTCTTTAAAGAAGTGCCACAACTGCCCCTTTTTTTTCTTTTTCTATTTTTTTTTAATTTTTGGGACCAATTGTGGCGCCTGGTGAACGAGGCGCCACAGCTAGTGGGGACAATTGTGGCGCCTGCCAAGGCAAGCGCCACAATTGGCCAGCTGTGGCGCCTGGTGGACCAGGCACCACAATTGGTTCCCAAAATTTAAAAAAAAATTAAATAGAAAAAGAAAAGAAAAGAAAAAGGCAGCTGTGACACTTCTTTAAAGAAGTGCCTCAATTGGTTGGATATGAATTTTCAACTCTCCCACCAATCAGATTTCCCTCCTTTTTTTTTTTTGAATACGAAGCTGGATATCACATCTCAGTAAACAAGGGTACAACAGTGATTATCAAGACGTTACATTCTTTCATCATTTTCTACCTCGTAGATGTTAGGTGGAGGATGATCAAAGACACAAAAATTATTCGTAATAGTATGAGCTAGTTTAGCTAACCTATCAGCAAGGCTAAGTTCCTTTCTAGGAACATTTACAAAAGTAACCTGCCAATCTCTATATATTAAGGTCCTAACCTCTTCCACAAGATCTCTAAAGGGGTAATCAGGATCACACCCTCTAGTTGATAAGTTAATAGCCTCTATACAGTCAGAGAAAACACAAACTTTACGTATATCTCTACTCCAACTTAGGTATAAACCATGTATCATTCCTATCAGCTCGGCAATGGCTGGTGGAACCCCAATGAGTCTGCAAGAAAATCCATAAATCCATTGACTATCTAGACCGCGAGCATACCCACCGCATCCACTCCTGCCATCACGTAACACTGACCCATCCACTGCCAAGGTGAAAGAATCATTAGCTTCATTGGGGAAGCTATCTTGGTAGGGACGTCCTATAGTATCAAGTGTTCCTGTGCACATAAGATCTTTATCTGCACTGGCTCTGAAGAAACTGGAGTTAGCATTCTGGTCTTCTCCGTTGTCTGATCCACTAAAAAGTTTGTTGCATCGTGCCACCCAAATATCCCAACATACATACCCAAATAAAGTCGACCAAGGAACCTTCTTTGTATATCCTTTACCTATTTCGTGCGTCAGATTCCATTTAACCCAAGCAATGCCCTCAAGAGAAGTAAATATGCCCCACTGATTCTCAGATACTACTGCTCTCCATTTATCCACAGCATTAGAACAGTCTCTAAGGAGATGCATGGAATCTTCCTGCTGGTCACATGAAAAGGGACAAGATGCTGACTCCTGGATCGCTCTACTTGCTCTCAACTGTGCTGTATGGGCCCTTCCATGTGAGAATAGCCACATGAAAGATTTAATCTTTTCAGGAACTCGCCACCTCCATAACAATTTCCATATATTATCCACCATACCATCAGTACCTGCAAAAAGAGAAAAATAGGCAGATTTAACAGAAAAACGGCCATCCGAAGATGTTTTCCAAAAAAACATATCCTCTCCTCTCTCCTCACAGGGTGGGTGAGTACAAGTGATGCTGTTAACAATCTCCGGTGTGAACCATCTCTGGAGCTTCTGAATATCCCATTTCCTTCCTTGAGTCACATAATCCACAACCCTTTCATTTCGGTTAATCATCCACTCACCTCCTGGGATAGTGTCAATTAGAGGAATATTAAGCGTAGACCAGCTTTCAAACCAAAACGAAGTTTTCCTCCCATCACCTATACGCTTCCTTAACCCATTCTTGAAATGATCCCAGACAGTGCATATCCCTTTCCAGGTAAGGGAAGAGTTCTTCTTTTTAATCACTTCCGGCAAGGCTTGATCCTCACAGTTGTATTTGGATCTCAGGACTTTAACCCACAAGGCATTAGGATTATTTATCAATCCCCAACATAGTTTCATTAAGAAGGCTTTATTTTGGTTTCTAAGGTTCCTGATCCCCAAACCACCTTGTTTCCTGTCCTTCGTGATTATATCCCAAGATATCAAGTGCATCTTCTTCATTTATATCCCAAGATTTCCCTCCTTTAACTTTACTTTTTATTTTTTCCCTCCCCTTTTCCTTTTTATTCCCTCTTCCTCAGCTCACGTTGACGCCTCTCCCCCTGTAAAAGATATCACTTTCTCTTGCACAACAAAAACACACACTCATTTTCTTCATTAAATTCTCGTCTCTTTTTCCATTTTTGTTTTGTCCATCCCAATTTTTGTTCCTAATTGTTTCCTTTTCTTCATACTCTCTGTCTCTCTTCCTCTTTTGAACCCCACTCTAGTTGATCCCTACTCCACTCCATAGCTCACATTTGCTCGTCCTCGTCACTCAAGCTAGCGTCACCAACGTAAGAAGAAGATTGTTTCATTTTAGCTTGCTTTGTTTAATTTTTTTTAGTACAGTCAAGATAAACCGTAATATAACGTTTGCCTTTTTGCTTTGTTTAAATTTTTTAGCCGACAAGCTTGCGTTTTTTAGTAATATTTTAATTTACTTAATTAGTTGTTGATGTACTGTATTCACATATCAAATTCTTGTATTGTGATATTTTTTATGTTAGCTTTGAAGAGTATTAATGTAAGAACATTATTGTTGGGGAAATGACAATAAATATATTATTGTGTAAGAACATTATTGTTGGGGAACTTGAATTTTAAATGTGAAAATTATATATATATATATATATATATAATAGGTTGAAATATAAAATAGAATGATTGACAATTTGAGAGATGATAAACATGAAAGAAACTCATTTTATATAAAGCTTCACAATCAGGAAGTATAAAAAAGGGCGACAGAAAAGAAAAGAAAAAGAAAAAGAAAAAAAAAAGACCCTCATGTGTCGTTTGTTAGAGTAAGTGCCACAGGAGGGGAGTCTCCTATGGCGCTTACGTTGTGGCGCTTCCAAGCGCCACAACTTTTTTAGTGACGTCTAAATATGTGACACTTCTCTAGCGCCACAGTTATTATAATTATAAGCATCACAGCTTTAGTTTTATGTAGTAGTGAAGATTAATCTGAATCTAAGAAGAATGAATTGAATAACTCCCTTAGCCATAGCGGCTCTGGCATCGGCTCTTCTCTTAGGCTTTGTTTGGTTCAACGAAGGTTAAGTTAAGTGAGGTTTACTTAAGTTAGGTTAGAAGAGGTTATAATGTTGTTTGGTTTAACGAAGGTTAGGTTAGGTGAGGTTTATTTAAGTTAAGTTAGGTTAGAGGAGGTTAAAATGCCCTTCTACATATTTTCCTTCTTCTTTTATAATGTATTTATTAATAATAATTATTTATATAAAATTATTATTTATAAAATAATTATTAGTGTAAGCATATAAATAATTATTTATAAAATTATTATTATTTGGAAAGTTTGTTGAATCAGGAGGTCAAGTTAGGGCAGTGTTGGAATTTTAAAAAATTGTCATGGGCAATTTAGTCACAATTGAAGATAAATATTCTCCCACCTAGGAAAAACCCCAATTTTGGAGGTTTCAGAACCTAGGTTAGGTTACCACTAGAAGACAAAAAAACATCCAACACCTAACCTAACCTCCTTCCAACCAAACACCACTTTTTTACCCCCAACCTACCCCAACCTAACCTAACCTCCAACCAAACAAAACTAACCCTACTCCAACCTAACCTAACCTCTAACCAAATAAAGCCTTAAGGAAGAGGAAGAATTTAGCTGCTCATGGTGTTGCAGAAAGCTTCAACGATCTGGAAATGTTCTTCGGCCATCGCTGGATCCTTCAACTTCAGCTGAATCGGAGATGAGAAGAATGGAGGCCTAGCTGCTCATTGATCTAGAGTAAGCTCCAACGCATTCCATCTTCAACTCCGCCAGGGCAGCCTCCGAAAAAAGCTGAGAAGAAATGGAGATGAAAATAAATCGAAAAGTGAGTGGCGGAGTCCCCGAAGCTCTCGTCCAAGAAGAGTAAATAAAGTCCAAGTCCAAGTGACAGCGAATCCCAAGCCTTGACCTCGATAGAAAAATAAATCCTCTCCTCAGCTCTCTGTTCGTTCCTTTTTCTCATCCCCTCACATGGCGGAGCCCACCAAGTGTTTTCTTTAAAGAATTATATCTCCAGGTGAAAGTCCATTCCCTGCTCAACGTTAGATTGATCTCTTTTCTTCAATTCCACGTGTCAAGCTAGGCCTTCCCATCTTGTTATTGTGCGCCAGCTAGGTCCATTGAACTTGAATGCTTTCCATTAAAATTTCAACTCTTGTTATTTACTCCATTTTACCCCTGCATTTAGCAAAAAATAGCAGGTAGCATCCATGTCCTCATATTATGACAAATTATATATTTTTTAACCCATAAAAATGCTCTAATCAACAATAAAATCCATAAAAATTGTGATAATAAAATGAGCTTATCAAAACCTCATAGTGATTTTCATATTTTTTAAATAAAATATGTTATTATTTTTTCCAACTTCATATCTTCGGATTTGGTGAAGAGAAACATTATTGTTCTTTAGTTTTAAGCAAGGTAATTAAACTTGGACCTGCTACTGAACCAGCTAGGGTACTGGGTCAAGGGTCAATGAGTCATACCGAAGTCAAACCAGAGCTAACTTAAGATCAAACTGCTGAAAAAGAGAAGATTTCAGAGTTATTAATATGAAATTATAAATAAAATAAAAAAAATGATTTTAGGAAGAAAAAAAAAAAAGCGAACCGGTTTGACTCTCAGATCGGACTGATTTGCCGGTTTCCGAGCAGAACCAACCCATCCGATCTAGATTTCATAACTTGGGTTTTAAGTGAAGGTTACGTTGTGGATCCCACTTGGTGGCCCATCCCTCTGCTCCTTGCCTAATCTCTTTGTCCCACTTCTTATTAACCACCAAGCCATGGATGTTCTTATCACACCTTCAATTTTCATATACCTGTATTTATAACTTCCTAACTATATATACTTAGCTGTAAACCACAAAACTTTCTTTAAAGTCGCTTCAAATTTTAGACATACTGCCATGCTTTTTATATGCTAATGCTTAATCTACATATAAGTTCTACTTACATAAATTATAAATCCACACACGCACATATTGTCTTTTTGCTTGTATGTTATATATACACACCAACACACTCTTGTATACAAATGTACGCACACTTTCTTCAGCCTTCAATGATGGAAAGCACAAAACCAATAGGTACATTAAAGTTATCAATGGTTTTATAGTCTAGTGGCATGTAAGCTGCACAATCACACCTGTAATCTCAAGTATTGTTACCTGTCCCTTTAATTTTTTAGAAAAACAAGTATATTAACCCCATATCTCCTTCTTTCTCCTTTTCATCCTCGTTTCTTCTTCAAACATGGTTGAACTGATGAAATATATAGCTCTCTTCCTCCTCTGGCATCTTCAGACAAAAAATCTTTTGAGAGGTAATTAGTGCCCAGGATGATACCAATTCCAACAGCATAGGTGCATAGATTTAAGAAAATGAACCTCCAGGGCCTTCTTATCTTCTTTCCGTTGGGAAACAAAAACATAAAGAGGTTTTTGACATTCCATTTTCCTATTTATTTCATTTGAAAGCTTTACTTGCTTCCTTACACGTAGAAAAAGGCATAAAACCAAAACCCTTGCATTGCTCCCCACTATTCGAATCTTAAATAACCAAATCAAACTGCTGGTTAAGGCTTGTTTTCTCTCTAGCTTGAGCTTAGGTAGATGAATCAATGACATCATCGACTTGCTGGGAGCGTGTCTCCTCCTCCATGTTGAATTTATTCTACCTTGTTCGGATATTATAAAATAATCGGGATTTGTGAAACCTTCTCATTTCAGGAATTTCTGCTTTTATTTACTTTTTTCCCCCTACAAGCTAAGGTCAAATGTTTTTTCATGATTTTCGTCCTGCATTTGAGTTTGTCTCATAATTCTTCAGGAATGAGTTCTCCCTCTTTGCACAAGGGTTTAATGTAACAACCCAAATTTTATTGTTGGGATTGCAGTAGCATTAGGATGATATTTATTATTTAACTACGCTAGCCCCCGGAGGGTGGTTTGTGAAGTCCTTCATCAGTTGGCAGAGGAACTAATGACTCACAGAGGTACTTATAAAATATCCATCACTTTACATCGGTGGGATCTAAACCCACAATTTTATATTTATGAGTCAACCTCTTTACCAACTGGAGTAACTTTTGATGTTAATTTAAATTAAATATTAAAATATATGCTCAGGAACGCTTTTCGAGATATCACCCATCAAGCCCATATCTTGTGTGATCTGTAACCTACGAATACTGGATTCTACCAAAAATACTTCTGGCGTTATATAGATAATAATAGTGAAAAAAATATTCCATGGGATGGATGCCCTTTTATTTAAAAAAAAAAAAAAAAAAGCTTCCTTTGCTTTTTTTACCTAAAACTATGTAGTTTCGGGGTAAGGATGAGAGCCGACCGAAAGGCTAAAGGAGAGAGTCCGGGTCCTGTATCTTACGTGATCTGTAACTTGAGGAAGACTGGAGGGAGAGGTTGATGTACGATCTTTCTCTGCAACCATTTTGT
Source organism: Inga laurina (assembly GCA_963855925.1). Lineage (NCBI taxonomy): Eukaryota > Viridiplantae > Streptophyta > Magnoliopsida > Fabales > Fabaceae > Inga > Inga laurina. The sequence goes on along the minus strand of OY979709.1, from coordinate 51,290,068 downwards.
AGCCCTCCTCTGCCAAATGTACTACCCATCTCAAAACCCTAGCGGCCTCAGGGGATGGAGAAGTAGAAATGTTCACGTTTTAAGGTTTGGAGATTCTTTAAAACAAGATTCAATCTATCGCAGGGCACAGGGATGCAACAAACTAAGAAGCGACGGTGGTGATGATGGTGTTGAAATGTCGCCAGTTTTTGAAGACTATCATTGCAACTATATGGGATCCCTGAAATCCTCATTTATTACACTAGATTCTCAGTTTCTTTTAATTTACCTGATCCCACTGTTGTTCTCGAGGAGATGCGGATCCTGTTCTTGGCTGCAGAGTACTCAATATTGTGGCAGCGTAAGTTTGCCCTAATTAATGCTTTCCAGCATGACTTCCATTTGATATGGCTGGTGGAGAGAAGCCTATGTGAAAACAGTGTGATTTATAAGTTGGTCTCTTCCTTGAGTAATAGGAAGAATTCAGATTCAGATGAAATATGTTTGGAAAACTGCATGAAATTAGAGGGCGTTTAACCAGCCATCACTATTTTTGTACATATTTTCTTTGTACATAGAAATAAAACGATAAAATTACTAATTTTTAAATAGGAACCCGGAGTAGGCTGGTCCAGTCCGGGTTCATAAACCCTGATATTTTCATAAAAGATCATACCCAATTAGTCAAATATTACAAATGTACCCAAATAATAAAACAATAAATCTTATACAACAACAATAAAGCCTTATCTCATTAGATAGGGTTGGTTACATGAATCACATGACACCATTGTACTTTATCGAAAACTAGCTCCTTTGATATAACCGATATATCTCACTCTATAACATTATTAAGTGTTCACTTCGGTCTTTCTCTACCTCGTTTTAGAGAACTCCTTATTGCTTAATCAACCCTCCTCACTAACGCACCCAATGACCTTCTTTAAATGAGTCCAAATCACCTCAGACGGTTTTTTACCATGTTCTCCTTATTAGATGCTACCCCAACTCATTCGCGTATATAGTCATTACGAATCTTATCTTTTTTGTAAGACCATACATCCATTTCAATATCTTCATCTTGGCTACCCCCACTTTATATTCATATGGTTTTGCTTTAAAATCCAACATCCAGTACCATATATAACATTGCTAGTCCTATAGCAGTGCAATAAAACTTCCCTTTTACCTTATTAGAAACTTTACAGTTACAAATAAATCTGATAGCTTTTCTCCATTATAAAAGTAGGGCCGAAAGCAAACCCTTCCAGAATGCGCCAAGTGGCAGTGTCGTGTGTCAGATAAATCAGTCATTTTTTGGTTTTTTAATTAATTGTTGTTTATTCAATCCATTTAAATTTAAATAAAAAAAGGTGGGTTACAGTTGTTGTATGGGTAGTATGCGGTTTAAAACAAAATAATTTTCAATATTAAGTAACCATCGTCATCGTTATTTGTCTTGCGCTTTTGTTGGTTATTATTGTGTTAAAATATTAGTTAAATAAATTGGATTAATCATCTAGAATATTTGACAAAATTATTATCATCTGCAGTAATTATTTTTTAAAAAAAATTCATTTGCATATCCGGTCCATATTTACTAAAATAAACCTTTTTCTCAGGCACTCCCTAGGTCTTATTATTTTACATTGAGTTACTAATTACTAATTAAATAATAACAGCCTAAAAAGTCCATTGAGTGAAATTTTGTCGGTTTGAATTTTATACTTCATAAAATTTAAATTACTTTTAAAATAGTAAAAATAGGATGTAGGAGAGATTGAAGGAAAGACTATAAGAGGTTTAACCAATGAGAATATATTATTTTCAAATTGATATTTTGAAATTTTGTGCTTGTGGATGATTACATATTTAAAGACCTTTTGAAATAATCTCAATACACTACTACAGAATTAGGATATAACCACCCCCAAGGACGTCCCAAATTTAAAATTGGGTGGTTAAAAAGGGAGGCGGTGGCATTTTCGTAATTATATGTATGCATGGAAACCTTTAGGCGTTCCAAATTTGAATTTGGGACGTCTAAAGTGCTTCCAGGTGCAAAATATAAATTTTGTAAATTTTTTTAGCACTAGGAGTTGGGATTAGACGTCCCAAAATTATTTTGGGACGCCTAAACCCAGACTTTAGGCGTCCCAAATGGATTTGGGACGCCTTCCTATGCGCATGTCAGACAAGTGTCTGACATGCGTCTTCTCAATCCCATTCCCCCTCCTCACATGCGTCCATTCCCTCCTCCCTCCTTTTTTGACCCAAAACTTTACTCTTCTTCCTCCTCCCCCCACCGTCGGCCTAGTTCTTTTCTTGTTCTTCAACTCCTCCCTTCTTCAACTACTCTTTCTTTCTTCAACTCCTCCCTCCTCCACCTGAAATCCATTGAAGGACGCACCACCAGAGGCCACCCTTATGCAACTTCACCTCCTCCACAGGTTTTTGCTCTCCTCCACCTCCTTCCTTCCATTGTCGTCCACACCACCGTGGTTCTTTGCTTTCTCCACCCTCCGGTGTACCTCCCCACCGTGCATACACCTCTGATCTCCAACGTCTTCTCTACCTCTCCAGCACACATAGCACAGTGGGCACCCCCTTGATCAGGTTAGTTTATTTTCTTCTTGCTTTTTTTTTGTAACAGAATGATATATTTTCTTTTTGAAATATGCATTTACTTGAATAAATTAAAGTAAAACTTGCAATGTGAAAAGCCTAGGCAATAGGAAATATCACGTTAATTGTGCTTATATATTGCTTATATTGAGATGGTTGAGATTAGCCTGGTGTGTTTGGTGTGCTTATATTGCTTAAATTGTATTCGGGAACTCCACTGCAATGGTTTATTTTCTTTTTTAAATATAAATTTACTTGAATGAGTAGGGGTTATTTTAATTTTAATCAAGGGAAAATTCCACATAAAGTTGCCTCAAATAGGAAAATTCTAAATTTGGTTGTTAAACTCAACAAATCCCTAATTAAGTTATTCATAACTTAGTTTTGTGTGTATATATTACCATTAATTAGTATATATAATAAAATAAAATATGATTTGTTTAAATTAAAGAAATTCTTGTATTCCAAAGGAATTATGAAGAATAATTCAAGCTAAAACTAAAAAGAAAACCATAACCCCAATATTCATTAAATGATTTTTATCTAAATATTTTCAATAAAAAAAAAATTATTTTTGGAAGAACTCAACTTAAAATTGTTTTGTTAATAAAAGATCATCAAAATTCATAAATTATAGAATTTTGACTTTTGCGATATATAGTTTTGTTTTTAACGTTGATGAAACTTTTTTTTTTTTAATTCCATTAATGAAAATCTTTGATATATATAATATCACAGGGGTCAGACTTTTTGTGATCAACAAAGTTTAATTTTCTTCTCATAAAAAAATTCAGGTAGAAATTAAAATTTTGTATTGTCGATATTCAACTAAAAATCATCTAATTGTAATTGGGGTTTTGCTTTCTTTCTTTCTTTTTTCTTTTGGCTTGCATTATTCTAGAGTATCCTTCCAAACCTCAAAAAAATTCTTTAATTTAATCTTATTATATTTATTTTATTATACATTAATGTTTATATACATATACTTATTAAAAAAATAAGTTACATAGCATTGAAACCCTTTTAAGAGGAGAGAGGAGACTAGCTAGGGCAATAAAGTTATTAAGCCCATATTTTAAAATCCTAAATTGGGTTGATAACTTAATTAGGCAATCCCATCATATGTCGTTGACAATTGTACTAAACGTGTGAATGTTATTGGGAATGCCTTAGGTGGTAACAAAATAGATCATAGTTGGATGAATGCTTTGAGAACTAGTAAAGAATATGAGAAAGGGATGGAAGAATTTATTAAATTCGTTAAAAAGAATGCTCCTGCAAAAAATGGGAAGTATTTTTGTCCTTGTGTCAATTGTTTGAATGAGAGTCGACGGGATGTTGATGTCATAAAGGATCACCTACTTTGTGATGGAATAAATCTACGATACACAAGGTGGATATGGCATAGTGAGGAAGTAACGGATTGTCCGTCGCACAAGAAGGAAGATGTGGATATCATAGGTGAAGATAGAATAGAGAAAATGATTCACAATGTTGAGGCAGAATCCTTAGCACAGTCGCAGGAGTATGACAGCCTGCAAAGTGATGCAGAGACACCATTGTACCGTGGGAGTAAGTACACGCGGCTGACGGGAACATTACATTTGGTTAACTTAAAGGCAACTTGTGGGTGGACCGATAGTAGTTTCACATAGCTGCTTGAACTATTGTGTGATATGTTTCCAGAGGATAATGTACTTCCAAATCGTATGTATGAGGCCAAGAAAATCCTGTCTACGATGGGTATGGAGTATAAAAAGATACATACTTGCCCTAATGACTGCGTACTGTACAGAAATGAGTATGGAGGTCTTAGTGAGTGTCCTAAGTGTAAAACTGCATGATACAAAGTGAAAAAAGATGGTGGTTGTGGCGATGTGACAAGTAAAAGGCAACCTTTAAAGGTTATGTGGTATCTTCCAATAATACCACGTTTTAAACGTTTGTTTTCGACTGCAACAAAAGCGAAGAAGTTGAGATGGCACTCTGATGAGAGAATATCTTATGGGAAATATCTTCGGCACCCAGCTGACTCTCCACAATGGCAAAAAATAGATGAAATGTTCCCTCAATTTGGCAGCGAGCCGAGAAACCTTCGGCTTGGGCTTTGTACAGATGGCATCAATCCGTATGGAACTCTTACTAGCACACATAGTGCGTGGCCGGTTCTCCTTGTAATATACAATTGCCTCCCTGGCTATGTATGAAACGTAAGTATATGATACTATCGATGATGATTTCTGGACCAAAACAGCCAGGGAACGAGATTGATGTCTATTTGGCACCTTTGATTGAGGACTTGAAGAAGTTGTGGGAGGAAGGCGTAGATGTGTTTGATGCTTATAAGAAGGAGTCTTTCAAGCTACGTGCAATGATTTTCACAATGATAAACAACTTCCCTGCGTACGGAAACTTGTCAAGGTACAACGTGAAGGGTCATAAAGCATGCCCAATATGTGAAGCAGACACACACTTCCAACAACTAAAGCATAGAAGAAAAACTGTCTACCTTGGTTACAGGAGGTTTCTTCATCGGTTCCACCCATATCATATGCTAAGAAAGCGTTTTAACGGCTTACCGGAGTATAGAATGGCTCCAAAGTCATTAACCGGAGAGGAAGTCTACAGTTGAGTGGAACGTATCAATGTCACTTTTGGTAAGAACCAGAGGGTTGCGAGTGAGAAGAACATATGGAAGAAGAGATACATTTTCTTTTATCTTCCATATTGGCGTTCGCTTGACGTGAGACACAGTATTGATGTGATGCATGTGGAGAAGAATGTTTGTGATAGCCTTATCAATACGCTTTTGCACATACCAGGGAAGACTAAGGATGAGATTAGTGCGAGATTAGACCTTGTTGATATGGGAATAAGAGAACGGTTACATCCACAACTAAGAGATGATGGTAGGAGGGCATACATGGAGCCAGCAGCGCATACACTATCAAAAGCAGAGAAAAGAAGTTTGTGTGGGTGTTTGCATGAAATTAAGGTGCCGCAAGGGTATTCCTCGAATGTGAGAAGATGTGTCTCAATGGACGATTTGAAGTTAGTGGGAATGAAGTCCCATGATTATCATGTGTTGATGCAACAACTATTACCGGTAGCTATTAGAGGCATAATGAAAGATGAAGTACGAACCACTGTAACAAGATTGTGCGTTTTCTTCAATGCTATCTGTAACAAAGTCATTGACACTGAAAAGTTGGATGAACTGGAAAATGAGGGTTACATTATTTTGTCACAACTAGAGATGCATTTTCCTCCTTCATTTTTTGATATAATGGTGCATTTGGTAGTTCATTTGGTAAGGGAGGTAAGGCTCTGCGGTCCAGTTTACCTGAGGTGGATGTATCCTTTCGAGCGAAAAGGGTATTCTAAAAATCCTTATCGACCAGAAGCCTCAATAGTGGAAAGATATGTAGTGGAGGAGGCTATGGAGTTTTGCAAAGATTATATGTCAGGGAAGAAGGAACAATCTCGGCATGAAGAGGGGAGAAGCAAGGGAACACGAGGACTGAAAGTGAAGAATGTTCCTCGTGAAGAGGTGTTGCAAGCCCACTTATATATCCTGAATAATATGGAAGAAGTTCAACCTTACATAGATGAACACAGAAAGATTTTGAAGAACAAGAATCCAAGGAAGAATGACATGCAGATTGCTATTGAGCAAAACAAGACATTCATGCAGTAGTTCGAGGAAAAGGTTTTGCACGAGACCGGTGTGTCTGAGACAATCGAGTGGCTAGCTTGGGGGCCTTCGTTTCAGGTCATTACTTGGACCGGTTATGATATAAATGGCTATTCTTTCTATACGAAAGAGCAAGATGACAGAAATACCATGCAAGATAGTGGGGTCATGGTAGAAGCTGAAGCTATGCACTTTTCCAGTTCGAGAGACAAAAACCCCATATTAGCATCTATGGCCTATTATGGAGTTATAGAAGAAATATGGGAGATGACATACAACAAGTTCAAAGTTGCTTTATTCAAATGTAAGCGGGTTCAGATGCAACACCTCCAATGGTAGGAATTACCTTACTATTACTGAAAATCTGTTGGCATCCTAATAACAATTTGTTTTTTGATGTTCTAAAAGGATGATGAAGATGCGAGGAAATGGCCCTACTTAGCACAGCTGCAACAGATCTACAAGGGCATTAAACAGATTGACCTGAAGATGCCTCCAGGGATTGTGGGCCTTACATTAGAGTATCCCTACATGATTGACAATACAGATCTTAAGCAGTTTATCAGGTTGGAGGAGATAGATACAGGCTGGGTGAAATTTGCAGTCCGGTGAGTTTTTTTTCAATTTTCCCATAGAATTCATTTAGTGGTTTTTTGATTTCATACATTCAATAATTCATTCCTTATTTTAATTCTATTATAGCACCTTCCACGGTCTCTGCACACACATGGAAAGACGTGATTGGTATGGATTCTTATGTCCTGCGAATACGACAGGGGATACTTGTACTGTGGCGTATAGGACTCACTATGTCGGCTACGCAATGGGAGAGACCAAACTTCATTGTTATCTAGCACCCATTGTTCAACGGTTCGTATTTTCATTTTGTCAATTTAAGAAGTGTTGTTAAAGTTACCACTGGAGTTTGTGTGTTATATGTCCCCGCCGCAACATAGTCTATTGGTTTGATCCCTTGAGCAAAAAGACAGACAAAGATACAAAATCCGTCTTCGACACGTAAGTTATTCTGTTTGTATTTCATTGAATCTTAAAAAAATGAATTAGTTCTAATTTCTGTTCATTTTGATTTTCATAATAGTGCTTGTCAAACATATAAAGTCCTAGGTGGGTCACGCCAGGGTACTGTTGTTAAAAATCCAAAGTGGTTTTATCCGATAGTAAGTAGTTTTGATCCTAGCTAATTGTTTCATTGACGGTCCTTTTAGACATACATTTATTGATTTTAACAACCAATTGCATCCCTTTGATTTAAAGTGCCCTCGGCAACCTGGCAACACTGAATGCGGATATTATGTTATACTTTATATGTATAACATTACTCAAAGTGGAATTACTAGCGATTTTAAAAAGGTAATCGCTTCTTCATTCTCAAATGATAATATTTTTGGTGTTATAATCGAAATGCTAATTAATTCATTTGCTTGAGATTCATTTCATCAAAGCTTACTTTCTAATTTTCAGATTTTTGATAATGAAGATGCCTACCTACGTGAAGACCTTGATTTGATCAGAGATATTTTGGCTGGACATCTTCTTCAACATATAGAGTAGTAAAATTTTTATTTTATATCAGTTTGTAGTTGTGTGATGACAGCGTTTTGACACTTTCTGGTTGTTATTGTTGATATATATAGTAGTAGGTTTATATATTGTCGATTGTAACTCTGTACTTAATAATGTCCAAAATAATTCCATCATAATACATTTGCAAATCATAACTCAAAAAAATCTCAAGACTAAACTATAAAGCAAATTTTCTCAAAATCAAAAATTTTGTATTTAGAAATTTAATATATCCCATTAAAAATGCTATGTGAAATGAAATATTTATAAAAATATACTTTCTTATCATATTTAATTTAGCATTTTGATTAGAGTTTTTCTGTATAATTTATTCTTTATATTATATATTTAATTTTTTTAATCCCCTGTCAATACTTGCTAAAAAAAAATTCCTAGCGCCTTCCCACACGCCCCATATCTCATATTTATCGTAGATTGATTGTTGTTCGTGCTTTGTAATCACAGCTTATCATGCTTGTAATGGTTATTTATCTTTCATCTTCTGTACTGGGCTCTTCTTCCATGTTCTCAATCTGCATGTTGCATGTGTTAACGTGCTACTAATAGTTACTGCCATGTGTGAGTATAAATATCTGCCCTCACCTCTTCTTTATGCATTGTCCCAGGAATCTCATCAATCATATCACACACCCAACAATATCATGGCTAACCTGTTTGAAGCTATTAAGGCTATCAATCCCTGTCAACAAAATTGGCGGATTAAAGTTTGCATTGTTCATGGTTTACCTCTTTACTAATATTGCACCTTTCCTTTTCCCTTCCTCCTTCATTTTGGTGCTGCATTTGATCCTTTTTAACTCATATATCTCTTTGACCCATATTTTATATCTTTTCTACATCCATGGCTCCTTTATTTGCCGCTATCTGTGCTCTCAATCCTGCTCAAAAAAACTGGCAATCCTAGTCCGTGTTTTGCAACTGTGGTCAATCCCTGCCCATTTATTAGATAGATAAACTTCATCTATTCAATTGCTTCTTTAGGACCATAACGTATGTATTTATTTTATTTCAACTTTTTTTCTTTTTTTCTAGATGTTGTTCTAACTATGTTGTTAACCAATGATGTGCGTACTTTGTTCATTGCAGGGAGACCGTATTCAAGCAACTATGAGGCCTACCTATGTCTTACGAGTTTAGGAACTCCTTCGAGAAGGAGGAACATACGTCCTTGCCTATTTTTCTGTTGTGCCTAAGGCATCAAATTTTTTTACCGCGGATCATGATTATCAATTGCATTTTCTAGGCTCAACATCTGTTCAACCCTATAAGGATTATGGTTGTATTAATGTGAACGGATTTGGTTTTAGGTTTTTCACACAGATTTTGAGCACTTAGTTTAACATACGGAGCTTAGTGGGTATGTTCTTGATTATTGTTTTTGTCAACACCCATTAACATTTTGATATGCACAGAGTAATGAGCGCAAAGTTCTGTAAGACATACAGAAACAGCGGAAACATACTGACATTAAGTACATGTTTACATACATGAGTCTCCCTGCATGGTTTGATAATATATATACAAATTGTCCGAAATATCCAAAATATTCAAAATATAGGCAACTCTACTTTCTTGACTCACACACCTCAGTTGGCAGTATTTGCTGCTTTGCCCTTAAGCCACTAGTTCTCGCTGGAATATTTATTTAAGGGTTAAGGGGCAAAACTAGCCTTAAAATTTTCTCAAAAGTGCACCCACCACCATAAACTTTTTTTAGGTGCAAAAGTAACTATGAACTTTCAAAAAAGGGGTAAAAGTGACACTCCAGTTAACGGCCGTTTAGTCAAAATTTTTTAAGGGAAAAAAATATTCATAAACTTTTCTCAACAGTGCACTCACCACCATAAACTTTTTTTGGGTGCAAAAGTAACCATAAACTTTCAAAAATGGGGCAAAAGTGACGGTTCTCTTACTATGTTCAAATGTCATCTTTTGATTGTTTTAAATTTAGAAAAACAGCACCTTGACTTGTTCTCCATAATTTTTCCAAACCAAAAATTGAAAAACTGATCTTCAATGAAGATGACGTCGTCATCCTGCTCTCACCGACATGCCATAAATGGAATTGTTGATACCAATGGTGTCGTAAACGCAGTTGCCAAAATTGTTGATGGGGAAGGATCTCAACAATTCCATTTACTGTATGTCGGTGAGAGCAGGATAGCGATGTCATCTTCATTGTTTTTCAATTTTTGACTTGGAAAAATCATGGTGGATAAGTCGATGTGTTTTTTTTCCTTGACTTAGAACAATCAAAAGATTACATTTGAACTCAGTAAGATAACCGTCACTTTTACCCCATTTTTGAAAGTTTATGGCTATTTTTGCACCCAAAAAAAAGTTTATGGTGGTGAGTGCACTCTTGAGAAAAATTTATGGGTATTTTTGGCCCTTAAAAAAACTTTTGACTAAACAGTTGTTAACGGTAGTGTCACTTTTACCCATTTTTTAAAAGTTCATAGTTACTTTTACACCAAAAAAAGTTTATGGTGGTGGGTGCACTTTTGAGAAAAGTTTAAGGATAGTTTTGCTCCTTAAACCTTTATTTAATTGAAAAAGGGTGAGATTCAAATAAATCACAGTAGTAATAAACAATTATTCATAGAAGATGCGATAAATAAATATGTCAAATACCCGATAATGCAATATTATACTAACATATATCTCAATTCAATCGGAAACATGTTCAGAGCCAACCACTGTTGCAACCCCTAAACATTCCGTACCTCAATCCTCGATTGGGCATATCAATGTATCCGTAAGCACTATTCATCAGTGTACCCGTAAGGACTGTTTATCAGTGTACCCGTAGGCTCTATTCATAGTATATCCGTAGGCACTGTGTATCATACATATTACAGAAGATGGCATATACAAAGTATATAAACATTCACGTAGTGTATGAAGGATAAAGTTACTACCTTAACCACTTTTCGACCTGTATAGCATTCCTCGAAGTTCGCGCCAACGACTCGGCTCTCAACTCAGTCCTAAAATTTTAAATGTACAATAATTAGGTTAAAATCCATTCATGTACCACTTTAGAGATTTCCAAAGTGTTTTTGGTTGTTATACGAGTCTATATACAAAAATTACCAAATTGTGCTTGGGACCCAGCCCTGCCCCGCTGTACCCGGTCTGACCATACTTTTCCCAAAATTTTGACATGAGCTATTCTGACATATTTTTACCCAAAAAATCCATTTTCAGCCTCAAAATTATCAAATTCACTGTCAAAAGACAAAAATGCCCTTCGCAGCCTCTAACTTAGGGTTTCGGGGGTGTTTTGGTCATTTCGCTTTTTAGAGCTTTTATGGAAAAGTGATCAACTGTAACCCTACCTAATTTTCCCTCCTAAACACAATGAAACCATAAGATTATAAAAAATATAGCTCTAACTCCTCCATCTAGCTCTAGCCAAAACTTAGAAAACTCTGAAAAAATTGGGGGTTTTGAATTCTAACTCTATAGACTTGCTTGTTCCTACTCCTAATCATTTTATTAACTACTTAATTATATTTCCAACATGGTTTTTACTGAATTTGGGCAGCATAACGGTTAGGGTTTAGCATTTCCCAAATTTAAAATCCACAGCAAATCAGCCACAAAACCACCAGTTAAACCAACAGCAGCAGCAATAGCAATCAAAGATTGAAGTTTACGGAGTTACCTTTGGCTTCTCTTGCTTTATCTCCCTTGGCCGAAACTTAAGCCTCACAAACCCTAAAACCTTTGCTTCCTAAACACCTTAAACCATGTAGAAAGAAAGCTTAAGAAGAGGATTATACAAGTTAGAACTCAAAGCACCAAGTAAACCAACTTACCTTGCAACTTTGATCTCCCTTCTCTCTAAAAATCACACAAGCTCTCTCTCTCCTTTCTCTCTTGTGTGGCATCGGAAATGAAATGAAGGGAAAAGGTTTTATGAAATATCCTATTTTTGCTCTAATTTAATTAATTACCAAAATTCTAAAAATTTGACTTTTGTGTATATGGACTTATCTACATAAAATTGGATGTCATAAGCCCAATTGGAAGCTAACTAATATTTCTCTCTCTCTTTGGTCAGCCATAATCACATCCCACACCCATATGAGAAGTCAAATGGGCTTACGTGAATTTATCTCAAAATTACATCATTTGCCATCACAATTTTTTTTTCCATTTTTGGATTTGTGGTCATTCTGGCAGATTTTCTGCCCAAACTTTGAAAAATCATAACTTGATTTGTAGACATCGAATTGGAGTAATTCTAAAGGCTATAGAACCCTTATTAAGTCTAGTTTTAAGAAAAAATATAGTCTTTAGCCAACAGGAAGCTGAAAATTCCCATATTTTAAGTCTTTGGACTTTGTTCTAGAAAATAGACATTTTTTCTGGGCTAAATTTGCATACAGCTCCCAAAATTACTTATTACCTATCAAATTAAAGCTTAGGATATCTACTTTCTTCCTATAAAATTTCACAATTTTTAAATATCATTTGGTCATCCAAAACCATATAACAATGTCGTTGTCTCACAGGAAATTTTCATTGGCAGCAAATCCTCATTCCCGGGACTCTTGTTAAACTTGGGCTCAGCAGTCTACTTGATTCAGGCTTATTCTCAAGTCTCTAATCCCAAAATTCAGGATATTACAGTTTAAATTCTTTTAATGTGTGTTCTCGTCTTTACCTCACTTAAGTTTGGTTCCAGATGTAATTGGGAAGCTTGTGGCTATTGGTAGGCGGGACATTTGCTATGTTAACGGTCGAAAGGAGTATAGGGTTGATATTCATCTTCTCAACGAAGAGTATGCAGTTTATAGTGTTATTTCTTATTTATCTATCTTAATATAATATCCTATAAGTTTGTTACATATTATTATCATATTATTAAATTTTACTGTTGCCTTTAAAATCTCACTGTGATATAAATGTGTTATAGAAAAATTTACTATTATAAAACTTCGCTGCTCCTACCACTGACATCTATATTTAGTTTGTTGTTGTGTTTGAATCATTGATATCCTGTTATTTTCGTTTGCTGATTATGTTTATTATCCACAATATTATATTAGTTAACTATTGGGTTTAAATTCACTTATAAGATTAACTTAAAAATGGTTGTTTAAAAAATGTGGGTTACAAACGCACATTAATTAATTATTTTTATCAATAATTATTATTTCATATTAATATTTTACATTTTAATCTTATCATTTGTTTCTAAATATTATTATTAACACTATCTGCTATATTTTAGTCCATTTATTTATTTTCTTATAACTTCACTATGTTGACAGGTTAGAGCAATTAGAATGTACCTTATGGGGTAATTGCTTATGAGGTTTTCGACTTCATGTTGTGTTATACAAGCGGCCCAATTGTTGTCATACTCCAGTGGTGTCAAGTTAGAGTATTCCCTTGTGCGTGTAGACATTTACTTTCTCTGTGTATAAGATATATTAATGTATTTTAGATGTTGACTATTGGTTTCACTCTAAATTTTTAGCATGCAAGAAGATTCAACTCACCTGGTATGTACCACCTTTTTCTTCACCCACCTATTCCAGAGGTTCCACAATTTTTGTAAAGTGAGTACGGAATTTTTATTATCTTTATGTCTATTCATTCCTGTTTAATGTATTCTATGTTTAATTTTTATTTATTAAAGGCGGCTGTCCAGGTTAGTGTCTACAGGAATTGATGTGGATGTGCGGTCATCACGCTTTACACCTCTTGCTAATGTTGCTGTTGCTGATGAATTATTGGTTTTTGCAAATCAGAGAGATATTGCAAATCTCCAACAAGGACCAGCTGTGCGTATGTTATATTAAATACTACATGATGTCATTCTTTTCCCTCTCACGATTTTTTCCTTGTATCGAGTAAATGTTGAGCGCGATATTTATTATGGTTCTAGGATGCGCACGTAGCAGTGATAGCTGAAATTCTACATATTTTTAGGGACCTCAGATGGTTTTATGATGGGTGTAGCCGTTGTAGCAAGCAAGTTGTTATGGGAGATGTGGGGTTTTACTGTAACAAATGTTTGACAACTGTCAAGTGTGTTGTCCCAAGGGTCATATCTAATACTTGTGCCATGTGTTTAGTACTTATTTACTCTCCACCGCCTTGATTTGTCATTAACGTATGAGATGTCACAGGTTTAAGTTGTATTTTTATGTGGGTGATGATACAGGGGTTAGCACTTTTGTCTTGCGTGATCGCAAGTTTGCCAAGTTGACAGGCCTGTCAGCAGCTGAGCTAAAGGATCAAATGCTTGTCTTGGACCCAATAATAAGTGCACAATCTGAACCTCCGCCTACAGGGCCACCCAAGAATGCTACAGAGAACTTAATTGGCAAACGTTACCTGTTTAAAGTTCGCATCCCACATGACTATGTCAACGGATTGTCCAATGCTTGTGATGCTGTTTGCTTGAGTGATAACAAATATATTGTCGATGCTTATTTAGCTCCCTAAACTAATGATTTGGACTATGCTTTTCACGAGAACACACAACTGGATGAGCAGGTTCATTTTAGTGCGAAACGTTATTAGTGTACCTTATGTAGATTCTATGGTGTTAGGGTTATAGCTCTAACAACACGTTTGTTCTATATTCCTCTATGCCTTAGGGAATGGATCCGGATTACACTAACTTTAACGTTGGAAATTCTCCTGTTTTAAGCACAGTATGAGGAAGTGAATGTCATTATGGATTGTGATGTGATGGATAAGTTTGACACCAATTGAAGTGGGGTGAAGATAGGTGGTGCAAAGAGGAAGCTGAAATTTGACGTGGATTCTTAGAATGATTGTTGTATATTTAATGAGCAGCTATGTTTAGTTGTTCTCTTATTTACTCTTCAAATTGTTTTTGTGTGTGTTTCATCCCAGAATGTGAACATCTTATTAATTCGTTTATAGCTTTGCTTCATTTGAATTGTTCCTTTAATGTTATTGTTTATTTTTTTTGCATCAGGGTATATATACTAATGTCAACTCTAAAATTTTCAAAAAAGAAAAAGAAAAAACCCTAAAATATATTAACACAGATTGACATGAAAGTTGAACACATGCGTTTTTTCTATTAAATTTGAGGGTGCCCGGCCCATTAAAGAGGGCAAGTGCAATTCCGAATGGAGGAATATTATGCACCCAGAAAATACTCTTTTCATAGAATTAGTAATTTGATTCACTATTTCCCATAAAAAATATAGTTAGCTGACAAATCAATATATACACTCAAACTCTATTTTAGCAATGAATGTAAATAAAATTATGCACCTTTTTATGTTAGTTAAAGACAACACTTAAAAGAAAAATACAATGAATTGCTAATTGACCAATAATAGCCCTAAAAAATACATAGCACGAAATGTCTTGTACAACTCTATTTTATAAGGTGTATTTTTATATATAGTTTAAAAAATATACATTTTTTTTTGTTTCAATTTTTACGTGATAAATTTAAGGGAGAGATTGAGGGAGAAAATATGGGAGGTTTAACCAATGATAATTTATTATTTTTAAATTGATATTTTGAAATTTGGTGCATGTAAATTATTACATATTTAAAGACCTTCTTCAACAAATAGTATTTTCTCTTGCCAATTTTGACTGATTTTCTATCAAAAAAATCTCAAAAATAACATTATCTAATAAATTCTCAATGAAATTGAATATTGTGTTTTATAATTTGATATCTCCACTTAAAAGCAGCATAGGTAAACCAAAATAGAGGATGATTTACTATTGTTCTGTTTTTATTGGTAACAATATTTATTTTGTTATCAATATAACTTATAAATCTCTTCCACCAAGCCAACTGCTTCAACGGCTTATTCATCGGCTTTAGACTCATTTTACTGTTCACAAGCTGAATACCATATATTTTGGACTACGTGTGAGCCGAAAGCAGCTGAAAGTGACTTTGCCGACAGCACACGTTCCCCTAGCTCAATTCAAATTTCAAGTTTGAATCTCCCCGCCTAAAATATCTTCATTCATTCCTATATAACCCATGATCGTCATTCTCTTCAAGCACCTTTAGATATGGACCAGATGATCCTTTTATACATCACTCATTCCCTCCTCTGTTTTTCACTCCCATTTTAAGCAATCGGCGTCCTCTTTGTATTTATTCACTTGGGTGTTGTTTCTCTCCTCCACATACCACGCAATCATCGTCTAGAAACGTTTCCTCTTTAGGTATGAGCCGTTCTACATTGTTTTGAATAAATCATTGCCTCCTCTGTTTTTCCCTCCCGTTTTAAGCAGGGGGCACACCCTCTGATTTTCAGTCCCGTTTATGTACACCCAAAACTCCCCCTTAGCCTTCATTACTTTCATGTCCGTTTGGTCTCACTTTACATTTTTCTTATTCTAGGCATGGTTAACTGAACAACAAAGTGAGCTCACCGTCGTTTGTCACTCGTCGGAAGTGTGCTGCTCTCCTGCGTCAAGTCTGGACAGTGGTGCTCCACCAACCGAAGTTAAGCAAAACTGAATTTGTGCGCTTCTACGGTCTGGCATGTGAAACAGAAATTTTTATTTCTAACCTCGGATGTAAAATGATATCTGCTGTGGAAATGAATACACAGTGCCTGGTGCTTCTGTTCAGTCGTGTATATTGGGATATTGTCTAACATCTTTTTTTTTTTTTTGGTATTAAAAAGTTTAGGTAGGTTCGGCACCGTCCCCTATCAAGGCCAGGGCAGGGCCCCAGGGCTCTTCGAGCGCTTACAAGGGACTTACGAGATCGCCTACCAATGAGGTCTCCCCATCGGTCAGAGGGTTCGAACACACTCCCTTGTGATCGGGGTAGCAAGACCTTAACCAACTGTGCCAAACCTCATTGGCTATTGTCTAACATCTTATTTGACCAATAAGCGCATTATTCAATTGGATGTAAACTTCGTATTACGTTCAGCCTCAGTTAGTTCAGCCCACGTGAATTAACTAAAATTACATAACAATCATTATAAGTGGGTTCGTCCGTTAGTAATGGGCTTATATGCTCACAATATATAGAAATTTATAAGCAGCAAAACCCAACGCACTGTGTATAACCATTTGTTGGAATCAGTTTTCATGTAATGTAGCCCAAATTGAAAAGTTCACAAACAAAAGCCTATTACTGGTGGCAAACCAATAAGCCCAATTTGACTGGGTTAACAGCATATAAGCCCATGACCATTTGCGAACCGGACAAGCCAATTACTAAATTTGTGATTCTGTTAATACATCATCCCATAAAAGACACAAAACACTCCATTTCGGGAAACAATAATTCCTTTATGAGCAGTATAGGAACATTGATTCCTTTACTCTTCACAACATCCTAACTCTATGAAAGTAATAATAGGCAAGTTTCTCTTCGAATTAGTCTTGCAGAAATGGAAGCTGTGGATGCACGTTGCTTCTTTTTTTGCTTGATATATAAACATATTCTATTCATATTGCCTTCCTATTCATTAGTATAATTATTTTGTACCATTTGAAATTTTTTTTGCTAAACACCACAAAATATTGGTTATAGAAGTTAGGATGTATTTGAAGCATAACATGTACACCAATAATATTTGTTGACTGCCTCGCAATTTAAAAGATTGGAAATGTATGTGTGAGCCGTTAAAAAAATTGCATTTGGTTGTTTGAGAAGAAAAATTTCACAGCCTATTACTAAGTACAATGATAATACAGATGGATAAAAATTGTAATACACCATGAAATAGTTAAAATTATGAAGGCTCCCAATAATAAAAAATAAATAAGCTAAAATTAATGAAAAGATTTGTATACATGTTTTACACAAAATCCATACCCAAATTGTGTGAGTTCATCATTGGCTTTGGAAATATAGAATCTGAAAAGTGAATGTGAAATCAAAGTGGCAAACTTTATTATTGTATAACTATTATTTATGCCCCATCTATTTAAACAACTTGGGGCAACAGCAAACGATATAAAATTGTAAAAGAAATATGTACCAAAACAACTGCACATCGATTAATAAATTATTTATGATTTTACATTAATTATATAATTAGCAAAACTTTTTTTATATACGCTTAGCTTGAACTAATTATTATTTGAGAAGCATTACCATTTCCAGTAATTCATTATAGTTTTCCTTATGTTTTTTATATACGCCTAGCAAACATCAAAAGGAAAACGTGATTAACCCAGACATTGTTATTAAGATAAAGGATCAGCTGGATGATTGTAATCCTTTTGTGAAGCAATTCCGATTAGCCAGGGAGATTCTTTCAAATCCAAACCATTCTACCTTGAAGATGTGTTTGATGGGCAACAGACAGCATGATGGTCGCACATATAACTTGCCAACAGCTTCCGAAGTAGCAGCATTAATTGTTGGAGACATTGATATGAACTTCAATGTGAGGGATATCATTGTGGAGACTCATGAAGGATGTCTTCAACGAATCAATGAATTACATGCAGCATATTTGCCTCTGCAGTATTCTATTTTGTTCCCTTATGGTGAAGATGGCTATAGAGATGATGTCCAACATAGGCAAGAGACATTAATTAGCACAAAGACGAAGAAAAGAGTAAGCATACATGAATTCTTCAGTTATAGATTGATGCTTAGAAAGAATGAAGTAACCACACTACATCATGCTTCTCGCCTTTTGCAACAATTCATTGTTGATGGTTATACAATGATTGAAGCACAAAGATTACTGTGGGTTAGGACGCACCAAAAGGAGCTGAGGGCTGATTTATATCAAGGTTTGTCAGATTCAATCATAAATGGTGAGACTAATGCTTTTTCAACTGGAAAAGGGATTGTGCTCCCAGCTTCATTCACTGGTGGAGCAAGGTATATGATTCAGAACTACCAGGATGCAATGGCAATATGTAGAACAGTTGGGTATCCAGATCTTTTCATTACTTTCACTTGCAATCCAGCATGGCCTGAAGTTACAAGATATTGTGATCAACATGGTTTAAATCCTTCAAATTTGTTTTATCGTGTCCTTCAACGAAGCTTGATCTCCCCGTGCAACGCACGGGTAGCACATGCTTGTTATAATTATATAAGGGAAACTCAACTGTCTTTACGTTTTGATCATGTTTTGCTTAAATGTTTTATCCTACATATTCTATATTTATATTTCTTTTTACATATCCAGTCCATATTTACCAAAATAAACTTTTTTCTCATACCATTCCTAGGTCTTATTACTTTTACATTGAATTACTAATTAATGAGTAATTGCCTAAAAAGTACATTGAAGGAGATTTTGTGTCCGTTTACATTTTGTACTTCATAAAATTTAAATTACTTTTAAAATAGTAAAAATAGGATGTGGGAGAGATTGAGGGAGAGACTATAGGAGGTTTAACCAATGAGAATATATTTTTTTAAATTGATATTTTGAAACTTTGTGCTTGTGGAT
The DNA here is from genome assembly GCA_963855925.1 of Inga laurina. Classification (NCBI taxonomy): domain Eukaryota; kingdom Viridiplantae; phylum Streptophyta; class Magnoliopsida; order Fabales; family Fabaceae; genus Inga; species Inga laurina. Next base: position 51,270,748 of record OY979709.1, on the reverse strand, counting down.
GATTACATATTTAAAGACCTTTTTTTTTCCCACATATTTAAAGACCTTTTAAAATAAGCTCAATAATCTACATTATGTAACAAATTCTTAAGGAAATAAAATATTTATTTTATAATTTGGTATCACCACTTAAAAGCAGCTTATGTAAACGAAAATAGTGGACAAGATACATTGTTTCATTTTTTAATTATGAAACTTATTGATAACAATATTTAATTTTTTAGTAATCTTTTATTAAGGAAAGGGTTAGGAGGCAAAAATACCCATAAACTTTTCTCAAAAGTGCATCCACCACTGTAAACTTTTTTTTTTTTTTGTGCAAAAGTAACAATGAACTTTTAAAAGAAGGGCAAAAGTGACACTTCCATTAAAAATAACTAACGGCCGTTAATTCTAGTGCAAAAGTACTAAAATACCCCTATCTAAAAAAAGGTTAAGGGGCAAAAATACCCATAAACTTTTTTCAAAAGTGCATCCACTACCATAACCTTTTTTTTAAATAGGGGTACTTTGGTACTTTTGAACTGGAGTTAACGGCCGTTAGTTAATTTTAACGAAAGTGCCATTTTTGCCCCCTTTTGAAAGTTCATAGTTACTTTTGCACCAAAAAAGAGTTTTTGGTGATGAATGCACTTTTGAGAAAAGTTTATGGGTCTTTTTGTCACTCAACCCTTAAGGAAAATCCAACTGTTATAACCTTTGATCATGTTATCTCTATATATTTTATTCCATATATTCCATATATTCTATATTTATTTTTTTTTATAATCTTCTGTCCATTCTTACAATAACAAACTTTTTCCCTAATCCCTTCCCACGGTTGTGTTAGGTCTTATTATTTTTGCATTGAATCTTTAATTAAACAATAACAACCCTGAGAAATATATTGAATGCGATACCTTATCCAAATTTGTTTTATAAGGGCTATTTTTTAATATTGTTTAAAAAATATAGATGATATTGTCAGTTGTAACTCTGTACTTAATAATGCCCAAAATAATTCCATCATAATACATTTGAAAAACATAACTTAAAAAAAATCTCAAATCTAAAATATAAAACATTTTTTCAAAATCAAAAACTTTGTATTTGGAAAATTAATATATCCCATTAATAGTGCTATGTAGAATGAAATATTGGTAAAACTATATGTTCTTATAATATTTAATTATGAATATTGTTTCCGAAGTCAAAATAATTATTGCACTTATTTATGGTTATATTTAATTTAACTAAAATGTTTCAGTTCGTGCGTCACTGCTAGGCTATTTACGAGTTGGAGTGGTTGATTGCATTTTTGTCCATATCTCTGATGTATCTGCATAGTGGGGTGGTGGATGATGGGGTTGTGCTCATAGTGGGGCGGTGGATGATGGGGTTGTGCTCATAGTGGGGTGGTAGATGATGGGGTTGTGTTCATCTTGAACAACTATTATCTATAAGCTCGTGAAATATTATTTATACTTTCCTTATTTGAAGTTATTACTATAAGCTTCTTCTTTATTCTTCGCATATGTCTGTATCTACTGTGATCATGCTATTAGCGAAATACATCCCCCTCAAAGCAATTGGCACATTAGGGTGTGCGTGCTTCATCTATGGCCAATGCCACCCTGTCATTCGAATGAAGAGATTTCCTCTTTGGAGATGATTCTTCAAGATGAGCATGTTATGTCTTAGTCTAATCTTACTTTTCCTTCTATACCTACTCAAAGTATTTAACCTTTGCATTTATTCATACATGTCTTAGCACTCATACAACTCAGACTAATTTATGTATCTCTCTGTATGTGGTGCAAGGTGATCGAGTCCATGCCATTGTTCGTAGTGTCTTTGTGACACAACACCGCATAAGCTTGCAAGAACGAAAAACATACATTATTTCCTATTTCAAAGTCGTCCAAAACAAGGGATTGCTTAGAACATGACATTCCTTTTGGGATATACTTCCAGTATGTAACCCAAGTGCAACGGTGTGATGATGATGCAAACATTATAGGCATTATTGAGATCTGAAGGCAAAATAGTGCTTAGTGTTGCATCTAGTGGCATTGCATTACTTCTTTTGCCCAATGGGAAAACAACACACTCACAATTTGCAATTCATCTAACCATCACTGAAGACTCAGTTTGTAGTACTAAACAAGGAACACCATTGGCACAGCGTTTGGTTTGAACATCCTTGATAATTTGGGATGAAGCACCAATGGCTAATAAATATTATTTCAAAGCATTTGATAGAACATTACGTGATATCCTGCAACGAAATGAGCCTAACACTATGAGTAAAGCATTTGGTGGGTAGACGGTTGTGCAAGGAGGATATTTCAGACAAATCTTGCCTGTCATACCAAGAGGTACTCGTGAAGATATTATGTTTGCTACTATTAATGCATCATATTTATGGAAACAATGCAAACTCTTCACACTCACTAAAAACATGAGATTATCCAGGGGTACTTCCACATGTAATACTAAAGCAATAACAAATTTGCAAATTGGATCATTTCTATTGGAGACGAAAATGTTGACATACAAGCTGGCACAGAAGATGCCATTGCCATCCCTAGAGTTTTGTTATTATTTCCTTCAATAGATATTGGTAAAACTATATGTTCTTATAAAATTTAATTATGGATATTTTTTCCGAAGTAAAAATAATTATTGCACTTATTTATGATTATATTTAATTTGACTAAAATTTTTCAGTTCATGAGTCACTGCTAGGCTATTTGCGGGTTAGAGTGGTTGATTGCATTTTCGTCCATATCTATAATGTATCTGCATAGTGGGGTGGTGGATGATGGGGTTGTGCTCATAGTAGGGTGGTAGATGATGGGGTTGTGTTCATCTTGAACAACTATTATCTATAAGCTCATGAAATATTATTTATACTTTCCTTATTTGAAGTTATTACTATAAGCTTCTTCTTTATTCTTCGGATATGTTTATATCTACTGTGATCCATGCTATTAGAAAAATACATCCCCTTCAAAGCAATTGGCACATTAAGGTGCGTGTGGTTCGTCTATGGCCAATGCCACCCCGTCATTCGAATGAAGAGATTTCCTCTTTGGAGATGATTCTTCAAGATGAGCATGTTATATCTTAGTCTAATCTTACTTTTCCTTCTATACCTACTCAAAGTATTTGACCTTTGCATTTATTCATACATGTCTTAGCACTTATACAACTCAGACTAATTTATGTATCTCTCTGTATGTAGTACAGGGTGATCGAGTCCATGCCATTGTTCGTAGTGTCTTTGTGACACAACACCGCATAAGTTGCAAGAACGAAAAACATACATTATTTCCTATTTTAGAGTCGTCCAAAACAAGGGATTGTTTATAACAACATGAAATCCCTTTAGGATATACTTCCAGTATGTAATCCAAGTGCAACAGTGTGATGATGATGCAAACATTATGTGCATCATTGAGATGTGAAGGCAAAATAGAGCTTAGTGTTGCATCCAGTGGCATCGCATCACTTATTTTGCCCAATGGAAAAACAACACACTCGCAATTTGCAATTCCTCTAACCATCACTGAAGACTCAGTTTGTAGTATTAAACAAGGAACTCCATTGGCACAGCGTTTGGTTCGAACATCCTTGATAATTTGGGATGAAGCACCAATGGCTAATAAATATTATTTCAAAGCATTTGATAGAACATTATGTAATATCATGCAACAAAATGAGCCTAAAACTATAAGTAAAGCATTTGGTGGATAGACGGTTGTGCTGAGAGGAGATTTTAGACAAATCCTACTTGTCATACCAAGAGGTACTCGTGAAGATATTATGTTTGCTACTATTAATGCATCATATTTATGGAAACAATGCAAACTCTTCATACTCACTAAAAACATGAGATTATCCAGGGGTACTTCTGCATGTAATACTGAAGCAATAATAAAATTTGAAAATTTGATCATTTCTATTTGGGACGAAAATGTTGACATACAAGCGGACACAGAAGATGTCATTGCCATCCCCAGAGATTTGTTATTATTCCCTTTAACGGATCCATTCGATTATATTGTTAAGAATACTTATCCAGATTTGTTGACCATTTGGGTGATAAGTCTTATTTTGGGGATCGTGCGATACTAATAGCTATATTATCTGTTGTTGATGAAGTGAATACTTATATGTTTGCATAGCTTCCTGGTAAAGAGGTGATTTACCTTAGTGCAGACAATGTTTCCAAACAAGATGGTGTTACCAGTTCTATTGGAAAAATTCATCCGGTTGATTTCTTGAATGGGATTACTATGCCTGGATTGCCTAATCACAAGCTTACACTAAAAGTAGGTGCGCCAATAATGTGATGCGGAATATTGATAAATCAATTGGACTATGCAATGTTGTCACAAAGTTAGATAACCATGTCATTGGAGCAGAGATTATAATAGGAAGTAGCATTGGTATGCATGTTTTACACTTGACAATCACACCATCTAAAGCATCTTTGCCATTCATTTTGTGTAGAAGGCAATACCCAGTAATGCTCTCTTTTGCAATAACAATTATCAAAAGTCAGGATCAAAGTCTACTGAGTGTTAGATTATTTCTGCCCTGCCTTGTATTTACACATAGTCAGCTATATGTTGCACTCTCAAGAGTCCAGCAAAGGGAGGGACTAAAAATATTGATCCTCGATGAGTATGACATCCCCACTGACAAAACTTCAAATGTTGTATACAAAGAAATTTTATGTAATCTTTTTGGTTGGCTAACAAATATATCATTTGGTTATGATAGTTGTATTTGACAAATCTTTCTCATGTACATATTGCTTTACTTTAATCCTTGCAATGATATTTCTTTAATATACATATTTGTTTAATTTGACATGTGCATCCTGAACTAGCTGTAATTACAAGAAACACAAGTAAATGAGAATTGCTTCCCTTCTTTCTCACGCCATTTTCTCTCATTGTCTTGCTCTTCTCTATTTCTTATCTCAGATCTCTTTTATTTTCACAACACGTTATCAGCACGAAAGCTCTAACGAAGTTATATCTCTCTCATTGTTTCTCTAACAATTTCATCTACCTTCTTTTACGGTATCATTATTTGATCTATCTGGGATAATCTCAGCCACCATATGGAATAAAAGAGACCCTTTTTGCCGATTATTTTATACATTAGGTTCCATGACTAAGATTGAAAATTATTGTTGTTTTTCTATTTTATCTTACATTCGCAAGTTTTTTTATTTATCATTTTCAGGGAATCTCTTATTTATGCACCATTTATATTTTCTTATTTTATATTCTCTTGTTATTTAAATTTTATGTTGTTATATTATGTTATTCCATTTTGTTTATGTTTTGTTTGTTTATTTACTTATCTACCATTTTTACTTCTTTATTTTATTTACATTTTATGTTATATTCTATTATTTATATTTATTTATTTTATGTTATTTATTTCATTTCATTTCATTTTTATTTTATTTATGTTTCATTTATTGATGTTGTTATATTATGTTATTTCATTTTATTTAGCCATATCAATTTTTTATTGTTTATAATATTGCATTATTCATTTGTGTTATACACACACACAAATGAATATATATATATATAGATATAGATATAATTGTTAGAGCAAGCGTTTCACCCAAGAGGGGGTGAATTGGGTGATATTAAAAATTTCGTTGTAAATATAAAATTTGACGGTGAAATTAAAACAGGAAAGAGTAAGGAGAAATATCACCGAAGTGTACACCGGGAGTTATACTGGTTCGGCCACAACCACTTTGACCTACGTCCAGTCCTCAGAGCTTCTCTGAGAGTTTCACTATAACTTCCAAGATTCAGTGGGTTCTTGGCACCTCAGTACAAGTAAGTTCCTTCGCCTGGACACTCGCTCCCCCTTACAAGTTGTAATCCAATCCCAACTCAAAGTTTCACAACCTTAAGTTACCTCAATAACAAATATTGAGTTTGAATGAAATATCTCTCTCACAGAGTGAATAAAAATCACTGAAGCATAGAATTACAAGTATAATATAAAACAGAGTAATGAACTTGATGATAAGTTCGTGAGTGTGTTCTTGTTCTCTTCTCTATTTGAATGTTCCCATATATATAGATACGCTGGTAATGATTGCTGGAACATATTTCTTCATGCCCATTGGAGCGTGTGTAGCCACTATTGACTTTTCCAGTATTTGAAAAACATACGTTTGCAGTAGGTGGCGGTCGGTGACATTTGAGCATTGCATTTGACTTTCCTTATTTGGTAAGATCTCTTCATTGTTTATCTGTGGATATGCTAAGAATACTAATATAATGAAAGGTTAATCAAATAGGAAACAAAACAATGAACGTTGGAATGATTTCTGAATTTCTGGGTTTGCATACTCGAGTATTCATTAAAGTTTACTCGAGTACTTACTCGAGTATCATCGTGAAAACTTTGATGAACTGCAAGTCAACAAACAACTATAAGATCACTCGGGTAGTGCATGGAATAAACAAAATATCAAACCTTTGGAAATGCATGTTTACTCGGGTACCTACTCGAGTAATGCACTCTTTTCTTCATAGGTTACTCGGGTACCAACTCGAGTAAACCTTCAAATAAACTTATGTTACTCGATGCTTTACTCCAGTAATGTTGGCAGGATTTCAAGGCCGAGAGCACTTCAAGTTTGATTACCTTGTTACTCGAGTACATACTCGAGTAAACCCAATTTATGTTCATAGCTTACTCGGGTAATGACTTGAAATTTTTCTTCAAAAAATAACTCTGCATACTCGAGTACATACTCGAGTAATCCACTTAAAAAGAGTCATTAAATACCTGCATACTTGAGTAGAACCTCGAGTGAAGTAAGATAAAAATAGATCAAGTTATTCGAGTACTACCTCCAAGTTTTTGCTTAACACAGTGAGTTACTTGAGTACATACTCGAGTAACGTTGGTAGGGTACAAAATGCCGAGAGCAACACATTTTCTGAAACAGAGTAACTCGAGTACATACTCGAGTATCATTGGCAGGCCGAGAGCAACTTGAAAACATTTACACTATTACTTGAGTACTTACTCGAGTAACGTTGGCAGGTTACTGGAAGGTATCTCTGGTAACTTCAAGTTTTGTCTCATTACTCGAGTACATATTCGGATAATGCCTTAGAAAACTTACTTCTCATCAAGTTTCTCATCTTTTTCTCTTGGTCTTTCTTCATTACTCCAATGCTTACTTCAAGTGATGCTTTTCCCTGTTATTACTTTGTTCAAACTTATTTATTACTCAAGTCTTTTTCATACCATTCTTTGTTATCATCAAAACATGAGATCTAACAATAATCTCCTTTACAAGTTCTTTTATATTATTAATGTTGTTATTTTAATATGGCAAGGAACCATACACTTCTAAATTATATTCTGAAATTATATAGTCATAAGTCATATACCGTTGATTTTCCATTTTGGAATTATATGGCCAAAAGCCATATCGTTTGGATTTCTTATTTTGTTATAGTATGGCCAGAAGTTTCTTATTTTGTTATAATATGGCTAGAAGTTATATGCTTTTGATTTTGCATAATGAGATTATATGGCTAGAAGCCATATACCTTTTCACATTTCATCTTATTGTATGATCAAATGTCACACAACTTTTGTTTATCCTGAAAATAAAAGGTTATAAGCCATATAGACTTAATTTCTCATTTTCAGATTAATTGGCCCAAAGTCATGGGATGAGTCTTATTGGGCTGAAACTATGAGAATTAGATGGCCCAATGCCATAAAGTTTTAATTTTGTTATCTTTATGAATTATTTTTTTAACTTTATGAATTTCCTTTATTATAATGGTTGGATCATTTGAGTTTTATGTTATTATGAAGCCATGAGAGTTAAATGGCTTGATACCACATTGCTCTTTATTTTATGATTAAATGGCAAGAAACCATGTTATTTTTTATTTGGTTACTTTCTAAAAGGTCATTTGACAGTGATCTTAATCAATGGCATACATTTGCAAAAAAAAACTCTTGATAATATGATTGTTATAAATGGTATTTTTACCATATCTTGAAGACTAATAATGCAAGAGAATTTTATCCTAGTCTTGATGACTAGTTAGTATATGATAGAACTCATGTTCACGAAAGGCATATATTTCCATATATTGCCATATTCATTAAAATATAATAATATGGCTCAAAGCTATCTAGACATATGACCATGAACTAATTGACAGTGAAAATTAATGACTATGAAACAAATAGTTATGAAGCCATAAATAACTGAAAAAATGATAAGAGAGGTTATGATATCAAAGCGCCTCAAATGTGGGAACCCGACTGGTCATATGGTGATATTGATGCATTTTATTGTTCCATTTTGTGGGCAAAATTAAAGAGATTATATTATTCATATTTTGTCCAGTCATATCTTTATTATATTATGATATTATTCAATATTAGTTTGATTTCATTGTGATGATGAATTTTATTTTAAGCATTTCCCCCCTTCTTTTAACTAACTATGAATTTAGTTTTCAAACTAACTGTCTAGCTATAGAAACAAAATCTGGATATCAGATCCCATGGGCAAAGGTATGAAATTAGTTAAGAAAGAACAATTAAGTATTCTTGCAATATTATAAATACAAAAGAAAATATTAAACAACGTTTGTTCAAACAACATATTTTGAATGTTGCATATAGTATTTTTATTAATGTTGAAAAGTTTAAAATTGTCAACTCAATTTGCATTTTATTCTTTCAAGTTCCCTTCAAAGGATCTTTCACATTTTTGGATTTTTTTTTTATAACCATGTTTGCTCATTACAAGAATTTAAACAATTTAAAAATGATAATGATAATTCTTAAGACAATTTGATGAATATTGGGCTAATTTAATATATTCATATTTGTTATTGTTCCTCTCTTCTAACCTTAAAGAGTTATATTGCACCTTTTTTTTTTTTGAAATGGTAAATAGTTTATGTCAATTTTTCACAAAATTAGTTTTGCAATATGTATAAATTGTGTGTGTGTGTGTGTGTGTGTGTGTGTGTGTGTGTGTGTGTGTGTGTTGCAAGCTTATTTTATGGATGCATGAATAGTTGGGATAATTTAAAAGAAAACTATAAATATTATAAGTATTCATTATTGTGTGTTCTATTGAGACTGTTCAACTTAATAATTTCTTGTGCACAGTTTATTGTATCATCTATCATATACTCCATTGATATGTTATCTATTTTTCTCTTACTTCCTATTATTATTAAGCGTAAATTATAGATCTATTTGTTCAATATATAATTATGCGATCATTGGAAAATGTTAGTAAATTATTATTGCCTTCCTATTTGGTGGATTAATTTAAAGTTTTTGTTGTGTTCATTTAATATATATATATATATATTAAATTGATCTATATTTAAATATATTGTAATGAAAATTGTTCACTTGTTTCATTATGCAATTACATGTGATAAGGTTGACAAAAATTTTAGGACTTCATAATCAATGGCTAATTTTGTTAAGTCATTTGTATAGTTGGGATATGAGATGCAATTCTACTTATTTATTGAGTTATCACATAGATTATGAAAAACTATATATGTTATAGATACTTTTAAATATTTTATACCGTTTAGTGTGTATGAAAAGAAGCAGAGTGAATTGAAATATATTATTAACAATCAATGCAATTCTAATTGTGATATAGTTTCTGAAAAACTAATACAGATTTTTCTATAGGCAGATTAAGAATAGATAATGAAAATTATGACCCGTAGATCTACAATAGAACGTTGGTTCACCAGAGGCTCTGGAGGTCATAGCCCAATTGGAATGAAATCCATGATTGTATGTGAGATATGAAGTATTTAAGCTTTGAAGTGAAAGATAGATTATTGACCTATTACGTACTAGTCTGTGTTTGAAATATAGAAATAAAGAAAGTATACTAATATGACTCAAGCTTGAGGGGGAAATTGTTAGAATACAAGTGAGTTTATATTGCAAAGCGCAACTCATATACTTCCTACACAAAGCCTAATAGATCTCCCAAAACGGATGTCATATTGAGATTTTAAATCAATATCTTATGGAAATTGTAAAGTTTGTTGTTGGTTAAGAAACACGTTACAGTAAACCAGAAGTTTACTGATTTGAACAAATTTATTGTTGGAATGACTTGTTTGGTCATCTAAGTCATATATATTATGCAACAAATTATAAAAGATTATATATTGACATCCATTGAAGAATCAAAAAAGTCTTCATGATCATAGCTAACATATTATTCAAGAATTATTATGTGTTGCTTGTTCTCAAATAAAATTGACTATGAGAATATCATTGGTCATGATAAGCAATGGATATCTGCATTTCTGGAAATATATCAAATAGAATTATATGGGCCTATTGAAATAGCATGTAAACCATACAATGGTTCGATAAATTTGAAAGATACATCTATGAGATTGTTACATGTGAGATTATTATTAGCTTGCAACCTGGAGTCTGCAATAATATTTGAATAAATTAAGTACGCAATTTCCAAATTATATGATCCATAAACCATGTATTAAAGCCTCCATAAATAGCTAGATCAACTTTTATGAGAACAAAATTGTGTATTTCAATGTTAGTATATATGTGATTTTATATATTGCATCATTTATACAAGCCAACAAAATTCTCCCGGTTAAACTAGCTTTTGGTCAGGAGCCAAACACATTCCATCTTAAAAGGTTTAAATGTACAATGCTTATTAGTCCACCACAATGCATATAGATGAATATAGAAAGAAAGTTGAGATAAATGTTGGGTAAGAACCTCCTTTTTCTTGTTTTTCTCTAAATGAAACAAAAAGATGTTTCTAAAGGAAACAAATGGATATAGGAGACTGATACTGCATGATTAGTCAATTGTCATTTGACAAAGTTTTCCTAACATAAGAGGGAGAAATTGAATATATAGTTAGAAAAGAGAACGCATGGAATGCATCATTAAGTATAGATCCTCGAATATAGAAGTATGACCCAAAAGTTCATGAGGCCATGCATTCAAATGTTATAAAATATTTGCCAAATGGAATTATTGACCTAAATGAGAGTTAATAAATCTCATATTCCGGCAAAAAATGCTTCAATAAGTATGAATAAAAGAGAGATATGCCCGAAGCATGAGAAACAATTCGGTTCCAAATATAAATATTATGGTTAAATTGGAGCATATAATTAAGATGGTCATATTAAGGAGATAGATACTCTAGAAGAGTGCCAAGACATAACTAAATTGCAAAAAACCTCAAGAGATGTTCATGTACTTAAAAAGTAATATAAATATTAATAAGTTATGTCATAACGGAAAAAATGGAACTGATAAGATAAAGTTATTGACCACAATTTTGAAAATAATATAATATAATCAAATGAGGATCTTATATAAAGATATGTCATGAGAAGTAGACATAAAGATAATTGGCCAAAAGGAAAAGTAAACGATGGAAAAAGACACAATGAAATATGATTATATTGTGCAGTTATGGACCTGCAGTTCAAACAATAGAAATATGATAGTATTTTGGGATATATAAATATTTATGTGTATAGATTTTCACAAAGTCTAATATGATTACGATGAGATACATGATTTTGTGGTGGATACAATAATTTTGTATATTATTAGTCTGGCAGTTTATGAAAGAAAAATTATACGTCTGTCAAATATTGTTATATATAACACATGCATATGGCTCACTAAATAGTGGAGTTTACATAAGAATCTTCAAAATATCCAAAATGCAAGAAGCATGCCCAAAGATAATTTTGCTTGCAAAATATATATTGAATTTGATATTGTAGAAGTACCTTATAGTTATGAGAATATTTAGAGATCATATTAATATTGTATTCATTATGATTTTACTAGTAAAATTTAGTTCTTGCAGTTACACAATGGATAATAAAAATAATATTGGATGATTTTCATGTTAATTCTTTTATTGTTCTACAACGAATAATATAATGTTTGGCGGCTAAAATGAAGATATACTCAAAAATACATTAGAAGTGATGGTGTCATCAAGGGAGTAAAACTAATGTCATCATTATGGGGAGTCGATACACGCTGTGCTTTTTTTTCCTTTATCTAGGTTTTGTCCAACTGGGTTTTCGTATAAAGGTTTTTTAATGAGATAGCACTGAACAGTGTATCAATGAATGATATACTCTTTTCTTTAGCTTGGTTTTTGTCCCATTGGGTTTTTCCTAGTTAAAGTTTTTAATGAGACACATTCATCATGGACATCCAATAAGAAGTGTTATAAATATTAATTATGTGGATGTCTATTGACTCATATCCTAGTCAGCATTCATAAATACGTTGTTGATAAACTAAAAGGCTATTTAATAATACGAAGGTCATATAATATTAATTGTACCATTTATTATATATTAATCGTGACCCTTGGTAGTGATTTTAGAAGCTATGAATAAGGTCTTATACATAGCATTGTAATTATAAGAAACATGAATGAATGAGCATTGCTCCCCTGCTTTCTCTCACCATTTTCTCTCATCGACTTGCTTTTCTCTATTTCTTATATCATATTTCTTTTATTTTCACAACAATTTTAATTTTCTTATCACTCATTTGAATTTAATTTGGTTTGTTCAAATTAAACAAAAGTGTGAAATTAAATGCTCAACCTGATTTAGGTACGAAGTCCTTGTAGAAACAATATTTTACTTACTATTTATTATTTGACATGGCCGTGCATTTGCAAAACCCTAGGTTATAAATTTTTCCCAATCAACCGCCCGGATTTCCTTGCCTCTAGGCATCTCATCTCGTCGACTTCGTGAAACAAGAGCTCTTGCTGAACATCAACACTGGCTTCGTTCTTCTTTCATTTTAAGAAAGTGAAGCATATGCATTTTTGGCAGGTTGGCAAAAACGTGACTTATAAAAGAATCGATTTTTTCCCTTGAGACTTGTCCTTATTCTTCTAATTAATTAAAATGTTTACATCAATGTGACACATGGCAACAATATTGTGCATATTTTCTTTTCTACATTTTGTTGCCATTTTCAATGATAAAATTAGCCCGTTAAGCAAACAGCAAAGTGTATCCCCACAACGTGCTTGCGTGCTTATGTCCTGGCCTCTACATGGGCCCGACATTGGGCTGGGCCTCAAGCTTCGGTCCATGTCTTGGGAAATATGCATTCAAGCCCAACGCAATTAGGCTTGTCTTAGGATTTTGGTAATGGCCTTGGTGTTTGAAGATGGTGAGAAAGTAAATCAGTTAATTTATTTTTAGGTAATACGGTGGGAACTAAATATATTGATTTTGACTTATCGGTGTTGATCCTAATAGAATTAGCTCTGTCTGCTTGAGTACGAGGTCTCAGTTCAAGTCTCTGTGATTGCAAAAGACATCTTTAGGAGAGTCATCCTTATTTAAATCGGATAGTTAGGCCCGACGATAGCTCAATATGACACATATACACAATCAGATAGTTATATAAGAAAACATTGATTTTAAGGAAAAACAGAAGAAAACTCGTAACTTAACAAAATATTTACCTGTTATCCAGTACAAGCTCTTAGATTAGAAGGGTAGAAATATAAATTCTTTCAAATCGAAGTCTTTGTTAATAAAATAAAAAACTTAACCTTTTTTGTCACTTATTCTAATTATAATATAATATGACACAGGGGTTGAAATTTGCCCCTTCACTTTTGCTACAGATGTAGAGGATCTAAAATTAGATGTGGCATGCTTTGACTTTCGGTCTCCAACTCAATGAGTATATCACTTCACATTGATCTCAAATTGCGAGAAATTCTTGTATCAATCTAGTTTGTCACGTTATTTATGATCTAACCAATTAAAATACAATAACTCATAAGCTGATTTGACAACTCTTAAATTTTAACTAGCATATTAACAAAATTAAAAGGCTTCACAAGATTCATTTTTTCATTACTTAGCAGCCAATTAGAATTAATATTAGTTGAGTTGTTGGATTTCAATTGATCTGACTATAAATGATATGGTGAACCAGGTTCATATAAGAATTTCTCTTAAAATTAGATGATTCCAGGTCATATTTTTTATTTTCCAGTATTTGATTTTTAATTATGTTGTCTAATTGATTATGACCTCACAAGCATATAACCAACTTGCCCATTTGGTCCACAAATTTATAGGAAGTTTTATATTTAAGGTTAACAAATTGAAAAGAAGAAGAAGAAGAAGAAGAAGAAGCAAATATTGTGTTAGATTCTTAATATAAGATTTAGCTTAAACTTTGAAATGTAAATTATATAAGATTGTCAAAATCACAAGTTTAAATTATATATACTCGAATTGTGAATTCGAATTGTAAACTCATAAGAGTATGCTTTTATCAAAAAATAGCCATTAAAGATATATGATTAAATAATTTAAATATAAAAAATGACTATGATCTTATTTGAATATATCTTAAATTCAAATTAAATCTGTTAACATTCATAATTTATTATACTTAATAAAGATATTTTTATGAAGTTCGTATGTGAAGTTACTGAATATAATCAAACCGAAAAAGAAACTAGTATAAACTTAAAAACGAGTTAAAACAATTTTGTTAGTTAGAAACACAAAAACGATAAATTTAGTATGTGGTCTCGCAACTTCAACTAATTTTACAGTTTTTATGAGTTTAAAAGTGAGTTGAAACATTTTTGTAAATTAAAAACGTAAAAACAATAAATTTGATAAGTCAAATTGTTAGTTTAACAACAATAATTACACTATAAAATAAATTTTATATTAAGGATTTGTAGTAGTACATTGATAACAATTTTTTATTAAAATTATATTTAACACTAGTATATTTATTGGAATAATTAGACATTAGATGTATTTCCTAATAAATATATGAGAATAGAAGGTAAAAAAAAAAAAAAAGATATGACAATAACATTTTTTTTGGAAAAAATTATTGGAGAAGAACATTTAAAGAAACCAACATGAGTCGTTTAAACCGACAGACCGTGTGGGGGAAGGGTGTTTGGTGGACTTTTGACTTTTGTTTGGTTTTGTGTTTGTTTGGTTCATTTGTTTATTAGAGTCATTGACTATAACCTCTGTTCTTGCGTCTCTGACACTCTTCAAATTCTGCATCACATGATCCTCCTCCATTATTGTGGCTTTTGTTTTGTCAAATTGCTAAAACTTCCAATTTATTTTTTTTTTAAAATGCTCTTTTATCGATGATCTTAAAATTGTTACCACTTTTATTTTGCAGGACAATTCAACAAAAAGATATGGTTTATATGTATATTAGCCTAAATGTATGGGCTAATTCATTAATTTGTTGAGATTTAAAAAATTAGTTAAGCCATTTTTTAAAAAAAATGTGCATTTTTTTAAATAGATTTGATATGACTTTCCTAAGATATTTATATATAACATTATATTATAGGTTAAAGTATATATTTAGTCTTTTAAGTTTTATAATAGAGATATTTTTTTATCCCTTAATTTTATAAAGTATACTTTTAGTCCCTTATCTTTCACATCGTTAATATTGCTAACGGAAAATATTAACACAACAAACCCAAGTGATGATTATGAGGTTAACAAAACATATTTAAGTTTTAATTGTTTAATATAATATATTTAGATTATTATATTAAAATAAATTGACAAATCACGGCAAATGAAATTGATGTTATGATATTTAGATTATTAGACTAATATATTTGGATTATTAAAATAAAATTTTTTAATACAATTGAGGTTTTGATATTGACTACTTCATGAGATTTTAGATACACATATTTTAAATTTTAAGATTAATAACATTTAATTACATAATTATCACTTAAGTTTTCATCACTTGAGTTTGTTGCGTCAGCATTTTTCGTTAATAATATTAACGGTGTAACATCCCAAATTTTATTCACCAAGAATATATTATAATTATTATATATATTCAATGAAATGGTGAATATTTAAGACCAAAAGAATTAAATATTAAAAATTGAAGGTTGAATAGTATTTTCAGTGAAATCGCCTGCCAGGCAGTGAGATTGTCATATAGTTTTGGAAGACCAAATGATGACCAAAAATTATGAAATTTTACAGAGTGAAAGTAGACATCCTAAGCTTTAATTTGATAGGTCATATGACTCAATTGAAGCTATGTACAAAAATATATGAATTTTTGAAGTTAATCCAGAAAATCTGGAAAGTTTCTGGAGCAGCGGTCAAAGATTGAAAATCTGGGAATAATATGATCATTTCCAGTAAAATTCCATATTTTTCCTTGAAACTAGAGTCAATGAGGGTTCCATAGGCTTTGGAATCGACTCGAATCGATGTCTACAAAATTAGTTATGATTTTTCAAAGTTAAGGCAGAAAATCTGCCAGAATTGGCATTATTCCGAAAATTGAAAATGAAAAGTGTTAGAAATTGATTAATGAAATTAAAATGCCAAGTGTCATGAACATATGAAGAGATAAGACCCAAGTACACTCATGATCACAAAGTATGACATAAAGTGGAAGGAGTATGGCATAATGCAAGGTGTCATGAGGGCAATTAAAGTGTTCATGAAAGGTGGAAAGATCTCAACTCTTGGTTAGATCAAGGGCTAGGAATAAAGATGAGGGATGACAAATAAAACATATTTTCCCTTCCTCCTTTCATGCTCATTCACGCACAAGAAGAGAAAAAAGAGAGAGAGAGTGATTTTTGGGAGCTCTTGGAGATTTAGAGAGCAAAAAGAAGTAAGATCCAAGGTAAGCTAAGATTTCTTAAAGGTTTCTTCTTCTAATCTTCCATAAATCTCTTCTCTAATCTCTTCCTTTCCATAAATTCCATGGATTAGCAAGCAAATCTTGAGCCAAAGAGAAGGAGAGTGGAGAACTTCTAGAGGAAGAAAAAGAACTCAAGAAGGTAACTTCACAAATCCTAAGATTATGTTAGATGTGGTTGTTGTTGATGATTATGGTTGGATTTGGTTAAATTGTTAAGTTTGTAAATTTGGAAAGTCCTAATCCTAAGGGGTTATGCTGCCCAAATTTCTTTGAATCATGATTAAGAAGTGTTTAAATGAGTTAATCAAGGGTTAGAAGTGAAAAAGTACAAGTTTTAGAAGCTAAAACACAAAGCTCCATTTTTTCCAAATTGTGACCAATATTTCGGCCAGACCAGATCTGGTAGTAGGATTTGGATTTTCATGAAATAAATGGTTCCATTGGACTCAGTGGGCAAAAATAGGTGGGGTTACAGTTGGACACTTTTTCGGTAGAGGCCGAAAAAGCATATTTACGAAAACGCCACTGAAATTACTAAATAGGGGCTGTCAAGGGTATTTTCGTAATTTGACCATGAATTTGGCGGTTTCGAGGCCGGAAATGGATTCCTTGGGCGAAAATAAGTCAGAATAGCCTTATTCAAAATTTTGGGAAAACGTGCCATCGGGCCGGGTACGGCGGGGCCGGGCCGGGTTCCCGGGGGCATTTTTGTAAATTTTCACCATAGACTAATATAACCACAATAAAGACTATGGAATAGTCTAAAATGATACTTGGATAGGTTATGACCTATTTCTGGTACATTTAATATTTTAGGACCGAGTCGGACGCCGGGACAGCACGCTTTACGAGACACTATTAAATAGGGAATATCACAGCTTTGAAGTAGGGACATTATCCGTCATACACTATGCCATAAGTTATGTGATTGTGTGGATGCCATTGTTTTGTAAATGCACTTAATTAATAACATGATTTGCCTAGAGAGAGGCTGTTAGTGCCAGAGGTGCACTTACACTGGGAGTTGGCAGAAGTCCAACCGGTGTAGATTGTGGGGCTGGGCCCTACTCATGTATACATGACGATTATGTGTTTATATTGTTCATTAATTTGTGCATACCTTGGCGCATGACATATTTACTTTTCGCATTTTCTATGAACGATATTATGTCTCTATGGAGATTCTTCGGAATCTCACCCTATTTTTAAATAAACACCTCAGCGAGTACCAGTGGGAAAAAGGGCAAAGAAGTTGTCGCCGAGAAGTGAGTGGCACGTGTCCCGAGGCGAGGATATGAACGTGGTTATGCTTTAGTCTATGCCTCAATATTTTGGTTAATTTGTAAATACTAAAACTTCCGCTGTATTTTGTTTCCGTCGACGAACAATATTGGAATTGTAAACGAACGACGGTGGGATTGTAAATGAATATTTTTATCAGTATAATTGTACTTTTCTGTATGCCCATTGAATTCCATCGTTATTACTCTTTGATTATCGAAATGGAAACGGGTGTTGACAAACGGTGTTAGAATTATATGACTAAAAAGTATAATTTTTAAAATTAAGGGACCAAAAATATATCTCATGTTAATTTAAAAGACAAAGTATGCTTTAACCTTAAATTATAGGAAAAATATAATGAAGGACCAGAAAGAAAATATATTTATTAAGAAGGACCATAAAAATTCTAATTATTTAGAAGGACCAAATACAAAAATATAAAATTAAAAATACTAAATACCCTAAGAAAATCTTTTACATTCTCTCCCACATTCTTATTTTTAAAACTAATACAAAATTCTAAATTTCGTTAAATTAACTATAAGTTTTGTCAATTTTCAATTTTCACTTTTCACAACCTGCATAGACATCTATGGAAAAAAGCACGCATTCTTTGATTTTGTCAAAATTATAATTTGTTAAAATCAACAAAAATTTTAATTAAAAATATAATTATATAATTTTAATAAAACTTATGTCTTTTATAATTTATTGTGTATGTTAAACCAAAAAATTTTGTATGATTTATTTTTAGTATAGAAGAAATTTATATGGATTAAAAAATCATTTAATGTTAATAAAATTAAAAAAATCAAAATAATCTTTTATATATTGACAAAACATGAAATGAGTTTAGCTTTTATTTTTATAAAAAGAGCTTAATTGATATCAATGTTGATACTTGATGATATAAATTGACAAATTGATGATGTATTAGTTAATTAAATGATCTATCGATTATATGAATATGGAGCTTGTTGAAAAAATAAAAATTAAAAAAAAATGAGTTTGAACCGTAGTTAATTAAATATTGTATTGATTTTACATGAGTATGAAATTTGGTGATAAATAAAAATTTAAAAAAAGATACGATCATATTACATGTGAATGATGGTTGGTTTTACTTTTAATTTTAGTGATTTTTTAATTATGAATACAAGATATAATGTAGGGGGTTTGATTAGGGACAATTTAGGAATTTAAAATTTATATTATGATGTTTGGTCCTTTTAAATAATTACAATTTTTATGGTCATTCTGAATAAATATATTTTCCTCTTGGTCCTACATTCTAATTTTTCCTAAATTATATATCAACTTATAAATAAAATAAATTAGTTGGGAAAAAATGATAGACATGAGTGACAAAATGGAATGGAGATCAATCTTATATTCTGAATCAGATCTAACCCACCAACTAGTTTAATATTAGGGTTCGGGGTAACACCAATTTAATCATTTGCATTAAAAAACTCCATTAATAAAAAAAATCCCTTTAATGTACGCAATTATAACAAACTCAATAGATAGTGTATGAAAAAAAATATTATAAATTTCATAAAAAAAAAAAATTAATAGAGTTGTATATTCTGATCTCTCCAAAGAAAATTAGCTTTATATAGACATGCCTTTTAATTATATGTACATGTATCACTAAAATTATCATCCCTTGCATGTAGCTAAAGCAATTTTAAGAAACATCTAAATTAAATTATGAAATGATAGCTGTGATTTATTTTGTTTTCTTGTTTGGTAATGAACTGGCTTGTTTACATCTGTATCACACATGAATGCCCATAACTAACGACACATGTTGTGTCTTTTTCATGTCAGTCAACATTTTCTACTTGATCAATAATATAAACTATTGTGTTTTAATAAACTCTTGATAGGTACTTAAAAAGTGAATATTTTAGATAAAAATATAAGTCCGAATCTCAAGAAGTGTATTTATTAGAAGAATTGATAACCCTTAACCTTGCAAGCCACGAGGGGAAAACTCTTGATCAGATGAAAAAAAAAAAAAAAAAATTGGACATTTCAAATCTTTGGTTTTAAACTATTTTTCCAATTCAAGTAATGTAGAAAGTAAGCATGCATGGATAGAGTCTAATCTTAGAGTGTTTTTTTTTTTTTTTGCCAACACTATTCTCTAATGCTTCACCCATATTATCAATTAAAGTATGAAATATATAATAATTCATATTGTTTAAACATGGCATATATAACTCTATTTTTTTTTTTGACCTGGAATATAACTCTATTTTTTTAAACTTTATATATAATAGTATTTGGAAAAATAGTACTATAATGAGATATTATATTAAGGACCAAATGTAGTATTTACTAGAGACTAACCAAAACTTCTACGCGGGAATGCATTAATTTATCTTTACATTCTATTCTATTCTCATATTATGACTTGGTAACTAAATTACATTAGATATATGTTTCACACACGCGCACACACATATATTGAACCCAATTTAGTGATTTTTAGATAATAAGTGCTTATAAATCATGATTCACGATATACAAGATAAGTATGTGAGAGGAGTTTTGTCCCGACTTACGTAATAAGTGCTTATTTATCAGGAATAAGCTATTCCAAACATTCACTTAGAACAGCATGAAAAAGGTACATCAGTTTTCATGTTTATTGGAGGGTTGATGCACAATCGATCAGCTGTCTCTATTCTTAAATGTGTCACAGGTAGCATTTTATTTTTTGAAATGTGTTAATAATTTTTAGTGTTTGATAATAAAAAAAATTATTGTCATTCAATGATTTACGAGGTCAAATAATTTAAAAGAATTATTGTTGGTTGGTGTTTTCCTCTCTAAACATCACGTGGATGGTTCCTGAACTCGTTGATCAACTTAATTAATTAGCATTCTTTGAATCCATCAAAAAATGGAATTTAATTGTATTAAGAAATCTTCAGAATAAATTAAACATATATAAATTTAATCTCACGGCTTGAGTAATTTTATTATTTTTTAAAAAAGTAAAAAATGAACTCATATGAGGAGATATTTTCATCCAGGAACATAAAAATGGGGTAAGAAACCCTTTGCTCAAATATGTACTCAAAATTTAAGTGTCAACTAAATAACTTGCAAAAATATTGTAAAAAGATAATAGTATTTTCTTCCTTAGGTAATAAAATATAAGACAAAACTTATGTTAAGTTGTTTATACTGTATCATTATGTCAAGTTTTCCGATAATATTTGTTATTTTGTCATTATTAGCTATTAAGATGTATATATGCACTTGTAAATTTTTGTATTAGACATTATCATGTAAAATAGGAATTGCAAATTTTTATGTGAATACTTATTATTTTACTATTGTTAGTTGTTAAAATGCGTATATGCACTTGCACCTTTACTAATAAAATTTGAAAATTTGTTATTTTACTATTGTTAGCTGTTAAAATGTATACATGTACTTATAAATTCACCTATAAATTTAACCTAATGGATATAAGTAATCCCAAGTTTTGTTGTGAAATATATTATTGTGACAAAAAATACGCAGTTCAAAGAATGAAAAGCGGAAAAAAATTGACTAAATAATACAGTGGTCCAAAATGGAAATGATTAAAACTGGAAGGATGTGAAAGAAAGAAAAAAGTAAATAACATCAAAATACGGGAATGCAGGCATCTATACTTTTTTTTAAAAATTTTTAATTTGATATCTATGTATTTTTCCTCTCAATTAAATTCTTAATTTTGTTTTGTTAGCACAATTACTTTCTATATATGGTTAATGGTGATGACAGAAAACTTATAAGGACTAAATTATATATACTAAATTAAAAAAATGATGAAAAATATATGTACTTGTAAAATAGTTTTCCCTCAAAATAATACAATTTTTTAAAATTTCCTAATATAAAATTAGGCCTTATATTAATTTTGGCAAAAATTAGAGGAGGAAAAAGATAAAAACTTATGCAGAAAGGAGGTGAATTATTGCTTTGATTGAATCAAATTAATCAGCCCATTAAAAAAATATTTAAAGGAGAAAGGAGAAAACGTGTTGAGAATGTACATTCATTGCACATCCATATGGTGGGTCCCACTTTTCAACTGTGATTATGCTTTATGGATATGTGCTTAGTTTGGATCATGTTTAATATTTCTAAAAGTGTTTATTTACGTAAATCGAGATAAAATTTCTCTCATATATTTACTTCGTATACACTAGACATCGTTATTCCAAACAAATATGTATTTATGCACACATACATACAAAAAATTCGACCAGCTTATTTTTATAAGGAATGATTATTAAAATTATACAGTTCAGTGTTAGTCAAAAACTATAAATATATAAAATATGTATTTTTTTAATTATATTTGTTTTATAAGAAGAGTATATAAAAGATAATGATTGAAAATTTATTACAGTGACATATATTTAATGTGGTTAAAAATAAAAATTTAAAGTTTCAGACAAAAAGAATATGTTATTAACTTAATATGCAATTTTGTTTTGGAAATTTTTGTTAAGAAATAATGTCACCCTAAAAGAGTTTTTAGGTTCAATGTTATTTCGAAAATGTTAAAAAAAATATATTATTTTTTACTATTAAAAATTAAAGATCAGCGTTAATTTTTTATCATAATTAAGATAAAATTGCTACATTTAAAATTTCTTTTTTTGGACTGATACATTTTGAATCTTTTAATAATATTAAATCTGAACAAACCCTCAATAAAAGGACGAATTTACAGCTTAAACTTGAATTCTTGATATAAAGTACCGCCGACGTTAGAGATGTTTCCTGGTGGAAAGAAGCGGACCGAATGCCACACATATATGTAATTATTCGCCTTCGTAGGGGTAATTCAACGGAGAAAAATCATGGAACCTCGTAATCATGCAAATTCCACGGCATTATGTGAGGACAATTCCGGTCTTCATTCATTTAGGCTAGACCCTAATTTAAGTCCTCAACTTTAAATTCGAAATTCTTTATAGTTTGAAATTCTCCACCCTCATTTCTCTTCTGTGTCCTACTCTATCAGTTTTCACATCTATTTTCTGCTTTTTTTTTTTCTTGTTTCCTTTACTTTCTTACGCCACATCAGTTTCTTCGATTGGTTGATCTGATACTCCGGCGTGTTGTTCTCGATCTTTCCTTTTAATTGGCGATGAAAATATCTAGTGGCGCCGGCAGAGTGAGCTGTGCTTTCGACTGAGTCAGTGACGGGGGAAAAAGCTGTAATTGTTTGAATTTTCTCGTTTGGGTTTGTGTGAGTAGTTTTGGGGAAACGAATTGTTCAAGGTTATCTGAAGTTTTGAGGGCTTCGTTATGTTAGCTGTTCCTTTCTGGGTTTTGTGAGGGGGGCTCTGATTTGTGTGCGCATTTGATATGGGTGGGTGTTTTCCTTGTTTTCACAAGGAGGACAGTGGGGTGAAGAAGGAAGCGGTCAAGAAGGATTACCTTAAAGAAGGTTCAGCTACTCAGTCTCATCACGTCAATAGGGTTAGCTCAGGTCAGAACAAATGTGGAAGCTTATTCTAACAAAATTTTTTCTGGCTTTAATTTTTGGTTAATTCATTGGCTTAAACTATGTTTAATTTTGCAATTTTTGCTCGCTTTTTTTAGTTCTATGATGATGCATATTGGTTAAATTAATGGGTACTTTGATCTGATTCATATGATGATTGTACTTACACTGCTACTGTTAATGATTTGATGGTCAGGGGCTGTCTCTTCTGTTTATTGCATTCTTATTCTTATTGACAGGTGTAGTATAAGTAGCGTTGTGGGAGATCTGCCCTTGGCTCTCAAATTTCACAAATGTTTCACTTATTATTATTATTATTATTTTTTGGCCAATCACAAATGTTTCACATTGTTTGATAACATGCTTCATTAAATTACAGTCACCATGTACAAGGTAGGTGCGGATGCTAAGCTGCATTTTGAGTAAATTAATTGACACCCTATAAAATTAAATTGTGGCAGGATATAACTTTAAACAAGATGCTGTGCGTTTCTATAAAAATCATGGAATGCATTATCTAGATAATTGGCTAGCTTGTTTACATATAAACTGAAAATTAACAATTCAGGCATACTATTTGTGCTTTGGTATAATTCCGGATTATTCATGTTAGTTGAATCATATTCTGGCAGATGATAAGATGTAACCAGAGAAAATCTTAATCCTTTTTGTTCCAAATGTAGATGCTACAACCCATATTCTACAATGAAGCGGCATATGGTCACTGTAATCGCTGTTCCCAAGTATTCTATGCTATGCCATTAATCCTTATATGACTGCATAATAATTTGCATAATCCACTTCTCTTCATATTCATTTTTTAGCTTCTCCAATATATATTTGTTGTTTATGTTTCATTCCCTCTTGGTTATTTTTAAACCATTTACACAGACAAGTCGAAATCAAAAAGTGGCTCTGACTCTAGGAAAGAACTACCAGTTCAACAGGATGGAACAACTGCCCGCATTGCTGCACAAACTTTTACGTTTCGGGAGCTTGCAGCTGCCACAAGGAATTTTAGGCCTGAATGTTTATTAGGTGAAGGTGGTTTTGGACGTGTTTATAAAGGCCACCTTGAAAGCACGGGGCAAGTAAGTTGTGATTGCTGCTACAGAGATTGTTGTTGTTGTTGAATAACAAAACCGTATCATCATGCCATACATTCTGGGCATGGATTCTATTAGTTCTCAATCATGGATTTCTAAACAGTCTTTAATCTGCCCCTCCCTTCCTCTATCTGTCTCATAATCCATGTTGATGGAATAATCTTTTTACAGGTTGTTGCTGTAAAACAGCTTGACCGCAATGGCCTTCAAGGAAATCGAGAGTTCTTGGTGGAGGTACTCATGCTTAGCCTCTTGCATCACCCAAATCTTGTGAGCTTAATCGGTTATTGTGCTGATGGAGATCAGCGGCTGCTTGTCTATGAATTTATGCCTTTGGGGTCCTTGGAGGATCACCTACACGGTCAGATTACATTCCTTTGTTACTGTAACTTGTAGTACCTGACTAATTGTGCGTTCAAAAGTTCAAATTTCATTTTTGTTTGATTTTTAACTATGTATTAGACATTAAAGAGCAAATAAAGATTGAGGTTGAACAATAGAACTAAAAGGTAGTTAGTGAATTAGCATCATTGGACTCTGTTGAATGTTTGCTGGTATAAAAAAAAAAATTTGTTTGAGAATAATAATTTGAAGGGTGCTTTGGGGGGGGGGTGATAATTGACATGACAGCAGGGAGTAAGAATATTTACTGTCAAGGATGCGTGAAGTAAAATGGCTATGCATCAATTTTTGTAGTGTCTCCCAAGAGATCATGTAATTTTTGGACAACCATTTTAGGCTTTCATTAAATGAATGTGTCAAATAAGATGTGGGTTATGAATGGTTATTTCAAATTATCAGATGGTAGATGTTACTGCTTTTACATGGATGCTAGCAATTTATGATATTTAGTGCTTTAAACTTACTATGCATGCTGTTGCTGTTATCATAGGGATGTCAATCATGAGATAGCTGGGCAACTAGGACTCAAGTAGAAAGGTGACAGCTAGGGGATTAGGGTTTTAATAGGATTAGTTAATAGTTAATAGGGCTGCCTGCCATGGCAAATAGGTTTGGCTAGCTTTCAAAATTGATGCAACCAGAACTATTGCAAGGAAGGAGAAGTAAATTGGTCTAGGCATCACACCAAGGGTTTTATTTGATCACAAGACCAAGAAGAGAGCAGCAATATGCTGCTATCATTCATACACTTGATCATTCCTCTAGGAGAAAGCATTTAAAAGTCTAAATGAACTTCTTAGTTCTTATCCTTCAAGAATGTGGTATAGCATCCTAATCCCAAAGGGTGTGTTTGCAGCCACTCAAAATCAGGAATTCATTTCAATTGAATAGTAATTGTTTAGTTGACTGTGTTGGGTGTATATCTATTAGTTAATATGACAATTTGATTTTATATCTTGTAAAGGAGAGAGGAGAGAGGCATTATTAGTTAATACAACTTCCATTTTGATTTCTGTTTCTTCTTTACATTTCCAGTTTCATAAAGATGTCACTTTCTTGTCAATGTAAGAGTATTTGCCCTTTCCTTGGGCTAAGGTCTGGAATTGCCATTTGGATAATGAAGAATTTGAGCTTCATCATTTCCGAAAGTTTTAGAAATTGAATTCTTGATGGATTTGGTTACGAATTGAGTCGCAGGGATAGGGATTGTGACTCTGCAATTATGAAACCTGTAATTAAAACTTGAACACTAAAACTAGCACAGGAAAGACAAAAGATTGTTAAATGTCCTAGGATTGAATATAATAATTACATAAGCAAATGCAATCTTGATAGTGACAGATAATTTTAATCTTGGGAAATAATTCAGTTAGTTCCATAATTTTAAGTAAATCATAATATTGAGATGAATTGTTTATAGCCAAGCCTTCTTGATGCTAGTGAGTCTAGGTTCATTCTCCCTTGGTTAAGGAAAAGTTGACCTTGAATTTAAAGTATTCAAAGTAGCAGGAAACCCAACTAGTTGAGAAACACCCTTGGCATGACATAAGAATGGTGTCCTTGATAATTGATATTTCTTGCTTTCGTTTGTTGCTGAAGTGAGGAACAATGAAAATGGATGGACAGTCTTGTTACTTGCACTGTTAAATTTGTGAGTAATGATTAACTCAATGATAAGACCTTACTTTGCTCCATCCTTTTCTTGGGAGAACTCCAAATTATGCATTGCGACAACACAATATTCACATCTATCATCTTGCCTTTAATTAATGATTAGATCGTTCACGTAACCTGTCAAGGATTAGATTTGGCAATATGTTGAATACTGCACAAAATGCATTACCAGGTGTGTATATCCAGGTTGGGATGAATTGACACTACTGCAAAACTTACATGCACATCCTGACAAGTTTCTAGAAGAACTTATTTTCATCATGACTTGTAAATCATGATAGGTTGTTTTGTTCACTGCATTTCAAATTTTAAATAGATTTAGTTACGAATCAGATGCTAATGTTTTTTGGAATTTTCAAAGCGTATTCTAGGTTGTAAGGACTTACCCATTGAGTGCAGACTAATTTATAAATATGAAAATTTATGCGCACGTTTCTCACAATGAAGAATTTACACCGAATATGACTTTGTAAAATATTCCCTATTAAGATTATTCATTGGTGTGAAATTGATTAAAACCTGTGCTGGCATCAATTAAGCCAATGTCTGAATCCTGATCTCTATTATCTAGTTACAGTCCAACAATAGAGGACTCTGTTCACAAACATGGTAAAAGCATCTCATCCTTCGATAAACTTTGAAGCTTGTTAAGTCCATTTTTACCATTTGTTAGTTCAATGTCACGTGTATTGCTTTTATTTATGCATGTCATTAAAATGAAATCGACCCAGATGGGATTTCAGCCCATGTAGTGTACAGGAATTCTTACTTAAGGCACTTTACAGATCTTCCTCCTGACAAGGAGCCTCTGGACTGGAATTCAAGGATGAAAATAGCAGCTGGGGCAGCAAAGGGGTTGGAATATTTGCATGACAGAGCAAACCCTCCTGTAATATATAGAGACCTAAAATCATCAAATATCCTGCTAGATGAGGGTTTTCATCCCAAGTTATCAGATTTTGGGCTGGCAAAACTTGGTCCAGTCGGCGATAAGACTCATGTATCAACGCGAGTAATGGGGACATATGGTTATTGTGCCCCAGAATATGCTATGACTGGACAGCTAACTTTGAAGTCTGATGTCTACAGCTTTGGAGTTGTGTTCCTGGAACTTATTACTGGGCGCAAGGCTATCGACAATACACGTTCACATGGCGAGCATAATCTTGTGGCATGGGTAAGTCTCTGACCTGGTCATCTTTTTGTTTTACTGTTTCTTCTAAAAGTTTGTCGAGCATAATAGAATGTTGGTTTTGGTGTTATTCTTTCAACCAGTTACTAATATAACATTTAATATGATTACATGTCCTTTGCATTTATGTCCCTTGGTGAATGGAACTTGGTAGGCACGACCTCTGTTTAAAGACCGGAGGAAGTTCCCCTCAATGGCTGATCCTCTTCTTCAAGGGCGTTATCCAATGCGAGGACTCTATCAAGCACTTGCAGTTGCAGCCATGTGTTTGCAAGAGCAAGCTGCTACAAGGCCTCTTATTGGAGATGTTGTGACTGCTCTTACATACTTGGCCTCACAGACATATGATCCAAATGGATCTGGTCATACTAGCCGTGTTGGTCCATCAACCCCCAGGAGCAAGGAGGATCGAAAGAACATGGCAGATGGCTTGGACAGCCCTGATCATGGCCGACATCATGGATCACCGTCCACCCATAGAAATTCACCCGATTACAGGAAGAGAGATGGTAGGGATCCAAGTGCTGGGACAGGCTTGGGTAGGATTGAAACTGGTGGGGGTTCGGGAAGAAAATGGGAATTGGATGATGGAGAAAGGCAGGACTCTCAGAGAGACAGCCCTGCAAGTGCTGGAAGAGCTAGGGAAACTGCAAGGAACCGCGACCTGGACAGAGAACGTGCAGTTGCAGAAGCAAAAGTATGGGGCGAAAATTGGAGAGAGAAAAAGCGGGCAAATGCAATGGGAAGCTTTGATGCTACAAATGAGTGAAAGCACCAACAACTTTGATCCATTTTACTTTTCCTCTACTAGTGAAGAGATGTATGGTTGAGTCGGGAGAGAAATTCGCAGGAGGGTCGTCCTTTTCCATCTTGGTCGGTTCCATGTCTGCCCTGGGAGCAAAAGTCATGGATCTGGCTGGGACTAGTCTCCTGCATCATTATGGTAGTTATTCATCAAGAGTTGAAAGAAACACAGATGATTTGAAAAAGAGAGAAACTAGTGTGGATTGGGGCATTCGAAGTATATATATCCGTGGATGGTGCAAAGTGTTAATGCCCCTCTTGCTTGTAAATGGGGGAGCTTTAGTGAATTTGTGTGGATGTCATTGCTGGGACATGTAATCGCACAGTCTCCATTTTATGGTATGGTCTGAGCCTCGTAGATTTCGGCTTATACAAAATGGTTTATTATACTACATTCCACATGTTGTTGCCTTATTATGCCCATGAACTCATGATCCACCTAAGCGGGCAAATCAATTAGAATTTAATTAATGACCGAAATACTGACTATCGATGGTTTTTGGTGACTTCACTCGGAAGAATATTAACTAGTTGATGGTTTTTGGAGAGATTTGAGTGCCATGCAAAGGAGAATTGGGACCTCTGAATTTGGTCGCATGAAGGTTTGGTGACATTGTGTTTGGGTTTTGTAAGGGAAAATCACCATCAGTTCCAGAGAAGAATAATCACCAAAAAGTCTTAATTAACTAGTGAGGGTATGAACAAGTTATCATTTTCTTGTCATCGCACGCTACTCGTGTTGTAGGCTTCCCCCCCCCCCCCCCCCCAATAATTTACCCCTTTTTTAACTATATGTAATTTATTTTGTGACTAACTTGAGAATAGTTCTGATCACACCACACTGAAAAAGGATTCATATTCAGAGAATGAGAAAGCGTGAGCAAGGGGCAAGTAGAAACAAAGGAGTATCGTGTTTAATGAGTCCAGTGAAATGATTGAACATGTACAAGGTCACACGATCATGTCAAATGAAGCAACGGTAGCTCCCTATCTCTTCAATTCCAACTAACGCTCTTACGCCCATTTGATACCAAGAAATGAGGGTGAGAAAGTGGGGGTGGATTCCATAAATTGGGTTGTTTAGTATGCGGGAAACCTGCTATCACATGAAAGCAGTGTTTTGAAATTTGAATCGGACTGGCTGGTCCAACCCGAGAACCGATAAATCGGACTATAAACCGGTTCGGTCCCGACTTAGGGGTGGGCATGGGCAGGGCTGGGCTATAAACCGGTTCGGTCCCGACTTAGGGGTGGGCATGGGTTGGGCTGGGCAGGGCGAGACCCCTGCCCGATGCCCTGCCCAAAGGATGAACGGGCTGCATTTTGCAGCCCGATGCCCGGCCCTGCCCATTAAAAGCTCTAATCATTTTGGACTGGGCAAATGTGAGCTGGGCAGGGTGGGCTTCCCTGCCCAAGCGATAATACCTTGTTTTATTCACATATGAAAAAATAATTCCGTGTAAATTTCATAAACATTCTTATAGTTACAAATCCCATATGTTTTAACTTCGCCCTAAGTAATATAAACTTCAAATACATTCGATGATTCCACATCTTGGGATATTTCAAAATAAGTCTACAACTTGAGTCTTGAAATTTAAAAAATACCATATGTCTTAACAAATATTCATACTTTAAAAATTAAACAACATTCATAATCCATTATAAATAAGGAAACAAAATGATTACAATTAAAGCCGTGAAGTCAAAGTAGTTTGTATAAATTCAATGTCCCAAAAGTTGATCAAATGATGAAGCATATAGAAAAAAAAAATAAAAAGCAACTATAATTTAATACAGCACAAAGTAAAGAAGAAATGAAGAAATATACTTATAAATAGTGTTTAGTGGTTAGGGTAAAAGAGAGAGGACTAGAAGAGTATTATACAATAGACAATATATATTTTAAATAAAAATATATATATGAAATAATATTTAATTGATATGAAATTTTATATTTTAAATAAATGAAAATAATTTTCAGGGCAGGGCTAAATGGGCAGGGCAGTACCCCTTGCCCAATGCCCGGCCCTACCCGGTTATTAGCCCGCCCAAAGTTGCCCAAACTTTTTTTGGGCCACTTTTTTCGGGCTAGGTTGGGCTGGGCAATTTTTTGCAGGGTCAGGGTGGGCACACCGGGCCACTGGGCACCATGCTCACCCTCCCGTTTCACTAATTTTTTTTAAAAATTGAGTTTTTAATATTTTTTTTTAGAATTTCATATTAATAAATATAAAATATTTAATTTCTCATCAATTTAATCTTGATTTAATTTCAATTTTATTTCAGTATAACCCACTAACACTTAATCCAATATTCGATTTCAGAACCTTGCATGAAAGTCACTTTCTTTTTTTTGCCGTCATGAAAGTCACTTTCATACAAGCAAGATGACGGAAGTGGGTTCTTTGGGTGCCTCTGTGGAACTAAGATGGGATTCCTGGAACTGATATTTAATAACCATTGTACCCTTAATTATTTTATAAATTGACAATCTTGCCCATAAGAATTATAACCATATTTCGTCCTCTTCTCCCTCTGACCGACGACCTCCCTCTCCGACTAGTCAGCCCCACTGGCGTCCACCTCCAGCGTTCACCGCCTCCCCCTCCGGCATCCACCTCCCTTCGATCTCATGCTCATCTTCCTCCTCTTCTCTTCTTTTTCCGGCAATGTGAACCTCTCCATCCTTTTTTATTGAAATCGAACTCTGATCCGACACTAATGAAGGAGGACGATGCTTCGACTGTAGATCTGCGACGGAGGACGGCGAACCTCCGGTCTTCTCCTTCTCCCTCTTTAGATCTGCGACGGAGGATGGCCCTTCGACGTCAGATGTTCTTTGTCTTCTCCGTTTTTGCTTCGTTTACTCTTTCTTGCCTTGTTCTAGTGGTTTTTGCCTATGGTTTCTTTGATTAATTTTCATGATTTTCTTAGTAGCTTTTGGACCTTCGAAGAGATCCTTTTCTCAATTTCCGACGGGATGGGTCGAAGGTGGCTATGGCTTTGATGCGAAGGGGGAGAAACATGGGTATTTTCACTATTTTGATATTTTCACATTACAAATATATATTTTAATTAAAAATTATAACCTTACTTCCACCATCTTACCAAGTTTTAAAACTCACTTCCACGATGGGAGCGTGGCCTCCTTAAAGAAAAATTAGATTGGGCATTCATAAATCCGGATTGGAATAGAGTATACCCTCTCATTAAGGGTGTGTTTGGTTTGAGGGGAGGGTAGAAGAGGGAGGGGAGGGGAGGATGGAGAAATTACCATTTTGGATAAAAGAAACCTAAAATTTACCCTATCATTTTTTTTAAATTTTGGTTTCCGGCCCAAAATTTACTTTCTCATTCTTTTTAAATTTTGGGTTCCGGCCCAAAATTTAAATTCTTTCAACCTAAAAAGGTAATTTACCCACCCTCTCATTCCCTCCCTCTCCTCCCCTCCCCTCAAACCAAACACACCCTAAAGTTCAACATTTATGTAAGTTTGGTTTGGATCATCGACCAATTTTACTCAAAACATCTCTTGATGTTCCAGCCAAACACACCAGGAATTTTTTCTGATGCCAGGCTGCCTGGTTTTTGGAAGAGGGCTTGGGTGAGATGGTTAAGCAAGCTTGAAACGAGGGTAATTGGAACGAAAAAGTTAGTAAATTTTCCGTTGACGCGAGAGAGTGGAACCGGAGAAAGGTGGGCAATTTTACGGAAAAAAAGAAGAAAGTTATGCAAAGGATTGGAGGCATTGAAAAAGCTAGATCTCGCAGGGACAATCAGTACCTAATCCAAGCCGAGAATGAGTTATGGAAGGAATATAATAAGATCCTGGCACAAGAAGAGCTTGTTTGGTATCAAAAGTCTAGATGTAGCTGATTAAAATGAGGGGACAGAAACAGTAAATTTTTCCACACAGCTTCCATTATTCGGAAAAGGAGAAATAGGATCGAAGGGCTTAAGAAGAGTAACGGAGAATGGAGCTTTGACCAAGAGGAGCTTATGAGAATGGCAGAGAATTACTACAAGGACCTGTTCAGCAGTGAATTGAGTAGTACGGCTTCTATTAATACCACTAGCGGATTTCCAGTTCTAACAGAAATCGAAATGATCAGAATTAATGCAGAGATCTCCGCTGAGGAGGTTAGAAGAGCAACTTTTAACTTAGGGGCGTTTAAAGCCCCCGGGCCTGATGGACTACAAGCGGTCTTCTACCAAGAGTATTGGTCAATGGTTGGGGAGCATATTGTTAAGCTGGTGGCCGACATCTTTCATGATCCTAGCTGTGTTCGGGAAATAAATGCTACTAACATTGTGCTAATTCCTAAGCTGGAACATCCTGAAAGTATTAAGGATTTTAGGCCTATATCTCTATGCAATGTTAGTTATAAGATAATCACCAAGATTCTCAATAGTTGTCTTCGTGAGGTCATGAATAGAATTGTGGGGAAGCATCAATGCAGCTTTATTGCAGGTCGCCAGAGCAGTGATAACATAATTATTACTCAGGAGGTGATTCATTCTATGAAGACCAAGACAGGAAGAAAGGGATGGATGGCGGTGAAGGTGGATCTTGAAAAAGCTTATGATAGGATGGAATGGCCTTTCATTCTTGACACACTTAGAGCGGTGGGTATTGAGGAGAGTATGTGTGAGGTCATCATGGCTTGTATATCGAGCACCAAGTTCCAAGTATTATGGAATGGTGAAGCAACTGGTTCCTTTAGCGCCTCCAGGGGCATCAGACAGGGGGATCCTCTTTCTCCATATATCTTTACCCTGTGCATGGAACGATTAAGCCATATGATTCAAGACTATGTTCGGGAAGAGGGGTGGAAGCCATTCCAAGTTAGTAGAAGGGGACCCCATATCTCCCATCTTTTCTTTGTCGACGATCTCATTCTGTTTGGAGAGGCTACTGAAGGACAAGTGGATCTCATGTTGGATTGTTTACAGGCCTTTTGTGATGTGTCGGGGTAGAAAATGAACAAGAATAAGACAAGGGTGTGCTTCTCTAAAAATGTTCATTTCAATAGAGCCTACAACCTTAGTCAAAGAATGGGTGTAGGTCTGACGGGTGATCTAGGTAAATATCTAGGTATTCCCCTGATTCATAAAAGGGTTAGTAAGGTCATGTTCATGCCCATTATGGATAAGGTGACCAAAAGGCTATCGGGGTGGAAGAGAGGATGTCTAAATCTGGCAGGCAGAGTGACTTTTATCAAAGCAGTTCTATCAGCGTTACCGTCATACCACATGCAAACTATGCTTATTCCGAAGGGGGTATTGCTTGAACTTTAAAAAAAGAGTAGAGGTTTTTTTGTGGGGGAAACAGAGGATCAGAAAAAGGTGCATCTTATCTCTTGGGATCAGATTAAGAAGGATAAAAAAGAAGGTGGTTTGGGTGTTCGAGATTTGAGAAAACAGAATGAAGCCTTTATCATGAAACTTTGTTGGCATCTCCTTACTAATAGGGAGGCCTTATGGGTTCGTGTGCTCAGAGCTAAGTATCATTGGGACCAGACGAATAAACCAGCCTTGCGTAGAAATTCTTCTTTCACTTGGAGGGGAATATGCTCTGTATGGGACAGATTTCGAACGGGAGTGGGTGTCAAACTGGGAAATGGTGCGCTGGCTTCCTTTTGGTATGACAACTGGTCTGAGGTTAACAGGCCCTTGATAGAGTTGGTCCCGGGATTTGAAGCTTCTGTGGATTATCAGGACAGGGTTCAGGAGTATGTTAATCCTTATGGTGAGTGGGATATGGGCAAGTTGAGCAGATGGTTGCAAGATCCGATAATCGATTGTATCATATGTGCACACTCCCCCCAGTGAGGAGAGAGGAGAGGATAAATATTTCTGGAAGCCTTCTTCTAATGGTTATTTTTCTGTTAGCTCTGCATATCATTTTAACTTTGCAGGTACCCGGAACCAGAACGAGACCATATGGAGATTGCTGTGGAAATGGTCCGTACCCGAGAAGATCAAATCCTTTATGTGGCTCGCTGCACACAGAAGGGTTCATACGGCCCAGTTGAGAGCTCAGAGGGGTTTGATTGAGCACGCTGATTGCCCTTTTGGCTGCGGTGGAGAAGAGAACCTGATGCATTTACTGAGAGACTGTGTCAATGCGCGGGAAAAATGGATATCCATTGTCAATCCAACCTGGTGGGGTCAATTTTCCAATTTACAAGGGACAGACTGGATCCTTTGGAACCTTCGGCATGAGGCCGGTAGAGAGTTTACTAGAAAGGTTAAATGGTCAACCTTGTTTGGATATGTATGTTGGGATATTTGGACAACTAGGTGTACGAAGCTTTTTGGGGAGGAACATGAGATGACCTCGTTAAATGCTCATTCTAGTCTTTTTCGAGCCAGTTGAGACATGGATTTAGCTAATCATTGTCATTTTTATAGACATAATGTTGTGCGTTGTGAAGGTGTTATTAGGGGGCTTCAAGGATACCACACTTTGGAGACGGATGGCTCAGTGTTATCTTCCGGCAGGAGTGCAGGCGCAGGAGTGATCAGAGAAGAAGATGGGGGATGGAGATGTGGGTTTATGAGCAAGCTCACCCAGGTTCCACCGGTGATGGCAGAACTCGTTGCAATCATATAGGGCCTTCAACTTTGCTGGAACATGAACCTACGGAAAGTTCTGGTCCTTACTGATTGTATTGAGGCCATTAATTTCATATCCAGGGGTGCTGAGGCGAACCATCCGTTTTTCGACATTATTGAGGACGCCAGGCTTTGGTTTTCAAAGAATTGGCAGATTGATATTATTCATGTTTCGCGAGATCAAAATGTAGTAGTTGATCGGTTAGCTAACTTAGCACATACTATTTCAGGAAATTTTATTCTCCTTGATCAACAGCCACCCTCAATCGGGGAGGTGGATGTTGCTCAGGGATGAATCGGGCTAGTTTCGGGGTTCTGCGTAACCTGTTTCTTTGTTTTAGTCCAGTAATGGATTAATGTATTCCAGTTTGTCATTCAAAAAAAAAAAAAAACTCACTTCCACGTCTATTTGCATTTTCAATTCTATTTCCAATTTCAGTTCCATAGAAAAACTCTTCTGTATGGTTCAAGATAGGAAGGCGCATGGTTTCTTCGTTTTTCCGTGAAGATATAATATACACTGTATTATAAATAATCAAGGGAAAATCACTGTCAGGTCCCAAGGAAGCAAAATATTGTCAGAAAAGTCCCAGGAAAATCTGAAATATCTGAAAAGTCCCTAGGGACTTTTCTGATATTATTTTCTAAAGTCAAATTACACACATGCCCCTCTTCTATTTCTCTCTCTCTCACGTTTTCAGCTCACTCTCTCTAACCGTTCCAGATCGCAAATCTCCACTGTTTATTTGCAGATTCAGTTTTTGCAATGGTGGAGGGTGAAGTTTTAAGGAGGTGAAAGATTTGTGGGATGAGAAGTAAGATAGAAGGAAGAAGAAGATGGAAGGAAGGTGGTGGGATTTTTTTTATCTCAAGCTTCCGCCATTTTTAAAGAAGGAAGGGATGAAGGTGATGATGATGATGAATAGTCCAACCTCATTGTGATGTGAAAACGCTGAAATGGGAAAAAATTAAGTTGTTGTTAATTTCCGCAGTAGTAGTTGTTAATATAACTCTAGTAGTTGTTAATACGAAAAATGAGGTTTGGGCGCCATTTTGCTCTGTTTTTGGGAAAGAAAACAGAGGAAGTGGTGTGTTTTAAGTGGTTGGGTGCTATGAAAACGCTGATATGCAAGAAAAATAAGTTGTTGTTAATTCGCACAGTGGAGGTTGTTAATTCGCACAGTGGAGGTTGTTAATACGGAAATGACGTTGGACGCCATGGTGCTCTGTTTTTGGGAGAGGAAACAGAGGAAGTGGTGTGTTTGAGGTGGTGGGGTGCTATGAAAAGGATGATATGGAAGAAAAATAAGTTGTTGTTAATTTGCACAGTGGAGGTTGTTAATTCGCACAGTGGAGGTTGTTAATACGGAAAATGACGTTGGACGCCATGGTGCTCTGTTTTTGGGAGAGGAAACAGAGGAAGTGGTGTGTTTGAGGTGGTGGGGTGCTATGAAAAGGATGATATGGAAGAAAAATAAGTTGTTGTTAATTCGCACAGTGGAGGTTGTTAATACGGAAAATGACGTTGAGTGTTAGTGGGTGCATAAACCGTGTATTTACAACTCATAAAGCATGTATTAACAACCTTTTGAGTTCGTTTCACAACGTCCCACACGTTTCTCGCTGACACTATGTTTCCTCACGTTAAGTATGACAAATTGAGCTATTTACAACTCGTATAGCGTGTAATAACAACTTGTTCGGTTTGTTTCTCAACCTCCAACACCTTTCTATCTGACACTATTGTTCCTCAAATTAAGTATGACAAATTAAGCTATTTATAACTCATAAAGCGTGTATTAACAACCTTTTAAGTTGTTTTCACAACCTCCAATGACTTTCTCTCTGACACTATATTGCCTTACGTTAAATATGACCAATTGAGCAATTTACAGAGCACTTCCTCTGTTATATTCCCCAAAAACAAAGCACCCACTAACACTCAACGTCATTTTCCGTATTAACAACCTCCACTGTGCGAATTGACAACAACTTATTTTTCTTCCATATCATCATTTTCATAGCACCCCACCACCTCAAACACACTACTTCCTCTGTTTCCTCTCCCAAAAACAGAGCACCATGGCGTCCAACATCATTTTCCGTATTAACAACCTCTACTGTGCGAATTAACAACCTCCACTGTGCGAATTAACAACAACTTATTTTTCTTCCATATCATCATTTTCATAACACCCCACCACCTCAAACACACCACTTCCTCTGTTTCCTCTCCCAAAAACAGAGCACCATGGCGTCCAACGTCATTTTCCGTATTAACAACCTCCACTGTTATATTAACAACCTCCACTGTGCGAATTAACAACAACTTATTTTTCTTCCATATCATCATTTTCATAGCACCCCACCACCTCAAACACACCACTTCCTCTGTTTCCTCTTCCAAAAACAGAGCACCATGGCACTCAACGTCATTTTCCGTATTAACAACCTCCACTGTGCGAATCAACAACCTCCACTGTGCGAATTAACAACAACTTATTTTTCTTCCATATCATCATTTTCATAGCACCCCACCACCTCAAACACACCACTTCCTCTGTTTCCTCTCCCAAAAATAGAGCACCATGGCGTCCAACGTCATTTTCCGTATTAACAACCTCCACTGTGCGAATTAACAACCTCCACTGTGCGAATTAACAACAACTTATTTTTCTTCCATATCATCCTTTTCATAGCACCCCACCACCTCAAACACACCACTTCCTCTGTTTCCTATCCCAAAAACAGAGCACCATGGCGTCCAACATCATTTTTCGTATTAACAACCTCCACTGTGCGAATTAACAACCTCCACTGTGCAAATTAACAACAACTTATTTTTCTTCCATATCATCCTTTTCATAGCACCCCACCACCTCAAACACACCACTTCCTCTGTTTCCTCTCCCAAAAACAGAGCACCATGGTGTCCAACGTCATTTCCGTATTAACAACCTCCACTGTGCAAATTAACAACCTCCACTGTGCGAATTAACAACAACTTATTTTTCTTACATATCAACGTTTTCATAGCACCCAACCACTTAAAACACACCACTTCCTCTGTTTTCTTTCCCAAAAACAGAGCAAAATGGAGCCCAAACCTCATTTTTCGTATTAACAACTACTAGAGTTATATTAACAACTACTACTGCGGAAATTAACAACAACTTAATTTTTTCCCATTTCAGCGTTTTCACATCACAATAAGGTTGGACTATTCATCATCATCATCACCTTCATCCCTTCCTTCTATAAAAATGGCGGAAGCTTGAGATCAAAAAAATCCCACCACCTTCCTTCCATCTTCTTCTTCCTTCTATCTTACTTCTCATCCCACAAATCTTTCACCACCTTAAAGCTTCACCCTCCACCATTGCAAAAACTGAATCTGCAAATAAACAGTGGAGATTTGCGATCTGGAACGGTTAGAGAGAGTGAGCTGAAAACGTGAGAGAGAGAGAAATAGAAGAGGGGCATGTGTGTAATTTGACTTTAGAAAATAATATCAGAAAAGTCCCTAGGGACTTTTCAGATATTTCAGATTTTCCTGGGACTTTTCTGACAATATTTTGCTTCCTTGGGACCTGACAGTGATTTTCCCAATAATCAATGATTCAATGATTAGGTAAACCATTGGAGATGCATGTTTTTAGAGGAGGGACATTCATCACGGCTTCACCTGTTTATTGAACTTGGACAAATTATTCACATTTTCTTAATTTTACCACAAATTATTCACATTTTCTTAATTTTACCTTTCTCGGATAAAAATTCAAGTAAAAATTATTTCCTCCGGTTCTATTTATAAGCAATTTTCTCTTTCATAGGACTGATCCTTTTTATAAGCAAATTTCACTTTTTATCTGAAAATATAAGCTTCTTTTTCTTATTTTACCCTTATTATATGTTCATTCTCTCTCATATCTTATACTCATTATCTCTCATATTTTTTATTTATTCTCTCTCTTATACTCTTTTCATAAATAGGGGCATATATAAAAAAAAACATGGTATTTTTAACACATTGCTTTTAACTACCTATTCGTTTTATACAATCAAGAGAAAAATTACTTATAAATAAAATTGAATGGATTAATTCTTACTAAGTGGTTTAAGCGACAAAGGTTACTCAACACACTCGGACACGTATATTCATTTCATATTGAATAAAATTAATTTATAAATTGTTAAATCATTTTGCTCCATCAACAATTCTCTTCCTCTATTTAACTCTTCAACAATAAAATACCAGGTTTCAGTCCAGTCTACTCTTGTTCCAATATTTGGGATTCCATTTCATCCCATCAAACTCAAAAACAGCCTCTGGTAAAAACAAAAAGATCACTCCAACTTAATATTAGCACATTAGAATTATCTGAGAATCCCGAAGCAAATATGGACGAGGTTTGTGTTAAAGCACGGATTTACCGTCCCTTTAGGAAACACAGGGAAATCAAAAGGTGCACGCAGCGCAGCCCTGCCCAGTTTTTGGTTTGATTGATTCCCTATTTCAGGGCAGGGTAAAGAAATATTACACGTGTAAGCAAATTCTTTTCAACGATTGTTAAAATACAAATCAATATGACATCTAACGGGTAATGAGTATATGTTAGATCCATGATTACGCTTCCAACACCTAGATCTCACCTTAATCTTTGCTAACTAGCCTTTCCAACTGTCACATGTAGGTCCTACATTGGAAAAAAAAAAAAAAAGATGTTTCTATCACCGGCCTTGAGAAGGCAAACCTGACCACGGTCACAGTTTAAGTAACCAAGCCTTCAGAAACAATCCACACTATCCTTAGTTAAGGTAACTAAGTGCCGCATATTTACATTTATTTTCTCCTTTTTCCCTGTCACAATATCATGGTCAAATTCAGTATATGCACAAGCAAATTCCATGTAATAAAAGAAGGCTTATTATAATTCATAATCTGCAAAGCAAAAAGGCAAACCGTGCTCACATAGTCATCTATAGTTAACTGCCTGCGCTTCTTTATTGATGTTGAACCATCCGTCTGTCTAGCTGAGCCTCGTTTTGATGGGGTCATGCTCTGAAAGATTTATCAAGCTATGCTTCAGCAACCAAACTTATTTTTTTGAATTCTCTCATCCTTATGTTTTTAGGGGAGGAACAGAAACAAACCTTAGCAAGTTTCTTCTCTTTACGGGCTTGTCGTTCTCTCTCATCGTGTTCTTGGTTTTCCTTCTCTACCAACCTAATGAGGGTGTCACATCTCCTAGCAAGTTCCTGTGTTGTGCGAGACTTGACAAACCAATCAAATCGAAATAAAGGTGATGTTCGAAATGCTGCCTTCAACTCATCCCAATTCCCATAGCCGAGTTTGTGGACCATGCATATCTGCAAATTCATAACCAAAATCAAAATGACCACAGGTAAAATACACGCACGCACGCATAATAATCAAAACTAAATGATCTTTTAGGTAAAAAGAAATAAAGAAATCACACCATGAATCTATCACATTCTTCATTGTATAACTTCCCTTTGTTTTGCCCATATTGTATCTTCAACTCTAGCCATGGATTCTTGTATCGATCCAACTTCTTCCCAATAGCTTTCATGATCTCATCCTTTCTAGAAATTCTAGCCTCCCCTCTTTCAATGTTTTTAATAATTCTATCATAATCTGCAGACATTAGACAAAGTCCAAAACTTAATATCAAAATTATAATGAGAAACTGATTTCAAGATTCAGTTCAGAAATGATATATTGAACCAGGACAAAATTGCACTGCAGTTTACTCCAACAGATTCCGATTGCAGTCCACATCAACTACAACTTAGCTAAGGACAAAAACAAAACAAAATGACTCCAAAGTGTTGCTATGGAGTACAACCAACAAAATCACATTCAGCATCTGACAAGGATTTTGCTGAAGAAAAAGATAATAGCCAGATTACCATAATTTAAAAAGCAATTTCATCATCAGAATATGAACAGATTACTACTAAATTCATATTTTAAACATAGTAACTAACCATTTAACTCCTTGTATCTTTCTTTGAAAACCTTTGCATATCGTTCAACTTCCTCCTCTGATTTTCCTTCCATCTCAGAAGCAATACTCTTTATATCATTCCGCCCATACTTTTCACAGGCTCTAATGAAAGTATTGAAATCCCTTCGGCTCCATGAAGAAAATCCCTATATTTACACCCAAAAAAGGGTTAAAATATGGAGACTCAAAAGGAAGAACAGTTTATACGCAAAATCCACTCACCTCCTCCAGTAAGAGCTCCTTTTCTTCCAGTTCTTCTGCAGTTAAGGGATCTCCCACCTCTACAAACTCAACGCATCATTATTAGAATTTGCTTAGAAAAGAGAAGGGACAAACCTGGAGAACATTGTCATACCTTCTGGTTCGTCAACATCTATTGAGTCTTTAATCTGATTCTTCTGATGTGCTTGCTGAAAATTCAATCATTTCATTAGGTATTAAAGCCAACCCAACAGACAAATAAATGAGTGTTCATGTAAAGAAATACCCACCATGAGATAGCGTACTTCCTTTTCATACAGCTCGCTCAGCCTTTGAGTGTTGAAAAACTGGAAATCATGCCTATAGATAGGAAAGCAACAATCAGTCACAAAATAAGCATTATGATAAGACGAAAACATGTTTCATAAGATGCTCACAGCTGAGGCATCCTAGGAATACGGGGCTCTTTTGGCTTCGTAGGGCCACCTTGGCGCAATGTTTGCTTAAAATATTCAGACTCTGAGTAGCTACAACAAGACAAGAAAAAATAATTCAGATTTCATAAGGGAAAAACATAATTTTATAATTTCAAGTGTAAAATGAAGATAGTGAATGTTTACTTGCGCTTCCGCTCTCTTTTTGGTGGCTCAATCCAGTTATCACTTACAATTTTTTTGAAATCAACTTTATTCTCATCCTACAAATCAATCAAAGAAAAAGTTAACAATAATCTTTGAAGCAACATCAGAAAATTCAAATTAAAAAAACTGATTATATTCACAGTAATCTCTTCAATTTCAAATAGAGGTATTAACCACCAATTCTGCCTCAACCTTTAATAAAGAATGTAGAGAGCCATGGAGAACCCCCCACCCATCACCCCCCAAAAAAATTGCTAAAAACAACAAAACCTATCCAAAATTACATAATTATAAAATTTTACAATGAAAATTTAGACCAGAAAATGAATACACAGGCTCCATAACAAGCATAAGCACATGTCAATGTAAATGAAATAGTTGTTGTCAAAGCCAACATAAACTGCCATTTCTACCTTTTCATCATCAAAATCATACAACTCGGCAGCTGCAACAGAAAATATATTGTTAATGAGAAATTCAAAATCAACAGAAAGTGAATGAGAAAAATCAAAACGCTCAGCCATAAGTTGTCTTTCTGGATATTTAATCAATTAAAAAAGCTATAGTAACCATAACAAACTGTGTTGCTATTAAGTGCATGAAAGAAGCAACATATAGCACATCAATAATTTTAACTTATTAAAGAGGATAGAGTCCCAGCACAAATAAGGCCAAAAATGCTTCAGTTTTGCACAAAAAGGTCTTTTGCATTGCATATCAAACGAACAACATAAAACTGCTCAAGAAAAAATGAGGGCAAACGTGAGTTAACATTAGCACAAAAGATTTATCAAGAGAGAGATTAAGCCATTAGTATTTAAAAACTAGAACATTTTTTAAAACTAGAACTTCAAGTTATAGGTGCATACTGTCATCCATCTTAAATTTTATAGCATCTTCAGTAAACTTCTTCATCTTGGCATCAAGTTCAGCTGTTGCTTCCTCTCCTTTAGCAATAATCCTGTCAATATCTTCATCGGTAATTGTACTATCCTTAGAACTGAAAACCATTTCAGCACCAAATCTGACCATCTGAAGTAATTCATCTTTATTTACAGCTGCACAAATAATAACAATCCAACATTAAAACACCCAAGCATTCAGCAGGAAAGGAATGAGATACATCATCCTGAAATTTCTTACTCTTCTGCTCTGCTAATCGTCCTTGCTGAATCACGAGAGCATCAAGGGCTAGCTTTTTGTAAGCCCTTTCAATGACCTTCTCCTCAATTGTGTACTGCTCCATTTGCATGATGTGATGATATTTAGCATAAAAGACAGCAATTAATAACAAATAAAAATAAAATAAAACTCAAACCTCAGTGCAGAATCGGAAAACTTGAACTTCTTTCTTTTGGCCAATCCTATGAGCACGGTCCTGAGCCTGCAAGTCGACTTGCGGGTTCCTGAAATAAAACAAACAGCAATGAGCAAATGAAAAATTTATTGAACAAATGCACATCAGAGTACTTGTGCAGACATGATCACCCGAAATTATACTCACCAATCACTGTCATACAGGATGACAACATCAGCAGTAGCAAGATTAATGCCAAGGCCTCCAGCCCGAGTTGATAACAAGAAGACAAATTTCTCACTTCCTGGTTTGTTAAAAATTTCAATGGAAGCATCACGATCTTCTCCACCGGTATTACCATCAATACGACAATACTGATATCCACGATACATCAGATAATCTTCAAGTATGTCTAGCAGTCTAGTCATCTGGAAAAATTATAAGTCACAAAGTTTAGCAATAACAGCTGTA
Organism: Inga laurina; assembly: GCA_963855925.1. Classification (NCBI taxonomy): domain Eukaryota; kingdom Viridiplantae; phylum Streptophyta; class Magnoliopsida; order Fabales; family Fabaceae; genus Inga; species Inga laurina. The sequence continues at coordinate 51,226,687 of OY979709.1, read as the reverse complement.
GAAAGGATTAAAATGAGATATAGTATCTGAAGGAAATGAAAATGATAGTATATGCAACATGTTGCACGGTTCAAGGCAATTAATAATTGTCAGAGGCCAAAGTCAAATTTTAAAAGAAAACTAACCTGTGAAAATATAAGGACCCTAGAGTCACGCTCTTTTAATTTAGGAAGCAACTTATCCAAAAGAACCATTTTACCTGCATATGAATTTTTTTTAAAAAAGAAACATGAACTAGTTGCAAAATTGATAGGTCAACCCAAATGGACTCAAGTATCTATTGATAAAGTTAAAAACTAAATTTACCGGCATTTGTAATAAGATGGTCCCCCGTTGTATAGGGTGGACCAGGTTCAGCACCTTGAAAAAGATATGGATGATTACAACATTTACGTAGTTGCATGGCTATATTCAGGAGACGTTTCCGTTCTCCACCAGCATTAACAACCTCAAGATCCTTCTGCAGCAAAGCCCTATAATACTGCTTCTGCATTTGTGACATGCCTACTTTAAGAATGGTTTCCTTTTTGGGTGGCAAACCTTTTTCAACATCCGATTTCAACCTTCGAAGGAGAAATGGTCGTAGGACCTTGATATTCACAAAAGATTAAATATTAAATATGGATCAGATTCTCAAAGAATATCCCCACAATCAAAGGTTCTGGGCTTACCTTGTGCAGCTGCTGAACAACCTCCTGCTGATCATTTTCACCAGAGATTTGAAACCACTGATCAAAAGTTTCAGAAGAACCAAATATTTCTGGAAGAAGAAAATTGAGAAGAGCCCAAAGTTCATGAAGATTATTCTGCATTGCAAATGATTAAGAAGCCTCAGTAATTACCAAAAACAGCAAACAGAGTGAGCATACAAACTCAGATGGATGGATGGATGGAAGAGAGAGAAAAAGAGAACTCTAAGAATGTAGTGTTCAGAATTATCCACCACGGGACCCATGAAAAAAGCCATAACAACTAACACAACAAATTAAATCAAGGAAATTCAAATTTATCATTTGATACTCCCTGCCATGGAGAACAGAAAGAATATTAGGGTAAAAAAATTGCGGAAGACTTGATCTTAGGCAAAACAGTTGAAGTTAATTTATCTGTTCAATTTTCTCTCCCAACATCCCTACCTCTCATCCTCCTCCTTCCTTCCTCTCTCTCCTTTCCCTCTACTGTTCTACATCGCCCTGCCTGCTTATTAATCTCAACCCAACAATTGAGTCCAATTCTCACTAGCACGCATCATGGTTAAAATGTTTAAATGTTCATTTCTGACAAAAATATTGCCAGGAAGTACTAACTAATTGACCTAAAAGCAAAGGCCATTATAGTTTCTTATCTACTCTCGAATTATAACACCAACTAGATGTGAGAACCATGCATTGCAGTGAGACTTAGAAATAAGCCACATTATTCGTGGCATATAATTAGTGTGGCTTTTAAAGCTCTTATATTTAAATCAATGAATCAATATGCAGTTTTACAGTCACTCTCACCTTTCCCATCTTTTAATTAAAAAAAGAGTCAGAAATGGTCAGGAAGTTCATTAAAAGAACTGGTCACAAACTTGGCCCATGGTGTTAACCAATCAACTGATACCTTCCAAATCCCAATGTACTAGTGTTAATGAAGAACAGATAAACCAGCCAAGTTCGAAGATCCAACTACACACCTGCTGCCTCTAACATTACAAGCAAAGAGAACTTCTCTTTCAATTCATGATTCGCCAGACTTGTACAGGATTAAGCCAGCAAATTCAGCTTGGCACAAAACAAATTAAATTCCCAGAGGAAGTTTACAAATTATACAAGATTCAATGCCAGTATTCTGTGGATACTAAGAATTAAGTGATACCTGGAGTGGTGTACCAGTGATAAGGAGGCGATAATTTGTATTATAGAGCCTCATTGTCTTTGAAAGGAGGGAATTCTCATTCTTGATCCGATGGGCTTCATCTATAATTATGTAACGCCAACTAAAACGACGCAAAGCAGACTTCTCCTTTATGGCCATTTCAAAACTGGTAACACACACATCAAACTTCCCAGCAACTAATAATTCCTCTCTGATATGCCTCTGCAGAGGTGAAAAATCATACAAGAAAAAGAGTCAACCAGGAATTGATAGTAAAATTCACCAAAAATAGGTCATCCAAAAAACGAGTCTAACCCTTTCATCAGGATTGCCAAGGAACTTTACTGCCCGCAAGACAGGACAAAAGCGCCGAATCTCATTCATCCAATTTCCAAGTGTGGATTTTGGAGCCACAACCATGTGAGGACCAGTTATTCCTCTAAACTCATGCAAATAGCCCAATAAGGAGATAGTTTGTAGTGTTTTACCGAGCCCCTGGAATTCACCAGTTATTTATGCATAATACGTTATCCAATCACACAATGTAGGATACTTATGGTTGCATGTTGTCAAATAATGACACATCTCAAGGTAAATTTACATCGCATACCATCTCATCTGCCAGAATTCCATTTATACCATTCTCATACAATCGTATAAGCCAGTTTAGGCCAGCAAGTTGGTAATCCCTCAACTTTCCTTGAATACCTGTTCAGAAGCATTGATATTTGATAGTATTTCACATTCAAATGAACCAATCGTGTGTTTCCTGCTAATCCAGGTAATGCCAGCTTATATTAGCAGTTTAACAAAGAGAGGAACAACACTCACATGATGGTTGCATCACCAATCGTGTGTTTCCTGCTAATCCATCTTCTTCTTCTTTAAGATACTCTTCATCTTCCTCTTCTTCAGTCACTTTTGATGCATGCCGACCCCTATAAAAAATAACATTTAACAGCATAAGTTTTTTTTGAGGTTAAGAACAGCTTGTCAATGACCGTTTGAACTCCCATAGAAATGAAGGCACAAATTTACTGTTCTCCATTTCTTTTGCCATCAATTCTTATAGTCACTTCATAAAGCTACAAAAATTGACGACAAAAGAAATGCACATTGAATTCAAAAGGCAACTTATGCCAAAAAAATAAATCAGAAGCAATGAAATATTAAAAGTCACCAAGAATGCTTCAGATATAAAAAGTGTGCCTAATGGAATGCAATACTGGAAATAGCATTAGAAAATATATCTAGTAATCTACTCATCCATCAGATAAGGCCGTCAATCAGAGAGAGGTTCAAGCCCATTAATAAATCATAAATAAATGTAAAAAACAATCAAAAGATGAAAGTCGCTAAGGAAATGTATTACTTTCTTCTACCATTGCAGAGCATCCCTTTTTGTATTGGTCAAAAAAATTTACATATTCTCTGAATAAACTTGAGAGTACCAAAGCAAATTTACTATATCGTAAAACTCCAGGAGATAATACTAAAAATCATTCCCACAAACAGAGAAGGATATGAAAATTGTTATCACATAACAATAATAACATTAAAAAGAGGGCTTTACCCATACCTTCCTTTGGACTTCTTTTGAGATGATTGATCGCCTTTTGCGAAATGAGCAAACAGTTCAGTTTGCTGTAGAAGATACTTCAAGCGACCCTTCCCCTTGTTGTTCTGCATTTCAAGTGAGAATTGTATGGTTGAAAATTATAAGATTACTCTATTTCATAATGAAGAAAAGGCATCCTCCATAACCGTACCATGTCCGCATCAATGGCAGCATTTTGAGCATCCAGCATCTCCTGAATCTTTTGTTTCTTCAGCCTATGCATTTCATTCAGTCTGGCCTTTTCCCGCCTAGCAATTTCAGGATCGACAATACCTTCAACCTGAAGTTGGGCAGCACGTAAAGATTTGAATTGAACAATTAGTCAATGAAACTTCCAGTGAAGTTCTTTCTTCAATAGAAAGAAAGCGAAGTGGATAACACACAGAGACATAAATTTTACAACAACCAACTGGAAATAAGAGAACAGAAGCAAAATTTAAATTCGGAATGGTTACTCTTTTTTCTTACAGTGACAGACATTTCATGACATCAAAGAAAAAAGCTACAACACCAAACTACCGAACCCTAGCGTGACACTACCTGAAATGACATGAAGCATGCAGTACACAACAATGAGTCGGAGTACACAATGGTTTTACCTGTTCCTCCTCGTCACCATCTCCAATGGGTGCCTCTCCATCGGAATCGAGCGAATTGTCATCGGCAGCATCTTCATCATCAGAGCTGGCAGAGCGAGCCACCGCTTGTAGCTCCTCTTCGTCCTCCTCATCGTTGATCTGATCGTTGACCTGCTCCTCCTCCGACGAACTCGAACCGTTCGACAGTTGGTCGTCGGAAGAATCCTGAGGCTTCGAAGGCCGAGCCATGGCCTCTCAGATCAAGGGTTTCTTTTCGCGCGGACAACGGGACAAGTATTGTGAGAAGGGAAAACACTAAATGGAAAAATGAAATAAAAGTATCTACTTTCAGTTACCCCTTTTAATTCGTAGGTTTCTTTTTAAATTTCGTAATGGGTTAAACTCGGAGAGAGAAAACAAGTTCTTCAATTTTTTGTCCCAAAATAAAATCTTCTTGTTTTTTTTTTTGGCCAATAAATAAAATCTTCTTGTTGAATCTGAGCTGCTGAGGAGACTTTATAAGAGACATATAGAGGATGTTTGATTTTTTTATTTTTTTTTGGCATTTTATCTCCCATTGAATAACTCATATTGCCCTTACTTAATTTATATTTCCTCTCTCCTCCCCACATTATCTCTCTTCACACAAATGAGGAGGGTGATCTTGGCATGCAAATTACATCTTTCATTATATATCTATCATCTCTAACTAATTTTAACCCACATTTCAAACAACCTAATTCAGTTATTTGATATTTATAACAAGGAAGGGAATACTGCTTAAAAAGAAATTTTAAAATATATGTAAATGATTTTTTGAATTTTTGACACTAATATTTTAAAAGTTCATAGTATTTTATGTGTCTAACTCATAATGTAAATAAAAATATATATTAAGGAGCATACTTTCACGAAATTTAACCTTGGAAACAGTAATTGTATGTAACTCACCCCTCAAAAGGTAAATAGATTATATACAGAAAGAGCAAAAATGTAATGGAAGTTTTCACCGATAAGCATTGGATGTCTGAGAGTTTTTGAGGGAAAAATATTGCTTTAGAAGTTTAAAACACAGGACAATTTCGCTCTACCGTTAAAAGATGACAACTTGGACTATTAAGTTTGACCGACCTGAGCACATAGCACTCAATACATGCCACCTCATCATCCACATCAACAAGATCTAGCCAAATCATTTCGTCTCCCTGCTCCTACTTCTTCCAGAGCCGCAGTCCTTTGGGAACGTTTTCGTTGGGGAAATCACAGAGGAACACAAAATTAAAAGGGTTCCAATGAAACCAGCAAAGCCATGGATTTAAGCAGGGGCAAACAATCCGGATAAAATGCCCAAACCGACTAAGAGTATTGACGATAAAGAATTGGATCCATGTGTGGGGGTGAGATAAAATGGATAAAGACAAAACTGAATGAGAATTGATAGATAAGTGAAGCAGTGGTGGAGAATGGAGATTGAATTGGAATTGGGAATTGAAACTGTAAGAAGACAAAACCAAATGAGATCAGAGATGAGGCTTGAAGCTTGTGGGGAGTAACAATCAATCGAAGTAAAAAAAGCTCCCAGATCTTCAAAACAATCTTAACAGGAAAAAGGAGAAGAACCTACGTACATGAAATCAATAACGTACTGATTTATATGGAGATTGAATGTCGAAGTGGGGCCTTTTGAGATTGATTCCAATGGGTCCCCAGTCACGTTAGGGTTCATCCGGTGAGGGTAATATTGTCCCATTTTTTAAACTTTTAAGGTAATAATGCCGCTTTAAAAACTTTCATGCATCATCGAATGCTTCTCTGGTCCTAAATATAAGATAAAATTGACTTTTTTTGGAGAGGTTAAGGAAACTAATAAAATTACTTTAGAGTATTTATATTTTTATTTTTTTCTCCAAACTAATTAGTTTGACTATAAATTAATATATAATCTAAGAATACACAACATATGATATGATATAAGTAACTTATTTAGCTTCTTTAATATTTTCAAAGAAAATCAATTCTGTCTTATATTCAGGACAGGAAGGAGTAATTAATAATTAAAGCTCATTATGATTCCTGCTAATGAATCATTTCCCGCTAAGGCGGTGGCTGGCGCGCTTTCACTGCTCCGATTCGACCTGAGTAGGTTTCTATGGTTCTCTCCGTTATGCGAAATTGTTTTGTCACCGTGGTTTATCTGGCCAATAAAATTAAGTGCTTGATTAGAATAGTTTATTTTTAGGCAATAAGTGTTTATAAATCATGATTCACGGTATACGAGGTAAATATGTGAAATGAGTTTTATTTCGACTTACGTAATAAAGACTTATTCTCTAAAATTAAGTGATCCCAAATACAATACAGCTTAACTTGGGTCTACACCATAGCCATACACGATTTTGCATTTATTATATGTAGGATACTGACTATGATCGCTACTTTAATGTATTTAATTCACTGATTTTTGTTCAAGGCAAAAAAAAAAACAAATTTTTAACAAATAAATGCAGATTGGCCGTCATCAGGATGATATTACCCCATACATGTTTTTTGAAGGACGGGTTTCAAATTTAAATAGAAATCGCAAGCTAAGTGCTAAGGTAATAAATATATATTTTTGATAATAAAGCAAAATTATATTAATAAAATAGTAACATTACTAAATACTTATGACATGATTGAAAGAAAAATTAACTACATTTTAGAACAAGGAAGGAGACTGTGAATAAAGAAATTTGAGGGGGGGAAATGTAAGAAAGAAATTCTCATCGTTCCAAACTATTCTTCAAATTTTAATTATAAGGCGTGTTTCATACAAACTAAGAGAAATATCAAATCTGATTTTTAAGGAAATTCAAATGTATATTAATAAAAAGATTACATTAGATAGTAACATGTCCAAAAACCACATGTCAGTTTCAAAAGTGTGGCAATTCCTAAAGGAACAAAAATTCATGCCATAAAGATTACAAGACAAGCTAACTTACTTAAAAATAAAATTATAGAGGAGCTCCTCAATATCCTGATAAATCACATTGGACGACATTCTGTTCAATCCACTAAGAGGGAGGAAAGCTCGATTAAGATAGATGATCTATAAGGGATGTCTTTGAAATTCTTGAAAGAGTAATGAACTTATGATCCAAATAAGGCATACTTTGAGACATAAAGGAGCGAATGGTGGAAATTGTGAAACCTTCTTCCATTATTTGAATGAGAATAGAGCAACATCAAATCTTATTGACAGACAGAAATAAACCTTCTAGGGAAACTCTCAGGACGGGATGGGATCCGAAAACTTTGTTCCTCGTCCTGTCCGATCCCAAAGAAGGGCTCTGGAAGGGGAATCAATCTAGATCCCAATCTCAAAAATTTCCCGTCCCAATCAAGTTTCCCGGGATGGGATTGGGATTTCCCCAAAAAGTTTGCCTTTTTTTCCCTCCTTCCTTTCTAAACAACATGAAACAAAACACTCACACTGAAGGTAGAAACATAACACTCATAACTGTTGTCTGCTATATGGAAAATATCTCATCTGATGATTGCAGTTAAAGTATTGCTTTTTTACAACACCAGTTTGCTCACTGGAGATGTGTTCAACGATGGTGCAATGAAAAGGGAGACACAATTTGTGAGATCTGCCATCAGATAACCTCATTGCAATGTAGAATGCAGATTTCAAATTTCAGTTTGTAGACCGTGAACTATGAACTCTGTTTATGAAGGATCTCATTATGGAGCCAAACCTAGAGAATGAAGATAAAGAAGTAAATAATACATGCCCATACTAATACTAAGGGTCGAAGAGAAATATAAGTTGTTGGAGTTTTGACATAAAGTATGTGTGTCAAATAGAATAAGTCCCATATTGTTTGGGAGGGATACAATTGTATATATCACATCTTGTGAATTTGGGCTAGTAAGCTCGCATGCATAACAACGGGCCACCGGGAAGCAAACACAATGAAAATTCAGTGATTACCCCCTGCGCGCGAGTTAAATATGGATTGAACATTTTTTGTCCAATATTTTTTGAAAAAATCTAAAATTTATTTTGTGAAAATAGCTTACCCAAAAAACCAAGTTTTTGATTTATTTGAATTTGATATCTTAGCGTTTTGGTTATAAGGGCATTAATAAGATTTTATTTTGTTTAACTACCCCTCATTACCAACGTTCATGTTGTAGGCTATTATCTCCAATTCTGAAACTTATCAATAAGATGTTTTTATGGCCTTCAACATTCAAAAATTGCTGGTTTAATTGTGTACATTGCCATTAATTTTTGCCCAACGTTGAGTGCATGAGAGGCCTATAAAAGGCATTGCCTCAAGAGGTTTAGGTACCTTGCTCATAAATCTCGGGCACTCTCTTCCTCTCTCTGGCTTATTCTCTCTACCTTCTAGTTGCTTTATATTTTGCTATTATTTTTACCCTGTATCTATAGGAAGGATCCTTTTTATTTTGGGGAGTGCCACTTCCAATCAGCCAGTGGTTGCAGAATAACTCTTAAAGACAGCATCTTTGGATGTGACTTGGATTACATAGTGTATTTATAGGACTTCAAAAACATAAATAACTAAAAATTGATCATCGGAAAAAAAAATTAGTCGTTTGTTTCAAGATATGTCAAAGTATTGCATTCAATAGTTGCTTATTCAGGGCCAAAAAAAGGTTGCATGTTCATATGAAATTACATATTCTTATGGAAAATTTAACTTTGTATACAGCCATACAAACCCAGTTATAGCCCCTCTCACCATGAAGTTGCTTCAAATTTTAGGGAAATTTAATATTATATATACACATATATGTTTGGGATCGGGAAGTCCCATTCCCGATCCCGAATATAATCTTTCCTGATTCTGAATTTTCCTATCCCATTTTGCCCAAGATTGGGATTGGAAATGGCTGAACACCCCTAGTAATTCCTTAAAAGTAGGCTTATCAAACCTGGACTGAACTAGGCAGGTCAACCTGGAAATCGGCGTCCCGAAGTGACCTAGTCTCGACCAGGGCAACCCCGGTCAACCCGGACAGGTTGCTGGGTTGACCCAATTGCCTTTTTTTCAAAAAAATAATATTTTTTTATGAGGTAGATGACAATATTAGTCGAAGTTAATGATATTTTTTGTGTTAATGATTAAAGGATTATAGGTATTAATATTTTTTTATCATTTATATTTTGATAATTTGCTAAGAACAATATTTATGATTATTATTATAGTGTCTTTGGACGGTCGATTGATATTAGATGTCAGTATGTTAAAGAAATTGTAAAGAATGTTGGATAAGTATATGGTTATTTGTTAGTAATTCAATGCATTAAATTGATTTTGGATGGTATGATACTATGATAAGAATTTAAATTTTTTTTAAATTTTTTATTCCTCATGGGTTTGTCCCCAAATTGACTTCGAACTAATCTACTGACCCTTTACCAACTACCTTGATTGGTTTAGAGGCCAGTTCGAGTTTGATAACTTTGCTTAAAAGTGAGGGTGCCTCACTAACATATACTACACCCACCGTCTTTCCTCATCAACCTCCATCTCTTACATAATAGGCGGAGGGTGATAAAGACACTTTTTGATTTCAAATAGGAGATTGAAGACAAATGGATATGATTTGAATTAGGATATTCTTTTAGCCAAAAAGAAGTTGAAGAATTAGGTTAAGGATAAGTTTGGAAAGAAACTGAGTTTCTTTTGTTGGCGCATGTAAAAATTATTTTTCTTAATTGAAGACATGAGCCAATAATATATTAGCCTATTGACATCAATGTGTTTTTTAGGGGAAATTGTTTAGGTCAGAAAAAAAAAAAGGGAAGGGAGAAATTGTGAATTCAAACCACCTAAACTTAGAGGAATAATGTCTTCATTAATCTCTTTCTCCTCTTCCTCTACACTTCTTAATTCTGTAGTTGTCAACTTCAACAGTGGAGAAATTTTTTTATTTCTCCATTAATATCTGGTGTTACTAGCAATTAGTCCATTTTATAGAAAATGTGGTTGAAATTTTATATCTTATAAAAATATTATTACAATATCAGATAAAAAATATGTGTGTGTATGCATATAAATTATTAAATTAAATATGGACATTTAAAATATAACATGAATAGTTTAGAATTGCAGAGGATAAAAAGATATAAATATATATTTTAAGAAAAATATATTGTTGTGAGCTTACCATATCAAATTTTGATTATTTTATTTTTTATTCTTCAATTTTTAATATTATAATAATATATTTTTATGAAAAAAGATAAAAAAGAACTTTAAAAATAATAAAGGACAGAATGATGTTTTAAATATTCATAATCATATAGAGATGTTAGTATCTGATTTGTCCTTTTTGAAATTAAATGTAAATAACACAAATGCCCGTATATACATTTTTTTTTAAATATTACCCCACTGTTCTCTAACGTCTGCCTCCTGGAGAGTCCACGCCCCCGCCCCCGCCCCCGCCCCCACTTACGTTCCCATGGCATTCACTATGTCATTGGCCCCAATATTCCAAGCCGTGTAAAAACCAAACAACAATTTATTAGTCTTTAAAGCCAATCCCTAACCTAAGGATTTCATGAAGAAAGGAGAAGCAAGAGCAGCAAATAATTGTTCTTGGGTCGGTTGAAAGAAGAAAAAGAATTAAGGAGAAACCTTGAAGAACAAAGAGGGCTTCCAAACAGAACAAGCTAAAGGTTGACTAAAGATTCTTAATGTAAAACACTGAGGGCCTGTTTGGGAAAGCGTCCCAGCTTCCCAAACGTGCGGCAAGATAAACAAAGTGTAGTGGGGCCAAATTGCAGCGTTTGGGTTAGCGTCGGAGTATGCCGGGCTTCAGGGAAAAAGCTACTTTTCAAAGAAGCCCACAGACCCTGCTTTTTCTTCTTCCGTGCGGTGAGAGCCAGTGACAGTAGAATAAGACCGTTAGGGAGCGTTTATTGCCTTTTGTCCTCAGTTCCTCAGTTCGAGCTTCTATTTTGGCAGGGCAAGGATCGAGTCATAGCAGCCATAAAACTATTACCCTGTTGGAATCAGACACACAGCCAAACCAGAAACAAAATCACAACTAGGTATATCGACGACTAACTCGTAGGAATTTTGAAATTCCTTGATGTCTGCCGGAGTCGCAACCATGGCCTTCACATCACGCACATACGTTCATGTCGGAGCATTGACGGATTTATTAGTAGCGTCATCTATCAGATCCATCATTTGCTGTAGTGTGGTCAACAACAGCGATTCCAACCCCATGATCCTGAGATCCATCTCTCAAACTCTCAAACTTGTTTTTGTTGTGGATAGAATTTTGATTGCTGGTGATCGATGCAGACGAAGGTTCGGGTTAGAGCTTTTAAAAGGGTGACGGGAGTTAGCGGAAGAAATTAGAAATTTTTGGAGAGCAGAGAGATGATTGGGAGCTTCAAGGAGGTTCTACAAGTCTCCACTAACGTCCGTAGAGATTAGATTAGTCGCTCTCTATTTTCCTAATAAAAAATTGGCTTTATGTCATCTACATACCTAGCATATTACATAATAACCCACGAATGACAAACAACAAGCAATTAAATAAAACATAATTATTTTTTTAATATAAATATAAATTTATCCATTTTAAGTGAAGTACTTTAGTGTCTATTTTTTTTAATAATAATTGAAGTTTTTTAATCAAATTTTATTTATGTTTTTTCACTTTAAATATCTCAATATATACAAATAATATATATATATATATATATGTGTGTGTGTGTGTGTGTGTGTGTATGTAGTATTCAATAACATCTATGCCCTTTTCAGTCATTTTGTATCTAAACGGGCTTTTCAAACTCTAATCCAAATAGGTTCAAAGTTAGAAAAAAAGTCACTTCTGTCATCGCTAATCCAAACACAAATCATATTTATGATACGTCTTTTTTCCTACCTTACTTTTCAAAAAGTCAGATGGTAAAAAAAACCATTTCTCAACCGTTAATCCAAACAGGTACTAAAAAGTTAAGATTAAACAAAGAAGAAAATTAAAATGAAAAAACGAGTGAGAAAGAGAGAGAAAGGGAATATTAGAGGAAAAGGCAAAGAGAAAAATAGTTTGGTTTGGAGCAAATTCAGTAAATTTGGATATGATTTTCACATATTCAGAAAAAAATTTCACAACTTCCTTCAATAATTTTACAAGTTGTAAATTTGAGTTTACATGATCTGATAAGAGTTTTATAAATTTGAATAAGGTTTTTACAAGTTCTCAAAATAATTTTACAATTTCCTTAAAAAATCTCACAAATTGCAAATTTTAATCGATATTTGATAAGATTTCACACGTTCTGATAAAGGTTTTTAAGATTTTCACAAATTCCTTAAAGAATTTTATAAATTGCAAATTTTGATTCATAAGATCCGATAAAAGTTTCACAAATTCTAATAAAGATTTTCACACGTTGTCAACGAAATTTCACAAGTTTTGATAAGCTTCTCAATTCATCACCGTGGAAAGACCAGCAACACTTTCTGACGAGACATCACCAACCACCACAAAACATCAACCACCGGCGACAAAAGGATGAATTAAGAATAAAACTAATAAAGCCAACAACAAAAGTTCAACTTGACAATCCAAAATCACCATAAAATAGATTTGGGAGCGCGTTTGAAATAATTAATACTAGTTCGATTTGTGTGCATTTGATCTAGGAGACACCCAGTAGGAGCGATTCTGGATCAAGAGTTGCAATTTTGGGAGCGCGTCTGCCAGCAACAAGAAGATGAAGAGCAAGAAGAAGAATCATGTTTTGCTTGAAGGTTATGTGGAGACGTTGGATGAGGATCTGACCAGGACCAAGAGCTTAACCAATGAAGATCTAGATGAGCTCAAAGGATGCTTGGATCTTGGCTTTACGATGAGATTCCCAACCTCTGCAACACCTTGCCGGCTATCGAGTTGCGCTATTCCATAAGCCAGAAGTTCATGGATGAACATCAGAAGTTGCCTGAGGGTTTGTTTGGTATGAGGGGAGAGGAGGAAAAGTGGGTGGAGGGAATTTTTTTTTGAGTTGAATTTAAAAAAATTAGAGAGGTGGGGTTAAAAATTTTTAATCAATTTTTCTTATTTTTTTTATTTTATATATTCTCTTTATTAAAATTTTATTACCCTATTTCATTAATCTTTTAAAATTCAACTCATAAAAATTTTCCTTCCTCTCCAAATCCCTTACACCAAACACACCCTGAGAGTTCGCCCAAGGTACCGTCTTCACCCGCAAATTCATGTTTTTCCACCTCCAACTCCATGGCCAATAGGAAAATCTCAACAGAATGAACAACAACAGAAAGAGAAGGAAAAGGAGAGCCAGATCTATATGAGAGAAAGAGAAGCAACGGTTTATAAGTGAAGGATATTTTTATTACTTTCATTTAATTTCAAAAAGGATAGGACAAGTTCTCACAAATTATGAATATTAAGATCACCTTTTTGCATTTCAGTATTTTTAAAATTCTTTTCTTAGGATTTTCCCTTTTTTTATAGCACATTAAATCGCAATCATGACAATTTGATGATAAAAAAAAGGATTTAGGAACAAATTTATCAATAAAGTTTTAAAGAAGGAGAGTCTGACACAATTATATTTTAAAGAGAGTAAAAATACACATAAGGAATTAAAAGTGAAGCATCCAGCACAAAACCTGTTAAATTTGACCTAACGACGTTAAATTATAAGAGAAGAAAACCCCTAACGACGTTAGATCAAATTTAACGGATTTTGTGCTGGATACTTCACTTTTAATTCCTTATATGTATTTTTATACTCTTTAAAATATAATTGTACCAAACGCTTATTCCTTAAAAATTTATTGATAAATCTATTTTTTAACTCAAGAAATAAAGAGCACGTGGGAGGGGACATCCCTATCCCCTGAAATTATAGTAATAACGGAGGTTGTGTGTTTGAGTAGCTTCCTATGAGTAATATTTAATAGTCAAAACTATATCCATTCAATGTTAATTATCTTTCAAGTCACGCCTCTTCATTTAAAAATTTAAAATTGACTTAGGCCTTTTGTATTCTTTTCTTTTTCTAAATAGAGCGGATTTTAACCATTTAAATACTAGATTTCATAAAAAAAATTAGTAAGTGGGAGGAGATAAATCACGGCATTGAGAAGAACCAGAAAAATTGTAGTGTAATTTATGAAAACTACGATTCTTAATAAATTATATATATATATATATATATATTAAAATTAATACTGATATATTACTGATTTTGATGGTTTGATTCTAACGGTCCATGCATGATATTATTGATTTCAGTATTTTAAAGCTCGCGCTTATCCATGATACAAGTACACGGCAACGAGAACGGTGCCCCGGTTGTACGGTTCTTCACCACGTCACGGAACGTCCAGGCCGAGGGCATAATCGGTAATCAGAAGATAGTCACGTGGCGTCCTTTGTTATTTCTTCTTCTGCTGCTGGTCAGCAGGTCAGGTTCTTCCACTGGTCCGCATCCAAATTGTCCCTACCGGACTTTCCTTCGTCCTGAAGCCTATATTTCGTACGTCTAAGTACCTCCGTCGGGGTTCTCACAGACGACCTCCCGCGACGGTGGAGGCAGATTCTAATTATCGTTCGGGTTGAGTTAGACCGTGTGAGTTTGTTTTCCGTGTTGCCTTGTACTTTTTTGCTGAATTATGCTGGATAGTTTGCCCTAATGTTGGTTTATTTTAGAGACGTACATCACCCCAAAAAAAGAAAACAAAGCGCACACAAATTTTACTTGCTTTTACTTTTGATTTTTGTTTAAAAAAAATGATAAGCAGTCGGTTTAGTTGTTGGAGTACTGTGTCGTGGTTTTAATTTGGTTGCGTTGCTGATCAATTTCTCCTCTGTATTACTCAGAGCATGGAGAAGAGGAGATGGTTAATGTTGATTACTTGTTTATGTCTGATAGCCTTTTCGGATGGGAGAGGTGAGAGTGGAGCTTGTATCTATATCTTTCTGCTCTGTGTTTTATATTTTTCAATTATTTGGATTATCAAGTCTTTCTCCATCTGTCAACGATGGGGGTTTTCTGAAGGAGAATTTTACTTAGTGGTCATGTAATTTGGAGAATTTACTTAGAGTTGATACATTCAGGTAACTCTACTCTTGGTCTGAAATTCAGATTAGTTGGGTAGGTGTTGTTGGATTAACCTAACTTGGCATCATATTAAATTTCTTTCCCGTATAGTAATTCCCTTTCTTTGGGACTCTGAATGGGTGAGCAACGAAACGATCCATTTTTGAATGATAAGTCTAATGGCCATCTTAAAAGGTAAGGTTTTGGTAGTGGAGTACGTTATGAACCACTCAGATAGGGTGCATTTTGAAACAGTTCAAAATTTGTCATCTGTCTTTTATCATTCACATGAATTTTTGGAAGTGGCATTTGATTAATGGATGGAAACAGAGGACAGTGTCTGTAATTTTTCCCTCTCAAGAAATTGTTAACAATCACTTGATTTATATGTGAACCTGTTCTTCTTCCCGCAACACTTTATTTTTTTCAATTTGCAGAACTCAAGGCGAAGCATATAAACCCGAATTCCCCCTACAACCATACGCTTGCTACAATATTAGTGCAATATGCCTCTGCGGTGAGTTCCATGTAGATATATATTCACCTTGAGCAATATATACATCAGAGAACACATAATTACCCTGCTAATCTTATTATGTAGGGGCAATTTGGATTGTTATGAACACTAATATAGAAAGTCAATATCTCTAGTATGCTTTTGCCCTTGGCACTACCAAATGATTTAATAAGGGAGGGACTACCCCACATGCGTTTCCTGATTCAGAGAATGTCAAACTTGGCTGGGCTAGGGGTCATGATAAGTTAACCTAGGGTTTGCTGACATATAACTTGATTTTGAGTCACATCACTTGCCACTTGCTTGGTGTAATCAATCTATTCTTGCTTTGCATGCATTGATCAAACTCCTGCTTTTCAAGCAAACTGTCCAGGAATTCTGTATGAAATAGTTTGGTTTTAAGGACTGATGTAGATTTCCTTCTTGCAGGTATACTTGTCAGATTTAACAGAACTTTTTACTTGGACATGCTCTAGATGCGAAGGTTTGACCAAGGTGTTGAAAATATCACTATGAATGTGAACTTTACTTGTTAAACTTGGTATCCAAGTTAATTTTGAATTGTTTTAATGATTCTATATTTGATCCCTTGATCTAATGATGTTTTGATGGAAACAGGGATTTGAAATTATAGAATTGGTGGTTGATGTTCAACATTGCTTACAGGTGGACTCTCATCACTATTAACATGTTCCTTTAACTTCTAGAATTTGTTCATTCTCTTCAATCTCCCTTTTCATTCATGAAATTTGTTCTAATATCTAATTAATTATGACTATCTGATTCAGGGGTTCGTTGGCATTGCAAAGGATCCTGATGCCATTATCATTGCTTTCAGAGGAACACAGGAAAGCAGGTGGGATATTATTCCTGGCTAAATTTCTTTCCTGGTGGCGTTATATGCTCACGATGTTTCTGGAAGAACTGTAAGGTTGACCTATTGAGTTGGTGTGCCTATGTATGATAGAGTGACAGTTATGCATAGAAGTAGGGAAAATTTAAGAGCGAGAAAGAATTTCTTTTTGTGTTCAGCTGTTCAGAGAAAGTTTTTATCAGTTGATATATCATTTTTCCATGAACAGCTTTTACCATACATGAGTGTGGAGGCTTCGAAAATGTATTTAGTTGGATTAACTTTGCTTGCAATTTGTGATTCAAATAGCAACAGTCATAAACTTGTCATCTGGATTTTATTACAGTTCTTGAAATAGTGTAAATGATTATTTTAATGGTTTTTCATGTTTTTGACTTCAAACGTTGGTGATTGTTTTGTTTGCTTGTTAACAAAGCATATGTTCTCATTTATTCATCCATTACGAGAGTCAGACCAAATATTTTTTCACTGGAAGAAAATATATTATCATTAAGAGCTTGAGTCCATTCAAGTTGGTTCATCACGATGTTTGCTTTACTTTTGGGACAATTTAATTTTTATTCTGAGCTGATGGGTACATTAAATTTTCGTGTACAGCATACAGAATTGGATTGAAGATTTATTTTGGAAGCAGCTTGATATAAATTATCCTGGCATGTCTGATGCAATGGTTTGCACTGCTAAATTTTAAATCTTAATCTACACTCTGTAGTAGAGGATGCCAGTTTTGATATATCATCATTTGATTCAGGTACATCGTGGATTCTATTATGCATACCACAATACAACATTGCGACCTGCAATTTTAAATGCTCTAGAAAGAGCAAAAAGGGTGTATGGAGATACTAAGATTGTAGTTACGGGGCATTCAATGGGTGGAGCAATGGCTTCCTTCTGTGGACTTGATTTAGTGGTAATTGTAATCTAGCGTTCTTGAATCTTGATTACTGGAGTTTTAATGGGCATATTCCTTTTGACTGGATTTTATAACTAATTTTGCTGGAAGATATTTAAATTCCTGTGCAGTTGTTAGTTGTAAAATTCAATTTGAAGAGAGAAATTTTGTTTCATATACATTGAAGCTTGTAAGTGTCAAAATTAGTCAAAAAGAAACCAAACTGTCAGATTGATTCAGTTTATTCGTGATTTTGGTCAGTTTAGAGAGCTTTTAGGGGATTTCCAAAATTTTGAGAATCGACTGTTTATACATTTTAACTCTTCATGTGATATAAAGTCTTGTCCTAAATTTTTATGTTCTATGCATTGAGGTACTTCATAAACAGCCCATAACTCTTCAAAACACAATATTTTGACTAGTCAGTGAATAATTATTATTTTTTAATATTTTGTGTGCATGCGTGGATGTATTTAAGTGTCTCTATAAACTATGCATTGATAAAAGAATGAACCATGGCTTGCGATAGTAATGAATTGATAACTTAGGGGATGGTTAATTTCCTGACTTTAAGACTATTGTCGTGAGGAACATTATCGTACTTCTCACCTCATGATTTTCCTACTATGCAAGGGACAAGTACTTACTTGCTTTCCTTCATATGTCTTCAGGTCAATCAAAATGCTAAGGACGTACAGGTTATGACATTTGGACAACCTCGTGTTGGCAATGCTGCTTTTGCATCTTACTATAGTAAACTAGTACCCAATACAATCCGAGTCACACATGGCCAAGATATGGTTCCACACCTGCCTCCATACTATTATTATTTCCCCAGGAAGACGTATCACCACTTCCCGAGAGAGGTAAAAATTGGCTGATTGAATTGAAAAACTTGTCTGAATGTTTAAATAATATACTTTTTCAAATTAATTTTTCATTAAAATGATTAATTGTAATAGTTTAGTTTATTGATATTATAATCGTAAATAATGAATTGATAATACCAATGATTGGTTTATCACCCAAAATTACCAAACTGGAGGAACTTTGGAATATGAAAAGTGGAGGATGTGTTGGACTTGTAGCATTATTGAATACTGAATAATCCTTCATTCTCCTCCTCTCAATTTAAACTCCCAAACAAGGGGATTGTTTAATCTAAACCTTCTCTCGCTTCTCCACTTTTCTAAACACACCCCAAGAGCTCTGAATAGCATTTATCTAACAGTTAGCAAGTGATATGAGATTGAAAACAGTGTTGTTGTCTTAAATTGTAACGACATATTTGTGTTAGCACTTGTGTTTGGTATGACGTATTTGTGACACCAAGCTCTCGTATGCCTTCTCAATCTGTATTTTGGCCGCTTGGAAAGACCATATTGTCTTGGCTATGTTCTATCTTTCTTGGTGGGGGTGGGCAAAATGTAAGTTATTCTCTAGTTCGTCATGAAATTTAAGAAATTAGTTTGGACTGCAGGTGTGGCTTCATAACATTGGATTAGGAAGTCTTGTTTATAGAATCGAGCAGATTTGTGATGAAACTGGAGAAGATCCATCTTGCAGCAGGTAAATTGTTTTGTTTTTTATTGAAAGTTTTGCTTCCACGTAGGATCAGATAGATGATAGAGAACCAATAAAGTCATGCTTTTCTTTCTATTTTGGTCTTATGATGGGTGGGAAGAACTGCTAGCTATAGCTTTGGCCTTACGAGAGAGGTTATTCTCAATTAAAAAAGCTGCTCAAAATTTATGTTATCTTGCGCAGGTCAGTAAGTGGGACTAGTATCTTAGACCACATATTTTATTATGGTGTTAAAATGGGTTCTGGAGAGCCAGGGACATGCAGGATTGTGATGGGTCCTCAAGCTTCTGATAATAGCATCACAGATCCAAATGGAAACATCTTCTTGTCTAGAGATCCTGCTTCTCCCCTTCAAGAATTGCGTTCTGAGATTGATAATCCGGGAAAGAGGATTAGTGCTGAATGAATCAATTGTGGAGGAGTTATTCTTCTCATTTATTCATTCGGCAGGGTCCCAAAAGCCATGAGCCACAAAGAAGATATGGCTTCGGACTTGAGGGGGTTTGTGTATATAATTGTCTGATCTTGTACATATAATTCTTCATCCAATTTAAAGATACAAATTCTTTAATTCTTATAAATCTTTAGTCATGGAATTGACTTTGCCATTTGCTGCTAAATGTTACTCTTATGTTTGCTAATGGATAATACATCATTTCAAGTCCCCAAAAGAGAAGAAATAGAGGAAGAAATTGAATAGTTTCACATTTTTGTAGACTATTACAATTTTAAAGTGAACCAATGGAAATAATACAATAATGCGGGGTCGACGCAAACAAATGAAAGACACCAAGTCAATGAATGTCAACTCCAGCTAGTCTTTATCTCTTCATTTTGTCGTCAGTTTGCCTTCTCATCTTCCTTGCTCAAATTGTTTTCTTTTTGCTCCTGCATCAATAACGTGATTTCTTGTATGATTTTCTTTCTCACAAAAAGGACTATTAGATTACTAAATGGGTAAAGCAAATTTTTTTACCTCGGCTTTCAAATTCTTCTCTTCACCCTCACAGGCTGCAACATTTATCATGTCTTCTGGGGCTTCTTCCTTAGCCACAATCTCTTCCTTTACACTCGCTTCATCTGTTGACCATGCAAGACCAAATTAAGATTGAAAGTCAGAAATAGACTCTGATGAAGATCCTTCAGAGAATGCTCAGAAGTTTGACTTTTTTTCTAATTACTAGTCAACAGAAAATGGCATTAATTAAATATAACAATACCATCTGATATTCTCATGTAGGAGATTTAAATCTGATTATCACAATTTCTCAGGGCACCATAAATTGACATACCTATCAATTCACCATTCTTGTTCTCTTCCTCAACAGAAGCATCATCATTCACTTTCTGATCATTCTCATTCAACTTTAAGGCGCCATCTTCCTCAGAAACTTCCTTTAGAACAAGTCCCTCTTCCCCATCACCAACTTCCTTGTCCTTTGTCTCTTCTTCCTTAACTTCTTCAACATCTGCTTTCTCAGTTTTGTTCTCAACCTGAGCAGCAGCAGCAACAACTTCTTCGCTCTTCTCTGCCACCTTTTCTTCTCCCACATTTCCATTATTCTCACCTGCAACAACAATATCATCCTTCTTTTGTAATACTGTCTCTTCTGGCGCACTTGTTGCATTTTCAACTTTTCCTCCGACAACAACCTCTTTGGCAACGTTGTTGTTACCATCTTTCTGTACTTCTTCCCCTGAATTCACATTCCCAACATTATTAACATTAACATTATTACTGTTGTTGTCGTCTTTAGTTTGTGCCGCGGTTTCTTGGTCCTTGCAATTGCATTGGACACTGGATTTCTTGCGCTTGAGGACAGTATTTCCTGAAGCAACGACGTCGTGCTTGGATTTCCCACAACCCATTTTTGATTGATTGCAGGAAACACAGGCACAATGAATGGAGGAGAAGAAGAAGAAGAAGAGGGAAGGTGTTGAGAGATATTTTGGTGCAGAATCTGTGTGGTTTCTTATATGAAGAGGAGGAATGATTGTTGAATATTTGTTTATGTTGTTATGGTTTTAGCAAAAGATCGTTGGCATTCATGGTTGTAATTTCGTTTCATGATTTGGGGGAAGGACCTTTTTTTGGGTTTTGATTTGAGATGAGACGATGAACAAATGGAAACAATAACGTTGGGCTATTACGCGGGTGGGTTACACCTGTGGAACCGCATTTGTTAAATTAACGGCTAATATTTGAATACTTAAACAATAATTTATTTCTTTTTTTTTTTCCTTTTAATTTTGGAACAATTTCAGAAAAAATACAATTGAAAATGGGAAAAGATAAATTGGTGCTACGAATTTATTAAATCTCATGTTAGAACTGAAGTAGGAATATCATATTTTCAATTCTGATTAAATGACTAAAATGCCCTGAATTGAGGGTACAAGTTTTAGGGGTCAATAATAACATCTATATTTATATTAACAACATCAGATTTTGCATTAATGACTTTACTTTCATGTTTAACGAATTCATACCCCAAAACTAGGGATAATTTTGAGAGCACAAGTTTCAGGGGTTAATAACAATATCTGTATCTATATTAATAACATCATATTTTACATTAACGACTTTACTTTCATATTTCACAACTTTATAATAATTTTGAGGGCACAAATTTCAAGAGAGAATAACAACATCTGTATCTATATTAACAACATTAGATTTTACATTAACTATTTTACTTTCATATTTCACAACTTAACTAAAGCAATTTGGTCATAATCAGAAATCTCATATTCTTACTTCAGTTCTGACCTGTGATTTGATAAATTCTCAACACCAATTTATCTTTTTTCATTTTTAATTGTATTTTTCTAAAATTTTCCCTTTAATTTTCATTATTTAGTAGATTAATGATAAAAACAACCTTTTGGGCGACAAAATATTATTAACATTTGGGTAGAATTGATATTGATAAGAAAATTGTCGATGAATCGTGGAATAAAATTGCGAGAAAACTAGAGTGCCTTTTTTCCAAAAAAAAAAAAGGGAGAGAGACATAAAATCAAAAGAAAACCGTTTAAAACGGAAAAAATACTAATTAAAATAAAGAATAAATGTCTTGAGAATACACGTATGAAGGGGAATCTTCTAAAATCTAAACTATTTGTCTATCCCTCAAAAATAGAGAGAAAATATCCTTAAATACGTATCTCCCTCTTGTTCCTCTCTAGTCTCTACGTCGAGATTACTTGGTCAAGAAATCTACTTTTCAATAAAAAATAAATTACATACAGAATGAAAAGATTATGCCATTAAGATTTGTATTATAGAGTCAGAGAAATGGAGAAGTAATAAAACTTCAGTTTTATAAAAGGAGTAAGGGGAAAAAGATTAAAGCAGTAAGTTGCGACATATTTTTTCAAGGTGCTACTACATTCAGAATGGACAAAAAGGCAATTAATGAAATTCTTCTTGCATGTATCAACATTAACATGGTTTAAGGATGCAAAAAATGTTGAAGATTAATAGGGGAAGATTCTGAAAAACAAATTGGAAGCATTCGTATCTTCCTTTGAAGATGAAACTAAACATGGATATTCCAAAAGAGCCAAAGGGAAAAGAAGTGATAAAAATAAGATGCTATTAGATGGATATTCCCAAGGAGTCATCTTCATCTTCATCTTGAGGTTCCTCTCTCTGTAAACCTTTGTCTATATATTTGTATCCTCATCATTTCTTGAAAATGTAGCATTTGATCGTGAATCCTCCTTATTCAATAAGCCACTTTCTCACAGTAAATGTCAATTTCTTCATCATACCACTCTTGAAAATAGTATAACTCCCACAGTTATGGATTCACGCAGACGCAAGTGTCGAACTTCAAAACTATGCATTCCAACTGTTTATTAAAATGCCCATAAGGATTTTCCCATCTCTGAAATTTCATTGGCCGATCGTTGGGTGATACAACCCCAAACTGCTGCTAAGTCACCAATCGTCTCTGTCATGCCGCCTTCATCACCTTGTACAAGGATTATCCTCATCTTCTCTCTCCCAACACGTTGCTTTATTAAAATATATATTCACAATCTGCTTTACACGTCAAGTTTTTATCGCATTCACTGAATCATTGAATTCTTTGTATTAAAATATTGGGATAAAGAGGATGGTACTACTAGCTTCTACTTTGAGGATCTAGACAAGCCAGAGCTGCAAATATTTTCATTTTAGGACACTCCATTCCATTCGTTGCCTTAACCTCTCGTCTGAGAGAGAAGGCAGAGACCTTTGTGCCCCTTCCTCTCTCTTTCAAAATCCATGGAAGGCTATGACATTGAACGTCTTGATTTTGGGAAGATGGGATATGGGTACTTCTTCTTCTCTCACCATGATTTGGCTTTTACTACTTTCACTGAATTAGTACTTGTTTGTTTGGACGTTTGCGTGAGAAATTGGATTTGAACAGTGGTAACAGTGGCAAAAACAGACTTAAACAGTGAAAAAACTAAAATGGATGTTTGATTCAGCGGTGAGATTTAGGGTAAAAAAAGTCATAAATTGAAAAAAGTAATAAGACTCGAAATGAAGTTTATTGGAGTTTATGTGTTTATATAAAATAATATTGATAGAAGTATTTTCATATCTTTGGGGATCAATGAAGTACTCAAAATCACTTCCAATCACAAAACTTCTTTTATGAAAAATATTCTAAATAATTTTCTCTTTCTTTAGATAGTAATCTTCTGTTAATTAGATAATACTTTGGGATAAGAGTTTAGGCAAATTTTGAGTTTTGTCAATATATGACTGTAGAAATGTAGAGAATAATTAATAATTAATTTTAATCAGTTTAGATTTATTATTTAGTTGTTTTATAATTTTATAATCAATTTCTTTTATAAACATGTCATAAATTAGTTTCTATATGGTGTTTTTACCTATTAAATTTAGTTTAAATAATTTATTTGGATTATTGGAGGTATTATTGAGGTTTTAATCGGTTTATTTTGTTAGATTTTGAGCTATGTGAAAATATGAGTTAAGATTTAATATTTAAATTAGAGTTTGATATAATTTATAAAATTTAAGCTTGAGGTGCACAATAGAAAAGACTTTTGGAGTGTACTAATTTAAATTAGAGTTTGATATAATTTTATTAAAATTGTACCATAGCCAAATTTTCAAAGTTAATTTTTGAGAAAATTGTGAAAAAATCCCTCCGTATGTAAATATCTTCTCAGGTCCCATTTGGCAATTAAGTTGCCAATGATGATTTTTTTCACAATTATCCCTTCATTTTTTCATTTTTCATAATTTTTACAATTTTTTCTCTTAAATAATACAAAACCCATTTATGCAAAAGCTAAATTAAACATTATTCACTTTTACATAAGTTACTTATCCAATCGCCAATCCAAACACTTATCATTTTATCAAATCTAACTTGTTTTCAATTTTAAGATTCCATAAGTCTAAATAAAAATAAGTCATTTATCCAATCATCAATCCAATCACACCCTTAATCACTTAATAATTACTTTATTCACTTTCTTGTGACCGTGTTCAAACTTCAAATAGGTTATTCACTTTCTTGTGACCGTGTTCAAACTTCAAATAGGTGCAAGCACTATAGGAGAAGATGCAAGATTCGGGCACCTTGTTGCAACGAACTGTACTCCTGCCGTCATTGTCATAACGAGGCAACGGTATTCCTTCGTTTTCTCATATTTGCATATTAAAAATATATGCATTTTGTGCCTTGAACTGATATGGTTTAGTTTATGTTATTTCTCATGTGTTTTATTAGAGCATGTTGAAGAACCCCTTTGATCGACACGAAATGGTTCATCAAGATGTGAAACAAGTAGGATAACCCCCGATTATATTTTACAGTGTCCTGTTTTCCGATTAATATAAATTACTAAATAAGCTATGTCAGGTTGATGATAAGAACTAAGAAGATTTATTCTCTTTTGTACCTGTTGTTCCATTTCAGGTTGTTTGTTCAGTTTGTGATACAGAGCAGCCTGTATGTTTTTTCGCCTTAAATCTTCGATGCTTCCGGTTTTTTTTTTTTTTTTTTTTTTTTTTTTTTTTTTTTATGGTAATGTTATTAAGTTGTGTGTAATGTTTAGGTTTTAACTCTGCTTTTGGCTTATCTCTTTCTGTGTCTTTTCTAGGTTGCTCAAGTTTGCACAAATTGTGGCGTCAAAATGGGAGAATATTTCTGCAACACAAGCAAATTCTTTGATGATGATGTAACAAGTCTTTGAACTTCAGATTCTTGAACACGATGGATGTACTCTTTGTTTGTTTATGTTTATTATTTCTTTAAGAGATGAACTAGGGTAAGAATGACAATGGTATGAAAACCTGGATTGCGATTGTTAATCTTTAACTTTTTTTCACAATGGTGCTGATACTTGCAGACCGAGAAACAACAGTTTCATTGTGATGATAAGATGATTGTGGAATCTGTAGGTGCTTTGCTTTGTGTGTTGTAGTATATTTCTATCTTCCATTATGTTCTCGCTTCTGTCACCTGAATATATATGACTCTCTCTGCAACTAATTTTGGTGATGTAATTTATGAAACTGGAAACAGAATTGGTGGTCGTGATAATTTTTTCCACTGCAACAAGTGCGGTATGTATTCATCACCATACTGCCATATGTGACTTACGGTTTCTTTGGTATCAATATTAGTATTTATTTGCATTAGGCTAATGTGAAACTTTTTTAATTACATATGTACTGAAACTCAGCTGTGTGACCTTTACTTTTGCAGTGTTTTTTACTATAATTTCATCCAAAAAGTTCTTGAGCCATAATATCTGATAGAGTCAAATGAAAACCATTATAGAACTCACATATAGTTACAGATTCACACCTAGTTTTATCATTTTTTGTCTGCCTTACCCACATATCTGCCAAGATTAATTTTTGCATTTGGAATCTGTGATTTTAGCAGGTTAATGTGTTCTAGTTTATTTTAGCACTACATATAGTTATAGATTCATACTTCTTTCTGCAAGAGTTCTTTTTATTTTTTAACATTCTTAATGATGTGATGTATGTATTAGCAACTTGCAATTTTTATGATTCCATTTTGTAACGCCGAAGCTAGAGGTGATTATTAATCTAGAAGGCAGTGTACAAATACAATAATCTAGTTACAAAAATGATTATTTCATTGGCATGGATATTAGTTGTGAAAAAGGTTTTGTAAGCTGCAGGGTCTTGCTATTCACTTGGTCTACATGATAATCATTTATGCGTAGAGGACTCCATGAGGCATCACTGTCCTCTATGTTATGAGGTTTGTAATTTATTACCCCCCCGGTTGTTTTGCATACTTCGTTTTTGTCTTTGGTAATGGACCACTTGGTATCTAGTATTACTAACTTGTTCAGATCGATTTGAGGTAGAGCATATGTTTTTCTTCAATCTCATAATATACTGATTGGACTTCATTGTACAGTACCTTTTTGATTCAGTGAAGGACACTACCGTTATGAAATGTGGTCACACAATGCATTGTGAATGTTTCCAAGAGATGATAAAACGTGAAAAGTGAGTCATTTGAAATGTACTTTCCATTTTCCTGCTTATTCTGGTATTCTTTAATCCCAGACAGTCAGAATCTTACTGAGTGTTTTTTAAACTCAGCTTAAAAAAGAACTTGTTTTGATGTGATGATGAGCCAGGTATTGTTGCCCCATATGCTCCAAGTCAGCAATTGACATGTCCATGATGTGGAAGATGATTGACGAAGAGGTATCTCATTAGATTTAAAGCACATAGATGCTTAGACTTGTTTTGTAGATTTAAAGCACAAGAATAGCACAATATGTCTCTCTGATTTACTTAATTT